>JAGDYQ010000287.1:464556-832217 GCA_021962125.1 Bulinus truncatus | reverse complement strand
ATGGAGCTTAGTATTATTGAATCATAGTGATACAGCGTGGGCTAAGCGCCTAAATGATACGGAGCTTAGGGTATGGATATACAGAGGGTATTCGGTTAACGAACTGTTCGGACAGCGAACAAATCGGACAACGAACACTTTCAGGAAAGATTTTCGTGTTCGGACAACGAACTAAAATTCGGATAACGAACAATAAAATAATTCTAACGAAAACGTCTCGGCTCTGCATGAACACCCGACATCAGTCCTCAATTTGTCCTAAAATGGATGTGCGCGTGCACTGACACGTCATCATTCATACTACGTAGCAGTGAGGCAGCACCATATGACTCGTAAGGGTAGTGTGCGACGACACATCGTCCAGTAGTGTACCATACATATGTAGTTGATTTATGTCCTTGTGGTTTTCGTATGTGCTTCTCTAAACGCCTTATAAAAAAAACCTGAAAATTTGAAAATTTTTGGGTCCTGAAAAGAGTGGAGTGTCAAGAACTGTGCTCACCATAAAAACCAATAGATTATGATAGAGTGGACAAATAATGACTGATGTTACCAGGCAGTACGGCAGAAAAGAAGGTCTACTGTAGGCACAATCTAGCTAAAAAATATATCATCAAAGAAGACTCAAGCCGCTAAAGGAGTAGCATAGAAAATTACATCTGAGAAGCAAAAAAAAGTGTCATCCATGATAAAATCGAGTTTGCTTTTAGTTTGGATAAATGAACGGGAGTTGAAAAAGAGATGTAACTAGAATGGCTGGAGAAATTTTTGAGAAATTGAAAGAACAAACTCAAGGCTCGTCCTCCGAAAATCTAGAATTCAAAATTTGGCTGGTTTACAAAATTTAAAGGAGATCTGGCGACAAAGCAAGCTGATGTCAATAGGGTTGCTGATCTCTACAACGACATTACTATCAATGAGAGTCCTGAAGGAGAGAGAAAAACAACCGACATTGGACGTGTTCTTTAATGCCAAAGAAGGAAAAGGTCTGATTAATAAGCAAGACTATATGTATGTATTATATTTGTAATAAATAAACTTAATAAGACATTATTCTTGTACATGACAATTTTATTTTAATTTAATTTTTAGGATCTCCATTTCGTCAACACACCAGCACTGTACACAACATCAGTGGTAATAGTCAAACACAAGTCCTGATGACGTCAATGTTCAGGACTCGGCTAGTGTCTACCATGAACTTTCTACCGAATAACCAATCCATGGTTGATAAACCATCATAAAATATTACACAACTTGATTTGTTTCGTCTTAAAGAGTTGTTTTTTCAATTTCATGTTGTACTGCAAAAAAAATTTGATAGATGAGAGATAATACCAAAAATAATTTCCCAACGCAGCTTATAGGGAGCAATCTGCAGCACAGCTGAAGGTTGAGAAGCAATGAAACAGGCAAACGAACAAACATGGCCTATATACATAGTTTAAATCGAAGTGAGACTGACAAGCTCATGTTTATCGCAATGTTCTTATATCAACTAACTATGTCAGCATGTCAACTGTGAAACCATTCAACATAAATACTAAAACTATGTCAAAATTTATTGGCTATATTTTGTTTAAAGGCATTCCTAAAAAAAAAAAAAAAAAAAGTGAACGATAAAAACCAAACATGATGGAAAAAAAAAAAACAGTTTTGAGATACAAAATAATTTAATAAGTGAGAGGGATCGTTGAGACCACACGATTCGCCTTACGGTCATACAGCAGGCATGGATCACACCACGAACAACTGTTGCCTCCTGTCAATAAACCCCACCGGTGGACTAGCTAATGTGCAAATACCGCAATCAATGTTACAGAAATAAACCTTACATGGGGGTGGGGGGCCTGCTACTTGTATCCTACCCCTAAGCCAGGACAATGGAGTGGGATAATGACGCAACATAAACATACATAAACAATCAACATAACAGATTATCACTGTATGTCAATATTTCCCCTAGACAAAACGTCGCAGTTATAATGAAGTATTAACAGGTGACACCCTTGGTTCATTGAAATGCCGTGGCAACATCGTGGCAGATACTGCGTGCAGAGACTGTCAGGCGATGAACATAGTAGATGTAGTGTGCACAGACTGTCAGGCGATGAACATGGTAGATGTAGTGTGCACGGACTGTCAGGCAATGATCATGGTAGATGTAGAGTGCACAGACTGTCAGGCGATGATCATGGTAGATGTAGAGTGCACAGACTGTCAGGCGATGATCATGGTAGATGTAGAGTGCACAGACTGTCAGGCCATGAACATAGTAGATGTGTGCACAGACTGTCAGGCGATGATCACGGTAGTTGTAGAGTGCACAGACTGTCAGGCCATGAACATGGTAGATGTGATACACAGACTGTCAGGCGACGATCACCTCTGGTCAGTTGTAGAGTGCACAGACTGTCAGGCGATGATCATGGTAGTTGTAGAGTGCACAGACTGTCCAGGCGATGAACATGGTAGATGTGTGCACAGACTGTCAGGCGATACATGGTAGATGTAGAGTGCACAGACTGTCAAGCGACGATCATGGTAAGATGTAGAGTGCACAGACTGTCAGGCAATGATGCATGGTAGATGTGTGCACAGACTGTCAGGCGATGAACATGGTAGATGTGTGCACAGACTGTCAGGCGACGATCATGGTAGATGTAGAGTGCAAAGACTGTCAGGCAATGATCATGGTAGATGTGTGCACAGACTGTCAGGCCATGAACATGGTAGATGTGTGCACAGACTGTCAGGCGATGATCATGGTAGTTGTATAGTGCACAGACTGTCAGGCCATGAACATGGTAGATGTGTGCACAGACTGTCAGGCGATGATCATGGTAGATGTAGAGTGCTCAGACTGTCAGGCGATGATTATGGTAGTTGTAGAGTGCACAGACTGTCAGACCGTGAACATGGTAGATGTGTGCTGAGACTGTCAGGCGACGATCATGGTAGATGTAGTGTGCACAGACTGTCAGGCAATGATCATGGTAGATGTAGTGTGCCTAGACCTGTCAGGCAATGATCTATGGTAGATGTAGTGTGCACAGACTATCAGGCAATGATCATGGTAGATGTAGTGTGCACAGACTGTCGACTAGTGATCATGGTAGATGTAGTGTGCACAGACTGTCAGGCAATGATCATGGTAGATGTAAGTGCACAGACTGTAAGGTAATGATCATGGTAGATGTAATGTGCACAGACTGTAAGGTAATGATCATGGAAGATATAGTGTGCACAGACAGTCAGCCAATGATCATGGTAGATATGTGTGTTCACAGAACTGTCAAGCAATGATCATGGTAGATGTAGTGTGCACAGACTGTCAGGCAATGATCATGGTAGATGTAGTGTGCACAGACTGTCAGGTAATGATCATAGAAGATGCTGCGTGCACAGACTGTCAGGCAATGATCATGGTAGATGTAGTGTGCACAGACTGTCAGGCAATGATCATGGTAGATGTAGTGTGCACAGACTGTCAGGCAATGATCATGGTAGATGTAGTGCACAGACTGTCAGGCAATGATCATGTTAGGTGCACAGACTGTCAGGCAATGATCATGGTAGATGTAGTGTGCACAGACTGTTAGGCAATGATCATGGTAGATGTATTGCGCACAAACTGTCAGGCAATGAAGGCAGTATCATGGTGGATGCAGCGTGCACAAACTGCCAGTGTACGCAACATAGAATGACCCTTGTCAAAGGTCATCAGCGGAGACTTTCATGAGTACGTCACTCACATGTGTATGTTTTCAATGTTTGTTTTCAACCAGCCAGGTAAGTGAGGACACACACGTAATTGTGAGAAGATATTTACTCTTATTTTATGAGCTTAACAATTTAGCTTACAGAAAAAAATCGGTTTATCAATAAACATTAACAAAAAAAAAACAGAGACACATGTGGCACGTTTCATTATTTGATAAACGACACACTCTCTACACATTGTTTGAATTGAGATCACTGCTAGGCTGCATGTTTTTAGGGAGTATGTAGATTCAAAGTTGTATAGTTTGTTGGGAACTGACAACAATCTGATTCTAGTGACCTCAACATAAAGGCTGAACACAACTGTCACACTTTAAAAAAAAAAGAGATTTTAGTTAACGAGTCAGAAATTTGAGTCAGGCTACACATGAATTTGAGTCAGGCTACAAATAAGCTTGAGTCAGGCTACACAAACATTTGAGTCAGGCTACACATAAATTTGAGTCAGACTACACTTAAATTTGAGTCAGGCTACACATAAATTTGGGTCAGGCTACACATACATTTGAGCCAGGCTACACAGAGTCAGCCTCAGGCTACACATAGATTTGAGTCGGGCTACACAGAAATTTGAGTCAAGCTACACATAGTCAGGCTACACATAAATTTGGGTCAGACTACAGTCAGGCTATACATACATTTGAGTCAGTCTACACAGAGTCAGGCTACACATACATTTGAGTCAGGTTACACATAAATTTGAGTCAGGCTACACATAAATTAGAGTCAGGCTACACATAAATTAGACATTAAACAATGAATTGTTTAAACAACACGGTAACTGAAGAAAGGCAAGGACGGCTCGCGGGGCACAGGAAAACATCTGCGGCCCTCCTCCCTGGACAACCCCACCCACCAGCACCACGATTTGACAGCAAAGTCTCAACTCAGACGGACCTGCCAGTCCACCATAACGTCAAGGACAAGATAACCGGATATCATTTGACCTAATTTCAATTCAGCGAATAGCCACGTGAGCGACAAAACAATAAATAAATTAGGAATCTGTTGCGAGATGGTATTGTGCTTGTGTGTGTGTGTGTCTGGTGGCGGTGTTTTGTTTGTTTACACGTCAGAACCAATAATAATAATAATAATAATAATAAAAGAACGCAGAAAACAATCCAATTAATGAATAGATGCTTGGTGGCCTTGGTGCCATCTTAACCAGCGACAAGGTGAAGGTCAGAAGGGTAAAGTTACATGAGGATCTCATTCCCTGTTTAATAAGACAGTATATATTTTAGTTAACGTTGAACGAATCACACCTCTGTAGAGAATTCTCCCACCCTTACGTTCCACTTTAATTTTTCTGATATTTATTTACAACAAAACATTATAAATGAGGGATGATTCAAATGGATTGGCTCGTTACCATGGCCATTAAAGAGGAAACTGAAAATACATGCAGTCATGACAAATTGGTAGGAAATGAAAAAAAAAGGGAATAAGTTTGTGGTAAAATTGAAAGGAATGAAAGCGATGAGGGGGAGGGGGAGTGAGTGCGTGGAGTAGGGGGGGCGCGGATGAAGTGGGGGGGGGGACCCCAGGAAAGGTAGATGTGTCATCCGTGATTAGGTCCCACTGCTGATTGGAGGAAAAGGAGTCGGGGCATCAACAGTTCCGATTTTCTTCCTGGTATTACACGGAGGCTACACATTCTTCTGAAGAGGACCAAAGACTGGCTTTTTATTATGCTCAATATGAGATGATTACCATATTGACTTTGTTTACTGCCAGTTTCTTCAGCTTCTCTTGGAAGCATATCCACAGACCACGAAATTTCCCTTTTTTTTTCCTTTGCGTGAAACCGGAAACAAATCCAAGATCATCGGGCGACTCCAATCATGATACTGGTCATTTTCTTAAACAGGCGAGATCAAGGGGAGATTATTTTCATGCTAATATTTCTCCGACAGACGTGTCTTACCCACAGCCCCCCCCCCCCATTCCCGCCCAAACCTTTGTACAGGAAATGAAATCCTCAAGGAATCGCTTATTTGTCTGTCAGTATGTCTGTCTGTCTCACTCTGAGTATATGGCACTGTGCGTGACGTAATCTGTCTTTTCATTTCTGTTAACAGCTTTATATGACTTGATTACATGAAAGACGTTCAATAAGATTCAGATTTATCATTTAAAAAAAAAACCAAAATCATATTCAAGTACTAGATCTTGTTTTAAGTAAAGACATACATGCAGGTGTGTAACTGATTTCGTTTTAAGGCTCAGTTGAATCTAATGTAGGGGTTTTATCAATAAAATAGAGAGTTTCACATGATAATACTATCAGAGAAAGTGAATATAATGACAGACCAAACTAGAGTGAACTATTGTTGAACTATAAATATTGTTGCGCACAATGTGCTGGTACATGGCCACGTCATTTGACACAGCAGACGAGATTTTTGAGTGCGGAGTGATGCAATACACAACATGTCGTGGTGAAAATTCAGCAGCTATCAGAGATGACCTGCTAGATAACCGTTTAAATGTTGTATCGTTTTTTTTTTATTTCGCGTAAAGAATTTTGTTTCTAATGTTCAGGGTCGGAGGAGGGAGGAGATATATTACACTTCAATAAATTACACCAGGACCGCCGCCTGAAAATTAACGACCCCTGGCGGGCCACTGAGCCAATGAAACCGGTGACCTCCCTTGCAACTAGCCAAGTCACTTTCATAGCAGATGATGAAAACGACGGAACACCCCCCCCCCAGGCCCAGGGCTGCCAGTCAGGATTCTTTTTTTCTTATCCAAAGATGTAGATATTTATGGAGATATCTCGGTTTGATAAAATGCTAAACATTAACGGATTTGGATAATTTTAGTATCTTTGTCATCGAGATATCAAATTTGGATTTGTTTATTTTTTTTTGTGCAGTATCTTTGAGATGCATCTTTCACAGTGAGCCACATCAACGATGCCAATAGACTGCTGACGTTCAGTATATCACCGCACAGGCTGCATGTCTCACTGTCACACATGAGATGTGAACAGCATTAACTTATCCGTCGCTGAAATATTAAATTCTAGTTTCTGACAAGCTGTGATACTGTTAAAAAAAAAAAACAAACAATGGCAACATTTCACCAAAATAATACAAAGTGTAATTATATACAGCAATGGTCAAAAGTGTGAGTTATCACTTTCAATGTGAATGAATCAATAGAAATAGAAATAATTTGCTCCAAATTCGATGGAGAACATACGATAAAAATAGTCTGTAATGCCAAAAAAAAAAAAAAATCAACAAGAAAACAACGGATAGTTAATACGAAATGAATCGACAACTCTAGGCCAGTGATCGGGTGCCAATAGACAAACTCTAAAGCCAGTGATCGGGTGCCAATAGACACGCCGTAAACTTTAAAAAGGAAGAAAGAACGAAACAATAACAAAAAAAAATGTCTTGATGGCAGTGAATGGTAGTAACACGCCATAGGATGATCTGCCTTTTTTATATATACATCCTCAAAAGACATTTATTTGTTAAGGGCTACGTAGGATAAATGGCCAGTGGGATACAGCTGAACAACTCTCCTGACCCGGATCACACAAATATCCCATCCGCTAGTTTATGTATCTAGTGTTTAGGGAAAGTGTCATATGTGTGGGGCCAGGAAGAAACCGTTAGTTTTGTAGTTTGAGTTTATTAACAGGGCCAAAACAACTCCTAGCGCGGGCCCCGTCAATCAAAGGTCGGTGCCCCCAG
The DNA here is from genome assembly GCA_021962125.1 of Bulinus truncatus. Classification (NCBI taxonomy): domain Eukaryota; kingdom Metazoa; phylum Mollusca; class Gastropoda; family Planorbidae; genus Bulinus; species Bulinus truncatus. The sequence goes on along the minus strand of JAGDYQ010000287.1, from coordinate 824,718 downwards.
TTGCCAACTCCATAAGGCCGCAACTGAATGAAACAACACACACACACACACACACACACACACACATACTAGTACAATTATAGAAGCACCTAGGTGTATTGACAAAGTTTTTTTTTAATAAAGGATAGATTGAATGGCACGTGACTATCAATAGGAGCGATCGTGTAGTTTAAGTTTATAAATAATTTTACCACACAGCGACATCCTACTACTCTCGACTACCTTGTTGTAGCTCAGAATTAAAAACATCCATAAGAAAAGAATAATAATCCAATTAAGAGGACATCAATGTGTTGTCAATGCGGTACACAGCTCGACAGTTCAATGTACATCAAGTGCCAACAATGACACTCTGACCTACTCACCACCAAGCACTGGGTCCACGTTAGTCGTCGGGATAAACGTGTTGTGTTATGTACGTACAATCGGCACAGCACACGTGTACCACCAGGTCCCTCTGTTCGGAGACACACACACACAGCTACTCTATAGATTGCGTTAGTCTAATTCAGGCTCGATGCAGTGATGACGTGGGGTGGAGGGGGGTGTGCTGGTTATCAGTGCGACAGAACCAAGGGACAACTTACATATTTATATTGTTACAACCAACACAAGAGCTATGCATTTCTTTTTCCGTGACAGCGCAAACACTCACAAATCGTGACAAACAAGTGGTGCCAGTCTAAACAACGGTTTGGAGCACACACACACACACACACCAAACCCCCCCGCTCCAGGAGAAACAAAGCATTCTGTACAGCCCCATCCTTCCCGTTTATTTGTGTCATGTGTAGGTTACAAGATCAATAAGAAACAAAAATTGTTAGGATTTCCATAAGTGATGGATAAAAAACGGTACTGAAAATGAAAGTCGACCTCTTCTGTTTTTAGCCCCGTCGTCATAGCACTTCAGTTCGAATCTTACCTTCGATAAGGTCATTGCCTCAGCAGCTGGTCAGTGCCTCGGCAGCTGGTCAGTGCCTCGGCAGCTGGTCAGTGCCTCGGCAGCTGGTTACCCCGACTCCCGCAGAGCGTGACAAGGGATGTGAATCCCAGCGGCTCCGATTTCTTCTGTTGTCTTGTAGCCGTTTTTTAGAAGGCTTCGGTTGGGAGGCCCATGTCACAGCAAATCCAAGTTTATTCATTGGGGAAGGGGTGGTTGGAAATCCAGACAACAGAATATCGCGGTCGATATATACGATCAAGAGAGAAACAAAATATCATTAATTGATCTCGAAAACAGCAACATGGTTGACTGCTTAAGTGGCTGATAATATGAATATTGGACAATTCTAAGAAATCACGGCAGAACTACTATACACTGTAGCTAAACGGCAGAAGTACTATACACCGTAACTAATTATTGAAGATTTATGGCGTATCATGGACGATCACAACTAAAGTGACACTTAACTGATCAACGTGCCGACCTCACTTACCGTAATCCTTCTCCCCTCCTCAAGGTAAACAAGTTCCCCCCGCGCCCTCACACACATAACCCAAACTCTAGCCCGAAAAGCTCACAGGCCAAATACAATCTCCACCAACTGGGGTCCTCTAATCACACACCCCTATCTTACAGAGATGTATTTACCTCAGCGGACCTGAAGTGCAGGGGTACCTGTCCCGTATACAAGGTGCAGCCCGTCGATTGGCGGCATGCTCTGGGAATGGTGTGAAGAGCCCGTGCATAACCTGTTCCTGACCCTGTCCAATCAAAAAAATCAACTATGATACCTGAGCTGGACGTCTGAGCTGGCAGGCGAATGGACCAGAGAATGCCGCCAGAAAGAAGAAAAAAATAATTACACTCGCATAAACAATGTGGGTTTGAATTGTAGGTCTAACCGGTGAACCAATCATCATCATCAGCAGCCTCCCAAATGATGGATGGGTGACACAAGGTATTCCATGACACTGAACAACAGCAACCTTTAGCTTGGTTAGCAACACATCACAGCGGGCGTAAAGCAGCGGTCAGGAAAATAGTTCACACCCTTAGTTACCATAATGATCGTTAGAAATCGATTAGACAATAATAATAATAATAATAATAAAACTGCCTAACGTTCTTATAATTCATGTCCATACAAGTCGGACGGCAAAATGAAAAAAAAAAATCGATATTAATTATTTGTACTATACCATATCTTCATTGGTTATTTAAGCTCGAGTCGGTCAAACTAAACGAAACGTGTGATTTTGAATGAAAATATGGTGGTGGTCGGGGAGGGGGGGGGGGTAACAGTGTGTAACAGTGTATGTGACTGATGGCTGTGTGTGACCGATGACTAACAGTGTATGTGACTGATGGCTGTGTGTGACCGATGACTAACAGTGTATGTGACTGATGGCTGTGTGTGACCGATGACTAACAGTGTATGTGACTGATGGCTAACAGTGTGTGTGTGAATGATGACTGATACTGTACAGTGTATGTGACTGATGGCTGTGTGTGATGATGACTAACAGTGTATGTGACTGATGGCTGTGTGTGACCGATGACTAACAGTGTATGTGACTGATGGCTGTGTGTGACTGACTAACAGTGTATGTGTTGACTGATGGCTGTGTGACTGATGACTAACAGTGTATGTGACTGATGGATGTGTGTGACCGATGACTAACAGTGTATGTGTGAGCTGATGGCTAACAGTGTATGTGACTGATGGCTAACAGTGGTGTGTGTGACTGATGGCTAACAGTGTGTGTGTGAATGATGACTAACAGTGTGTGTGACTGATGACTAACAGTGTGTGTGTGACTGATGACTAACAGTGTGTGTGACTGATGGCTAACAGTGTGTGTGTGACTGATGGCTAACAGTGTGTGTGTGACTGATGGCTAACAGTGTGTGTGTGACTGCTGGCTAACAGTGTGTGTGTGACTGATGGCTAACAGTGTGTGTGTGACTGATGGCTAACAGTGTGTGTGTGACTGATGGCTAACAGTGTGTGTGACTGGTGGCCAACAGTGAGTGTGACTGATGGCTAACAGTGTGCGTTATCCATAACATTGAATAAAATATACCATGGACTGACCATTGAGCTAATTATACCATGAACTGGCCATTGAGCTAATTATACCATGGACTGGCCATTGAGCTAATTATACCATGAACTGGCCATTGAGCTAATTATACCATGAACTGGCCATTGAGCTAATTATACCATGAACTGGCCATTGAGCTAAATATACCCTGGACTGGCAATTAGCATAAAAACGTTTTTTCATTGTTATTCTCTGGAATCAGCTAAAATAAAATCACGTCGCGTTGTTGTTTTTTTTTTTTCGTATTTAAACTCACACCAGATAACACAAAGCTCACCTAGAATTGTGTTACACAAATAGCTCTATGAACGTTCGGATACAAAACTGAGATATTTCTTATACCCATACCAAAGATAGCTGAATATCGAAACTGCTCAATGCAAAGTGCATTGCGGCTATGTGGACGATACCGATCTAAGTCACAACACAATGGTGCCGCCTCCGAACAGGAAACGCCCACGTTCAGCTCTTAAGAGTTCACCACACACACACACACACCAACTATTTAAATTCCAGATTCTTTTCATGAAATAGAAAATCCCGATAAAAAGAGACGGTCAACCGAATCATCACGCTATCGTCCATTTTCTATGAAAAGGTATGGGCATTAGTTCCCGGAGATAAAGATCGGGAACATGTTCCCTGAGACAAAAGCCCACGCGGTTAACGTTTAAAAAAGATAAATAGAGCAAATGCATGAAATAAGAAAAAAAAATCCTAAACAAAAGACCAAGTCGCAAAAACCAACCTATCGGACACTTATTAAACATCAGTCCCTCCCCTCAATTCTATCCACACCCCCAACTATTTGAGCTCAGATTTCTGTTAAATGAATATATAAAACAAAACATTCAGCAAAAAAAAAAAAACAAGTTCGTGATGTTGTTCTATTATCTTGAAGATCATATAAACTATAGAGATGGATGCCAACGGCTTGATAGGAAATATGTGCATACAGATTGAAGACATTGAATATCAAGAATGTAAGGAGACGTTTTAAATTGAACTTCAAACTGATGAGAGCTACTGATAATAATGCTGAATGATTAAACAGAGTAGCGATCAATAACCTTCTAAGGGGTGTCATCTTGGCATAATAATGGCTTACAGTAAGAACTGTATTTAATAATAATTCATGCAGTTGGAGATTAAATTAGACCTTACGTTTTTATTTTTTTAGAAACAGTTTACACTTATAGAAACAGTTGACACTTATAGAAACAGCTGACACTTATAGAAACAGTTTACACTTATAGAAACAGTTTACACTTATAGTCAGTATTTAAAAAAAAACAATCTAGACCAGGGACGGCCTTGCGAATTGCGGGGCCCCTCCTTTAGTCTGTGAAAAGAGCCATGACTGATAGTGATATGCTAGATGTAAATTGCAGGGCCCCTGCAAGGCAGGGGGCCCATATGGAGCAATCGGCCTAAGGCCGGCCCTGATCTAGACTTACAGTCAGTATTATGAAAACAGTTTAGACTTACAGTCAGTATTATGAAAACAGTTTAGACTTACAGTCAGTATTATGAAAACAGTTTAGACTTACAGTCAGTATTATGAAAACAGTTTAGATTTACAGTCAGTATTATGAAAACAGTTTAGACTTACAGTCAGTATTATGAAAACAGTTTAGACTTACAGTCAGTATTATGAAAACAGTTTAAACTTACGGTAAAAACTAATAGGTCTAATAAATTGAATTGTCAAATCTATTATGTCCGGAGAGTTTAAATTTTAAACCATAAAAGCGCCAACACCATAAAACAATTAGCATAAATTGTTAGGCCATTAAATTTTTTTTTTAAACTTTTAAAGTGGCGAATTTGTCAAAAGTAGAGAGAGCAATGCGACAACACTGGCAAACATATCAAGCATGAGCTTCAACAAGTAATAAGTCATATACAGGTACTGTGGTGTTATCAACATAAACAAAGGGAACTAAAACGTCAACAAAAATTAACGTTGTAACTGTCAGTTATTGAGCGAAATGTCCAGGAAACACCGAAACGTGGAGGAAAAAATATAAAACAACTGTACAACAATAGGCCACTGGTAAACAAACATCGCTGCACACGTCCCAAGACACTGTGCAATATGGAAACGTGTCAGCTACTGACTTCAGTGTCGTGTCAACTACTCACACACACACACAAACTAAGCCAAGAGATTGGTAAGGGCACGATGATGTTGTGAAGTAGATTATCCAGTTATCACAACTTAGTTAAACAATCTCCTTCTGTTGTCCTCCAGATGTTCCCTAACATAGCCCCCTTCCAGCCCCGCCCCGTAACCCAATCTGTAACGGCTTGACGAGATCTATTGTTCATAATAGAGATAAGTGTGTGGCTTCAAAAGTACGGGATAATGTTGGATAAAGTGTGTGGGTACTGCGATGTACTTGATAAATATTTGTACTGATACAAGTACAAGCAGTGGTGTAACACCATAGAGGGGCGGAATCTGAGAGGGAAAGGGGCGGCATTTTTATGAACCCGCCACACGCGCCGCTAACGCAAGTTACGATACAGCACACACACAAATTATATAGAAAAATAGAGTACTTCAAGACTTTACAACCGAAAAAACAAAAAACAAATCTAACCTGAGACCAACCATATCACATTTATCACACTATCACGCCGTGTGACCCTACAGGACAATGACGGCCATCGGTGGCGCTTCCAACAAAAGAACGCACCCGGCTACATTCGGTATGCACCTGACGGAGCGTGAAATCTTGGGACGCTGGACAATTGAAACACTGCCAGAAATCACTCATTAGCCCTGGGATCAGCCAACTCGCGCGGGGGAGGCGTTTATTTTTTCGTCAACGTAACAATAAGGCCTGAACGTCAACAACAACAACTATAGCGCACGCACGCACGCAATCACTCACGACCCCCTTTCACGTGGACTATAGTCCCGCCAACCGTTATTTCTCCATCAGGTGGTTGTGAACAATGGATGCAATGAGTGGCAGAGATATCGATAGGCTGGTATGCAGAATGTCACTAATGCACTAATAAGCGTCAGGTGTTTTATGAAGGACTTCAACGCAGCACAGGAAACCGGCTTCGGTTCTCTCCCTAGTGCCACCTTTCACTCCACCACAAGACTTTCTTCCCAACCCCATTTCAACCATAATGAACGCCATACTTTAATAAGAAAAAAAAATGTCTTCAAAAGGACAATTAGGCCAGACATTGTCATTTTGATGAGTGAAAGGAAGGATAGAGTTTTTTTTTATGTTTCCGATTTCTTTTTTTTTAATTTTAACCGGTGGAATAAAAACTGAAGTCATGGAGTGAAACAGGAAGTTCCAAGTTATTGACATGTCTTAAGATAATGAAACATGCTTGTGAGCAATGTGTCCCCTTCGGCGGTGAAGAAGAGTTTTGAAATGATCTATAACAAGAACAAAAAACCACACAGCGATTAGACAATTAGATTACAAGAGTCTCAGCACGTCTATATATCTTCTTATTTTTTTTTCCATTTCATCTCTCACAGTGGTTTTCATAATTTTCAGATTCGGGACCCACCGAGAAACTTGTTGCAGTCTTCTTGACACACTTGCAAAGAAAGAAAAATAAAACTACAAAAATTATTTGTTTGTATTCTGGATTAAGTAGTCATTCATTTTTATTTGGCGACCCACTACTAATTATTTCCCCACCCTATAGTAGGTAGGTCGGCCCCAGGTCGGGACTAAACTCCGTGAGGAGCACTGTTATATATATTTAAATAAACTAGATGTCTTGACTACCGCAAAAACACGACGGAAAGGCACATACCGGATACAGCTAAATCCGGATAACCGACGATCCATACATAACAATTTCTCGCCCTAAATGTTGTAGCAGATGGTCACTTACTATTGATTGATGAAATCGTTTCATTTGAAGTGTGGCAAACAAAAATGTCCACCCCCCCTCTCCCCGCTAAATTCAAAATTAAGTCACAGACAACAACGTAAACCAATCCATTCATAATTAGATCAGACATTAAAATAAAACAGTGCATTCAGCAAAAAAAAATATCATGCTGAACAAGGATCACGTCAGAAATTAACAGTGGAATGTGCGGAGGACACGGGCATTGAACAAAAAAAGGGGTGGGGAGAGGGAGGACTTGACATCTACGCAATAGACAGGATTAATTCACAGACAAAAAAAATTCAATTATTTTTGTCTGAAACGTTTTAAAACAAACACCACCCACTGACAGTTTCTCTCTAATCACTTTTAATACTTCTTTTTTAATTCGATGTACAGGCCTACCTTGGTTTCAAAATTCAATCCAACTTTTTAATGTTGAAATATCACATGTACATCACTTGAGTATTTTACCGAGTGTTATGATACCAGAGACCCGCAATTCACTTGATTTATTTCTTCCAGATATTATATACCGACTTACGAATGTCAAATGTAGTCCGTGAATCTTACGTGAATGCAGTGAATTTACACACACACACAAATTAAAAACATTAAATGAAAAAAAAAAAATTAAAATCAAACAAAAAAAAAACAGAGCGTAATTTAGTACGAAATAATCTTTTATTAAGATGCACTAAAAGGAAAACAAGAATTCGTTATATCATACACATGCATATTCATATATATATATATATATATATATATATATATATATATATATATATATATATATATTACCAATACTAATGTATATATATATATATATATATATATATATATATATATATATATATATGTGTGTGTGTGTGTGTGTGCGGGGGATGACCTTCTGGATACATAGATTATTTACTTATTGCACTTTATGAACTAATATCTTTAAACCATTTAAGTAAGTAAAAGTAAAGTTCTTTTAGAGCCATCGGGGCACATGAACCACGCCTTTACTTCCCCGTTTAAAGCTTGATTGGACTTGAGGGACTTTAAATCAACTTTCACAGGGACCTGGAAAATTCTCTTGGTTCTCACCAAGGATCGAACCCGTGACTCTCATGTCGGCAGTCAAGAGCTCTACACCGCTAGGCCATGACACAGTATACTGTATTGAGACCAGTATGTTGTATTGAGTCCAGTATATTGTATTTAGTCCAGTATATTTTATTGAGTCTAGTATATTGTATTGAGTCCAGTATATTGTATTGAGTCCAGTATATTGTACTGAGTCCAGAATATTGCATTTATCCACTCTTTTCATTTTAGTTATGAAACTATATATTAATATCTGTATGATATAATGGGTTATCTGTTTGACTTTTTAGTGCATTTTTAATAAAGCTTCTTCTTTTAGATACATTTTAGTTTTAAATAATTAAACTTGTCATTGTTACACAAGTCAGCCTAATAAGGTTAGTCTACATAAAACTAAAAAAAAAGCCTCACTTTTTTTGCACATATTCTAAAAATTACTAAAAATGTATTTGGTTCGTAAATCTACAAAATTAGTTCATGGACTTAAAATCGTGAGCTGTCATTTTCACATGAGCTGTCATTTGCACGTGAGCTGTCATTTAGACAGAACATGTCCTAAATTGAGGTACGCGGTATAACAGATACACCCACCAACCCACACAGAAAGTGAAACTAACTGAAAAGCTAATTAGAAGAAAAACAACAACAACTCTCGGACAGTTGTAGCAGTTAAAAATAATGGCAGAGGCTCAATCTCTATCACCCCTTTGACAATATTTTATTGACTGTATCGCTCAAAATTCCCAGATCGATACCAGCGAATCGCCAATGAATGTATCCGACCACTACAACACTGTGTCTATAAGCTGATCTCAGACCACTACAACACTGTGTCTATAAGCATATCTCAGACCACTACAACACTGTGTCTATAAAATGATTAAGTTATCGGGGTGGTGATCTCAGACCACTACAACACTGTGTCTATAAGCTGACCTCAGACCACTACAACACTGTGTCTATAAGCTGATCTCAGACCACTACAACACTGTGTCTATAAGCTGATCTCAGACCACTACAACACTGTGTCTATAAGATGATCAAGTTATCGGGGTGGTGATCTCAGACCACTACAATACTGTGTCCAACCACGACAACATTGCAAGTAGCCTATAATAAAGTTTCTTTAAAAGAAATGTATTCATTGAACAGTAGACTACACTGAATATTCAGATTCTATTTTCAGGAGAGTTCAATTAAAATTAATCATAAGAACTTGACGGTTAGAAAAAATAAAAACAATAACACACACAAGCCTCAATAAAAAGTGCTGCGAAAACTTACAGTGAGATATTCTGAAAGTCCACATTGGCTTTGAACAATGACACTTTACAACATGCAGCGTTATACCCGTCTAGTCCGTTGGAAGATTTATTTCAAGTTTATCGAAAGTGACATTTTGAAAATCAAACGTTCGCCGCAAACTACAGATACAGCGTGATACTGCAACGTGGCCGCTGAAACTGCGCGCAAGAGTGAGTAAAACTGTGTGCACAGCAGTTGCCAACTCTCATCTGTGGCAAACTTGTAGTAAAAAAAAAGAAAACTATACCAGTGAGATTACAGTGGCAAATCTAGCATGATGAAATTACGGTAGGAAAACAGGTTGCCTAAGAAGGATATAGTATTTTATTATTATAATTAAAAAGAAAGTTTATATAAACGGAGATTTGGTATATGTGTGAAATATTTCCATTAAACTAATAAAACATATATCGAAAAACAAAAAACAAAACAATAACCGACCAAAGATAATTAAATTGAAATGATGTCGGGTGGGTGTGGGGGCACGTGTATGACGTTACATCTAAGTCGATGCTGATCATTCGGGAGCAGTAATCAAGGAAGTCTGCGACAAGACACCTGCCTGCGTAATAGGATACTCCGATACAGTTTTTGGGAAGGAAAGTCGACGCAAAACTCAACGGGTTAACAGGTGGAGGCGCCAGCCCCCCCTCCCCCCCCCTCCCCCCCAGTGTGTCGTCTCTGGACTTGAACAAAAAAAAAATCATCCAGGAATACAGTGGAATGAGGTCGACTTCAACAAGTTGTAGCTAAGCGGCCCAACCTGACAGGCAGTGTCGGAGAAATAGGTCCCGTGAGGCTTGTGGTGTGGGGAAGTTATGATGCTCCCGGACAGGAGAAAAACGTCATGTTATTTGTTAAGGATTTCCCCATCCAAAATATGCCGCGGGGGGGGGGACCCCTACCACACCCAAACCAAGGTGTTGACGCCGCCTCTGTTTGCAGAATCAGTGATAACTGTTTAGAAGTTTACATAAAAATATAACCCGTAATATTTACACATTGACAATGATTTGCTAAGCTGGCAAACTGCCAAAAGCTTCAAAATGACAAAAGTTTGTGCCAGTATTTAATTTGATCAGATTTAACACACCGTTGGCTTTAATGACGAAAGGGGACTGTCTGATTAATTTCCGATTGATGTGAGAGATTACAGATAAACATAATTATACGGCAGGGAGATAAACAAACATCCACTCGGCTACTGCCCCGGGGGAAGCCGGTGTAGCTTTTAAGCATCTTTACTACCAGATTACATCTTCCAAACACAACACATTGATGATTGCAGGTACAACTATAATTGTGAACACTTTTTGAGGAGTTTTCTACTCTTTAAATGGAATTTTCCTCTTTGATTGTACAGTAAAATACATATCTCAAATGAAAGCAATCTTGATTAAACGCTTCTGAGAAATACACATTAAACGCCTGAACCGATTTATTTATTCTTTACCGTCAGAACACCGAAGCCTCTTCGACACACCATTTAATGCTTACATTTTTAATTAAGCATTCATTTTTTTTAATTACCTTTCAGACAATTTGATTGATCTATTTGAATACATTAAAACAGCAGAGAGTTTCTAAATGGGAAAAAAAACCTCTTTGAAATTATCTTTAAAAAAATTACGACGATATATTGCAGACTTAACACAATTTCATCTTCTTTCTTAAATGTATGTCATGATATCAATCTCATAGGTGGCAGAGCGGCGCCTCTAGTTCAAAACAATGTCTCAATGGATGGTCCAAAACAAACTTGTCTGCATCTTTCTTGGGTGTTTCTGCTTGTTTTTTTGATTCTGTGAAGTTGGTTGTTAGACACGCAATGCTACAACTTGTCCAGTTGCAGCATCCACACACAGGAGAAATGTTGGCTGCAGCTCTACATCAGTGCTTGTTGGACTGGAACATTACATCTAAACAAGTGTTGATGATTGTCACTGACAGTGGAGCCAACATGACCAAAGCCATCAGATTGTTAAATGAAAGAGAAATGGCTGACCAAGAATGTGATAATAATGACATAGGTACAGAGGCAGAATATCTTTCAAATTCGGACAATGATGCCAGTTATGCTGAAGGAAGTGACACTGATAAAGAAGTAGAAGTCAACATTGATCCTGTACCGGCAGACTTAGTTTACTCAATTGAATTAGAAGAGTTAGACAAATCTAGTCATATGCCTTATTCTAGAATGGCGTGTCTAGCTCACTCGCTTCAGCTTGTGGTGAAAAAAGCATTCATCCATTATGACAGCCTCCTTACTAAAGTTAGACACATGGTTGGAAAAATTAGAAAGTCAAGTAAAGGGGTGGAAAAAATTAAACAACGATGTGGCAAAGTGCTTGTCAGTGATAACAGTACCAGATGGAACAGCACTTACCATATGATATCTCGCTTTATTGAACTCAAAGCGTGTGTTACTGAATTACTGGCTGAGATGAAAACTGACACACTGTTGATAAGCGAATGGATGCGACTACAAGAATTGTCTGATCTGTTGAAGCCGTTTGCTGATAAACTTCAAACAGACAGTCAATCACTTTCTCATATACTGCCTGCAATTATCGAGCTGCAGTGTCACCTACAGTCTTGCAAGGCATCAAAGTCAGTTACATCTACCATGCTGAGTGATATGGAGACCATGTTTAGAAGCATTATGAATCCAGCTGCTGACAATTTCAACCCAATACAAGCAGCAGCATGCCTTCTAAATCCATCGCTGGCAGTTACTATGATGATAGAAGACGAAGAAATGATAAAGCTGCTTGAGGCTGCCAAAAAATACATAATAAACGAGGTTTGTGTTACTTAATTTTACTCCATCAATTAGACATGCCAAAATTGCTATGTATTAATTATAGTTGTGTTATGTCGTTTAGTTCACTGCTATGAAATACAATCTACTATATAGTTCTGTAATAATGGTAATGCTATTATTGGTAGTGGGTGGTGGCACTGGCATGGCATGTTATATAAGTAACAAATTTTGAATAAAAACTGACAATAATGTAATAATCCAACAGCAATTTGTGTTAAGAGTTTTATTTTTGAGGTACTGGTTGCAAGTTGGTATAGAGTTAAATACTGATAAAAATTATTATTCTAATTTGTGCTTGTCAGTTGCCATGCCGGTAACCAGTATGTGTAAAAGTACTACATAGTTATTTGTCAATCACCTGATTGACTTTTACTATTGTGCACATTATATACAAAGAACAAAATCACCAGATGAAATTCAACTGCAGCAGCAGAGTATTCTTCAGATTCAGTTTCCAAACCTGGCAATGAAACTTTCTGCATCTGACAGTGCCACACCTCATCAGTAGCAGATGTCAGAAATTAATGTGGCCACCGGCATGATCAACAAGTACATTGCTGACATCCAATGCAATGCAATCACAGACAATGCATTACCGTTTTGGTTGAGAAGTTGTCCGAAGTCGTACAGTCAACTTGCACCTATGGCTCTAGACCTATTAGCAGCACCTGCTTCTCAAGCATTTGTTGAACGGCTGTTTTCAGTTTGTGGGATGCTGACCACCGGGAGAAGTCGCTGGAAATGAGAGTATGGCTGAAAGTCAACAGTGACTTGCTGAACAAAATTATTTAATTAAAAAGAATTAGGCAACAATTTGTTTGATGTAACAATTTGAAATAAAGCAACTTGAATTTTTTTATTCAACTTTGAAGTCACTTTTACTACTGGTTTTTACAAACTTAATAGTTATCAAGATTTTTTTTAAAACTTATTTTCTGTTAACTTCATGTGTAGTGTGATAGTGTAGTGTGTGGTGCAGTGGATGTTGAAATTTAATTGGCATGTATCTGTCGTATGATGGGCATTTGAAGTTTTGCAGTGCTTACGAAAATTATTCAATAACTATAACTATAATTAAATAATAATAAAAATGATTGATGAAAAAACTAACTATAACTATAACTAAAATGAATTTAAAAATTTAACTAAATAATAATAAAAATGATTGCTGAAAAAACTAATCAAAACTATAACTAAAATGATTTTAATAACTAGAATGTCATTGCCATAGACAATGTGTCAACATTTAGTGAGTAAATGTAATTTAAAAAGCAGCACCATAGACAATGTGTCAACATTCAGTGAACAAATATTTTTTTTTTAAATGACGGGAAACAAACTAGCTCGTTAAGAGCCGTATTGAGCTGACCGATGAGCCACATTTGGCCAATTATGCAATAGTTTATTACGTGAAATCGTAATAACGGGCCCTTTTATAAAACAAACAATAAATACATGAAAAATTGTGATTTTTTTTTATAATTAACACGGTAATGTCATGTTTATCTAGAATCTACCAAAACCCATGTTTCCTTTAATAAAACTACTTTAATAATGGATCTAATATATTAGACACTATATATCAAATAGATAATAGACTATGTATATCAAACAGACAATATACTCCGTATATCAAATAGATAATCTAGCCAGACATTTTGCCATTTTCGTTTTTGGTCACCCAGCCTGAGCCCTTCTCTCTTAAACTCGCTGGAACTGGCTGCAAATGGCTGGAACTCGCTGGAACTGGCTGTAACTCGCTGGAACTGGCTGTAAATGGATTCATTATCGGACTTGGCTTGGGCGCTGTAACACGATCTGAGCAGATCTAACACTTCTTTGTGACATTTTTTTTGTGTGTACTTGATGTTGTTACAGCACAAAACTACAGGAATCAATCAAACAGTTTGGACTGAACTGATCAATGGTCTCTAAAAAAAATGTCTGAGAGAGGGGGGGGGGAGGGCTGGATGACACACACACACACACATACATGCACACACATACACATACGCTCAAAAGAAAAAAACAAGATGGAGGGTAGACAGACAGACATGGCGATTGTACTGCTAATGTACTACTTATGCTTTGCCTGTTTTCTTCCTAGTTAATCATTAAAATAACCAAATGAGTAAAAAACAAAAAACAAAAAAAAATTCTTTCGTTAAATCTACAACCATCATCGACATTTTAATAGGAAAACATAAAAAATGGAATAAAAAAAAATACATCAACTATCTAGGACCAATAAATCGATGCCAAGCAGGAATGAACTCGATGTTTGTATCGATCTCTCTCCCACCGCCACCACCCTCAGCCGGATGGCCAACAATATTTACTGTAACCCTGGTTAATTTACCTGGTAGCTCAGGTAAGGGTTGGGTTGGAGGGGGGGGGGGTGGATAGTTGTTTAATTGTTACACATTTTTTTTCTCTACCTCGCGGACCCGAACAAAGCATAAAGGTCAAGGTAACATACGACCGAGCCAGAGACCGGACCTCAGCTGGGCATGTCAGGCAAACCAGTTGATACCAAATATATCTGTCATCTAAATATAACATTTTCATTTTTTGCTATATATATATATTAGTATAGGTACACAATTTTGATTATGTGCTATACATATATAGTATAATCTAGGTACACAATTTTGATGATGTGCTATATATATAGTATAATCTAGGTACACAATTTTGATTATGTGCTATATATATATAGTATAGTCTAGGTATACAGTTTTCATTATGTGCTATGTATATAGTATAGTCTAGGTACAGATTTTCATTATGTGCTATATATATATATATATATATATATATATAGTATAGTCTAGGTATACCGTTTTCATTATGTGCTCTATATATATACTAGTTGCAAGTACCCGGCTTTGCCCGGGTTTAAAATAAGGTTTTCTGTTTACCTTTTGTTTTCTCCCTCCCCCTCTCTCCTTCCCCCTCCCTCCTTACCCCTCTCTCCCTTTGTCTTTCCCTCCCTCCCTCTCCTTCCCTCTCTAACTCTCCCATCTCCCTCTCTCTCCCTATCTCCCTCCCTCCTTCTCTCACTCCCGTCCCCCGTCTCTCCACCTTCCTCCTCCCCCCTCTCTCCCTCCCTGCCCCCTCTCTCTCTTTATCTCTCACTCCCTCCCATTTCTCCCATCCTCTCCCTCCCTACCCCTCTCTCCCTCCCTCCTTTCTCCCTCCCTCTCTCTCCCATCTCTCTCTCCCTCTCTTCCTCTCTCTCCCTCCCTCCCCACTCTCCCTTTCCCTCCCTCTCTCCCATCTCTCTCCCATTCATCCCTCCCTCATTCCCTCTCTCCCCCTCCCTGCCCCCTCACTCTTTCTCTCTCCCTCTCTCCCACCCTCTCTTTCCCTCCCTCCCCTCTATCTCCCTCCCTACTCCCTCCCTTCTTTCTCTCTCCCTCTCCCCCCTGCTCCCTCTCCCACTCTCCCCCCTGTCCACCCCCTCCCTCCCTCTCTCCCCCTCCCTCCCTCTCTCCCCCTCCCTCCCTCCTACCCTCCTTTCCTCTCTCCCCCCTGCCCCCTCTCTCTCTCTTTTTCCCTCTCTCTCCCTATATCCCTCCCTCCTTCTCTCACCCCCGTCCCCCCCTCTCTCCACCTTCCTCCCTTCCTCCTCCCCCCTCTCTCCCTCCCTGCCCCCTCTCTCTCTTTATCTCTCACTCCCTCCCATCCCTCTCTTTTCCTCTCTCCTTCCCTCCCCTTTCTCTCACTCCCTCCCCTCTATCTCCCTCCCCCTACTCCCTCCCTTCCTCTTTCTTTCCCTCCCTTTCTCTCTCTCAACCCTCCCTCTCCCTCCCTCCCCATTAATCTCCCTCCCTACCACCTCTCCCTCCCTCCCTCCTTCTCTCCCCTCTCTGCCCCCTCCTTCCCTCTCCCTCCCTGCCCCCTCTCTCTTTATCTCTCTCCTCCCCCTCCCTCTCTCTGTACAATTAAACGTGAAATTACGCTTCTTAAATAAACAGAAAACCTTATTTTAATCCCGGGCAAAGTCGGGTACTTGCAGCATGAAAAAAAAACAACAATATTTTTTTTTCCCGTCCCTAGCCCTTTCTTCACCGTCCGTTCAATTACACATTCACTTGGTGCGCGATTTTTATTTATAGTGAAGGCGATCCCATACCGTGGATACTTTAATATAGTAAAATACTAAAATAATTAATTACAATTAAACTACGCATTGAGATTGTATTAATGATGTTAATAATGTCACAGAAACATTTTAATTAACGTATTTCGGTTTATTAAAGTGCACCGTTAATTTTAATCTTTCGAATACATAAAACGATAGGTAAATAGATATGACTATTGATTTCATCATGTTTACAATTGGAGTTTCCGGGAGTTACCCCTCTTTTAAAAATGTGTCATAGGGAAATGACGTCACAGAGGAATTTTATCTATGGCACCGTCGAGATTACTTTAATATAGTAAAATACTAAAATAAAAATAATTAATTACAATTAAACTACCCATCGAGATGAAACGAAATCTGTCCTATAACCTTCCCCATGTAATTATGTGTATGTGTAACAAATTTCACGTTTTTTGGTTTTCTGGATCTTGAGTTATAAGGGAACAGACAGACAGACAGACAGACAGACAACTAATGCGTCTTATAAGTATAGAGATAATCTAGGCACACAATTTTGATTACTTGCTTCCTCACCCTCTCTCAGATGACACTTGAAGTGTTCTAGGAAAATATCACACTATAAGCATTTACATTTTTTTTTGTCACATGAACAAAGGGTGACCAAATGCGCCCCCCGGGGGGGGGGGGGATAGTTCGGATGCGTGTTTTTATCTCCTCTTACAAAATGAAGAAGTTCGACACCCACGGTTTTAAAGGTAAATGTAAGTCTTCTGCTCTGCTCTGGGGGGGTGGGGTGGGGGGGGGGTCCATCAAACTTTATTTTTCCAAGTCTTAAAAAAAAAAGAGGAAAAAAAAGATTCCTATTTGAAACCTTTGTTGTTTTAAAGATTATAATTACATAAGCTTTTCCGGTACCCCTTGGGTTACACTCACCACCCGGCTGAGAACCGCGGACTCCACTGGATCCTTTCATTAACGACAGAGGAGTACATTCTACAGGGGGACGGACACACCGGCCACACAAGCGTGTAGTAGTAGTAGTATGAACGTGAATACCATCAATTCAAATAAACCAAAGAAAGAGAAGATACACGAGATGGATCAACGCTAATAATCATCCCAGGACCGGTCTGTGTGTGCGTGTGTGTGGGGTGTGTGTGTGTGTGTGTGGTGTGTGGGTGTGTGTGGTGGGGTGGGTGTGGATGGGTGGGGAGCCTTTTACTTAAAAAAAAAACCGAATGAATAAGGAAAGACAATTATGTGTTATACATAAAATTGTCATTTGTAATATTTCTGGATATTTGTAAAGTATAATGAAATGCTGTGTCTTTGTCACGTGGTGGTCTCTGTTGGATGCCGAGATCCTCAATCATGGAATATTCTCACTGAAGGCTTGAGGATGTTTAGTTTTTTTTTCTTTTATTATTTTCCCGCGTTAGTGAATAGGGGGGGGGGGGGAGGGGGAAGATCCCTGATCAATCAAAACGCCTTTAATTGCCCCCCCCAGTTATCGTTCCTCGTGAATTGACAACATTATACAGAGATGTGAAATCAAATGACGCTGGAAAAATATACAAACTGAATATCTGTCTGTCTGTCTGTCTATCTAACTATCATCTATCTATCTATTTATCAATCTACCAATCTATATCCCTCTCTCTCTCTCTCTCTCTCTCTCTCTCTCATATATATATATATATATATATATAACTTATTAATCACATATAAAACTACATACGAGTATTTCAGCCTTATTGCATTACGTCTGTCTGTTTATCTCCGTGGCCCGCTTTCAATTATCCCGGGGAAATTGATGCTTGAGACTTCCTTCACGTTCTGGTCAAGTATGGTGCTAGATAATCGCCCACTATTAAAACAACTTTTGCTGACCACTTGCAGCAGGACATTAAGTACTTTTATTACATCTGGGCAGTAGTGGATTGATGTGTGTGTGTGTGTCTTTCTGTATGATTGCGTGCTTGTGCAATGAAGTTCCACCGAAACTGAGATTCACCACTTCATCCACCATATCCCCATACACTGTGAACCCTTCCCAACACATAACCAGGACAGCAACTATAATGTAGTTTAAATGAATTGGACTTTTTTTTTCCCCCATTAAGAAATTGTATTTAACAAAGGGAATTATTTACCTAGACAGAAATGTGCCACTCCCCCCCCCCCCGTGTATGTTTTCCAAGTACTGTCAACGAACATGAAACAAGAAAAATAAAATAAAAAACAATACAAATATCGTAAAGGTTAGAAACATTTCAGAATAAGGCAACCTAATTGTCAATGATTTTATCTTTAGGGCCAAATTGTTTTAATAAGTACGTGGTATTCACAATATTAACAGTACAATGGAACGCAGTGGGTAACAGCTCCATTGGCTTGTCGTTGAAACTCCAATAGATCGTTGCCAGTGTACCATTTACTTTGAAATCACCACCGCTACCTACACCTAGCCTACACGCGAGTGCATCAGAATGGCATTAACCTCCAGGCGTTGGGTGCGAGCTACTCACGGAGTCCGAACACGGCGCCCCTCCCCCCCCCCCCACCCACACTGTAATACGGCAGAGTCTGGGGGCAGCACTTCTCGCCGACAAGCTGTCAGGGAAACAAGTGACCCGCCTAGAATTTACTAACCTCCAGGAGCTGCTCGGTGGAAATTTGTCGTCATGTGCCCTCTCGCGATAAAAGTGGGAACTCCGCAATGGATGTGACAGATCGCTTTCATCCTGGTGGTGAGAATCAAACCAGGCAGAATGTGTTTCCTGACGAGGCAACGCCATTTTTTTTAACCACACACACACACACTGTTCTGTCAGGAACGTTAAACGTAAAAGGAAAATATGGCGCGGATCAGAAGATGTTCTCGGGTACTTTTTTTTTTACTTTATTTCACGTTGACAGGTGACATGAATCAAATATTGGTCGCGAAGACAGGGCATCAAATATCACTTGTGATGTTAATACATGCACATCACAAGTATTTAAGGATAATGGAACCTCATGATATCACTATAAGACTGACACATAATTTTTACACGTCTGTCACAACACAGCATGTGTGTTCTATCACATAATTATGTCGACTGAGATGATATTCGACCCGTCACGTGGTGTGTCTGTTGCCATTCTAAGCGGCGCTCCACTAGAGATGGCTGCTAGGTTGTCCTTGATGTCTTCTGGAACTATCAGGATACGTATCAATGACACTGCACGCCACACCAACAACAAAACAATTTACGAATCCAATAAGTGCATGGGGAGGGGAAAAAAAAACAACTATAGCCAATAAATTGAATTGGTCACTTGTTATGCGGTGAAATTTGTGTTATTAAAATGATGAGTACACGCACATACGATCAATAACAAATGACTTAACAACATGCCAATGAACAAACAAGCTATTATCAACTGGGTATAAAAAAAAGGTAAAAACACACAGTGTCAACACGCGGAGAATAAACCAAGGCTGTAGTAGTAGGTAGTAGACGTCATTGACAGTGTCAACACGCGGAGAATAAACCAAGGCTGTAGTAGTAGGTAGTAGACGTCATTGACAGTGTCAACACGCGGAGAATAAACCAAGGCTGTAGTAGTAGGTAGTAGACGCCATTGACCGTTGGCTTGTGTCAATGCCATGTGTGCAGTCTGTACAAAGGTCATGGGGCGAGAGGGTGGTGAGAAATTGGAAAGGGGGGGGGGTGGAGGGGGATAAGAGAGACGGATGGGCAAATAAATTAAAATGGGGTTGTACATTAGACGACATAACGGAAGCTGACAGCGGCACTGCAGAGGGTGTGGGAAGGGGTGTGTGTGTGAGGGGGGGGGGGGAGTATGAGGATGCTTCAAATGGAGGATCGATGGAGACTGGGGAAAAGTGGACGTCATCACATGATGAGTTCATGACAGAGAGACCCGGGGGGAGGGGGGGGCGTTTAGAGTCGAAAGTTTCCTGAGACGATTAAGTGCGTTTTAGTTTTATGTAGAAACAAGTGTCACAGAATGATATCAGATCCCAGGTGAACAGGAGGCCGAGCCGAGGTAAAAGTCCGGGCCCTTGTACAAAGTAAGTGTGTGCTATAAATGTATATTACTATATATACATATACGATAGACAGAATATTTATAAAGGGTGCCTACCACACATATATACATATTCGAGCGTAAATTTATTTCCAACTTCAACTATAGTAGTCACATTAATACTATATAGTTGGACAAAATTTGTGTCTGTTTCTACAGTAGTATAATCACATTAATACTATATATAGTTAGACAACGTTTATGTTTAACGGTTTCAACAGTAGTTTAGTCACATTAATACTATATATATATATAGTTAGACAAGGTTTATGTTTAACGGTTTCAACAGTAGTATAGTCACATTAATATTATATATATAGTTAGAGAAGGTTTATGTTTAACTGTTTCAACAGTAGTATAGTCACATTAATACTATATATATAGTTAGACAAGGTTTATGTTTAACGGTTTCAACAGTAGTATAGTCACATTAATACTATATATATAGTTAGACAAGGTTTATGTTTAACTGTTTCAACAGTAGTATAGTCACATTAATACTATATATATAGTTAGACAAGGTTTATGTTTAACTGTTTCAACAGTAGTGTAATGCACGACGATCTGATAACAATTAAAAAACCGGCAACACGTTGATGGACTTTTTATGTCCCCCCCTACCCTCCGCAATTTAGCTTCAATGACCCCAGAAACGACTTTCTTTGGGTTGGGGAGCGGGAGTAAACGACTAACATTGTATCACACACATGAGCAGTACTTCCTGCGATGACAAACACACAGACAGAATTATAAATCCCATCAGATTAAAATGAACATCCCCCCCTCCCTCCTACATGGTCTCATGTAGATATCCCTGAACAAATATGAACTGTTTAATTCACGTACAAGTAATTACTGTCTCAGTTTAATGTTACGCTCAGTTAATTAAACTGTTATTGTTTAGCTGTGATGATGATTTGGCTGACAGTAACCAAAAATAAAAAATAAAAAAGAATCAGATAATGAGTTTCCTTCTGGTCCACACATAATGATAAACGCATTGTCTCAAACGGATGCAAACAAAAAATATGACACAAAGAAATGGTTGAACTGAAACATTAGTTGACAGCTGGCACAACGGCTCATTAGGCCGGGTTATGATGGCAAAGAGTGCAGTAGAGTCCATGGGCATTTTACATATTGATATAGCATTAGATTTACAATCCCGTGAAATCCTGTACAGCTGCTGTTACTTTAATCGTTTGTTTCACCAAGCCAGCCAATAATCATCATATGCTTGTTTTAACCCGTTCGTTCGAGTCCATTCCACCACAATCTTGAATGCAGGCGGCTCTTGACGAGGTATTGTCACAAAGACTGTCATCTCGTGTTCAAACGTTTACATCGTGGGCACACATACACACACCTGTTGTAACACCGGCTTGTGTGTGTTAGGATCACTAAAAATTTCAACATTTATGCAAACACATCTTTTTCCAATCAGCCAATCTACCGTTTAAATGGATGTCATCATCATCAGGTTTAGCGGACTGAATGGGTGGGGGGGGGGGGGGTGAAAAAGCCAGTACATTTGCCACAGTTCACACTGAACCAAAAGGAGGGATCGTTACAGAAGCGTCCGGGTTTTTCTATCTGAAAAAAAAAAATTTGGAGGGGCCCACACGTGGCATTTTTTCACCGGGGGCTCGAAATTTGCCTCGGTGTCCCTGGTCGGCATACGGGAACTTTAAAAAAAAAACACAAATATTTTTGTCAAATTATGGCGATGAAAAAGTCAATCAAATGCTTAAAACAAGACGCCCATCAATACAATGCAGAACAAGACGCCCATCAATACAACGCAGAACAAGACGCCCATCAATACAACGCAGAACAAGACGCCCATCAATACAATGCAGAACAAGACGCCCATCAATACAATGCAGAACAAGACGCCCATCAATACAATGCAGAACAAGGCGCCCATCAATACAATGCATAACAAGACGCCCATCAATACAACGCAGAACAAGAACAAGAGGGTGATTTTAAAAATTGAGTATCATTTACTTACCACAGCCGAAATAAACAACAACAGCAGCAGCAGCAGCAGCTAACAATCCGACTCCCATGAGATGTCGTGGCGTGTGGACTTATCCCTTCAATCAATGAACACACACACAACAACAACAACACAAAGTAACAGAGAAGTTCAACAGGAACAGGTGAATAAACTCTTGCTAACCATCCAGCGATGAAACAGTCCAATCCCCTGTTATGTCTGTAAGAAAGAAACGTTGACATCAATTATAAACCAAGTGGCTGGACGTGGCAGGGAGGGGAGGTGGGAGGTCGATTCAATAAAAAATGGGGAGGGGTGAGTGGCACATTTTAATAGATACAAGTAAGCCAACAGTCGCGATTAAAATTAAAATAGAAAGAAGAAGAAGTAGGGCGGCACACTTTTACCCTCACGATACGACCGCGCGATATTAACCCCTATCACGCACGATCTACCACATCATACACACAAATATCAGTGGGGGGAGGGGCACTCTCAGCTGCCAGAGTCTCGCGAACAGACGACCAGTGAAATAGCGAGGAGGTCCTAGCAAATTCTGGTCACACAATATGAAGGGAACAGGGAGAGAAAGAAGGGCGGGGGGGGGGGAGTATAGAGAGAGAGAGAGAGAAAGAGACGTCGATGTATGAGGATAAGTTGTCAGGTGCTGAGTTGTCAATGAGAAACAACCTTAAGATGCTCAACGTCAGGTCACGTGAGTTTATTTTGCAGCAGGAAGAAAAGGGAGTGGAGAGAGAGAGAGAGAGAGAGAGGGTGGGGTGGGGTGGCGCAGCCTGGAGAAAATGCAACCACAAACATCACAACAGCTCACCGTAACACAGTTGTAATGAAAGCCACTCAACCGGTGATGTAAAACTACTGACACTGCCACAATCGGTGAATGATGGCCTTCTCTCTCTCTCTCTCTCTTCCTGTCTGTCACACATACTATAGATATGACACCCACGCATAATCAAATACCCCCCTCCCCCAGACGTACGGGACAGATTTATTTCAATTACCAGCACTTGCTGATAAATAAGAACGACCATACAAAAACTCATTGATGCAATGCGATTTTTTTTTTCAATTCTCAAGTGTTTTTACAAACAAATAAACAAAACAAAACAAAACAAACAAACAAATAAACATAATCTACAACAAGTGGTTCCCTGAAGATTGTGTCGGGGGGTACACAATGCACCGAAATGAGAACATCGGGGAAAACATGAAATGAGAGAACATCGGGGAAAACATGACCGTAAAAAACAATAGTCAAGTTGTTGTTTTGTTTTACTGGGGGGGGGGGGGGGGGGGGCGTGTACATAGTATTATGTAATTAAAAAAGGGGGGGTGTACAGATATCGAAAGTTTGAGAAACACTGACCTACTGCAACATCAGCAGCCCCAAGGTAAATTCCTTTCAGTACACATACAAGACAATTAGAGAGTATTTAACTGGGGCATGGAGGGGGGGGGGGAGCAGGGGGTGAGGGGGGGAGCATAAAAATAAAAGGAGATTAACATCAAAGAAGACAGGAGTGGGGAAGGGGGCATAATAGTCAGAAGAGCTACAGGTGAAAAAAAGACACACACACACTATATATACATCAGGGAGATCTCGAACTAGGCTATCTGTATGAAGTTATGCGCGTATGTGTGTCTAAATGTGAGTGATAGCTGAACATAACAAATGTACAACAACAAAGTAAATTAGAGATGGTCAATTGCAATTGTCTTCCTAGTTTGAAACAATTTAGTCTGCACGTCACGTACGAAAGCATACTCTGTGTCTGTGTGTGTGTGTTTGTGTGGGTGTGTGTGTTTGTGTGTGTGTGTTAGTGTGAGTGTGTGTGTTTGTTTGTGTGTGTTTGTGTTTGTTTGTGAGTATGTGTATGTTTGTGTGAGTGTGTGTGTGTTTGTGAGTGTGTGTGTGTTTGTTTGTGTGTTTGTGTGTTTGTTTGTGTGTGTTTGTGTGTGTGTGTGCTAATGTGTTAGTTCAATAAACAGTGATGTTGCTGATACTTTTTAATTCAAATTTTTTTTTTGCGTTCATTTCCTGTTTGAACTTGGGCGGCCAGTTCATATTTTACCCAGCAATCTAAATGCAGCAGGTTTTGTTGGCCAGACCAAGTGCTCTCAGAGTGTGGGTGGCGAACCACCAGTGGCGTAGCTAAGGGGGGGGCGGGAGGGGCGGGCCGCCCCGGGTGACAGCCTATGAAGGGTGACACTATGTCACCTCCAACAAATAAAAAAAGTGGCATTTATAGCAATTTAAGTTGCATGACCATATTTAATTTGAATATATTTGTATACTAATAAGAACAATGTTTTTGCATCTTCTCATAGAGTCAAATGATAATTAGACCTATAAGCGAAAAATGTTGCCGATCTGAATGCGGGGTTACACTTGTATAAATACGTTTGCTATTCATTGGCTGAACCAAGGGGGGAAAACCACACATGTAACTTGGCGGTAACTAATTTTTAACTGCCAACTTTCTCAGCAAATAATTATTTACTAACAGATTTTAAATATCCAGAATTATATAACAATTAATAACATAATTTTATTATATTTCTGACTGAACAAAAAAAAAAAATTATTAATCTATTGTCTAAATAGCATTTTAGATTGATCAAAATAATTTAGAACTGTCAATAAAATATGACAGTTGGCAGCACTGCAGTAGACAAGCACGCCCAGCTTACGTCAGAATGTTTATTTAATCTCGTCACCTGTCGTCCAACATCCCCCTTCCTGCCCCCCCCCCCGTACCTTTCCTTTTCCCGCGAGTCGTTGTGTTATTTTAGCGATAACACAATGGGAGTTAACTCTTTTTAATTGCTGGTGCCTCAACTGAAAGGATTTTTAGCGCATTTTCGAGAAAAAATGCGCTATTGTCCCCATTTTGTCTGTCTGTCATCACCCTAGATCTCAGCAGCCATAAGTCCTAGACCCATGATGTATATACTTTTTTTTTGTAGTCTTGTTTTAATTGTTAGAGCGCTCAGCATAGCGATAAAACGTTTTATTTTATTACTGTACATTTATGTGTTCTTTTAATACATTGGGTGTATTCGAATGTTGTAAAAAACATAAGTAAGTACGTTTAATTAAAATATTCTAGATGTAGCGAGATTGATTTTTTTCTCTTTTATTTTAAATCTTCATGTTTAATTACCCAAATCTGCTTTTTTCTCACGCTTTTTTATTTAATTTCTGAAATAAAAGTAAGAAAAAATCACTATAGTAATTTAGTTTAAATAACTCTTGTAGCTTTTACGGGGTGATTTTTTGAATGATACAATTAGTGAATATCTGCAGGGGCGCCGGGAGACAACAAGGGCCCCAGGGCAGGACATCATTGCGGGTCCCTTAATAAACAATGAGTCGCGAAAAAATTGACGTCGTCGGGGCGGCCGGACCCCCTTACAGATGCGGGCCCCCCTGGCAATGACCCCCCCCTCTCGGCGTGCCTGAACATCTGCTAGGAATCTTGATTGACAGGTGCCATGGTTTAGAAACGATGGAACTTGTGTAACAGAGGGGGTACGTCATCAAAAATGTAACTGGGTTGGGAAAGGGGTAAAAATAAAAAAAACGCGTTAATAATAAGTGAGCATCTACTTTCTGGAGTACGATAATGCAGCAAGCATGGCTGAAATCCACGGTGGTGTACAACAAAAGATCAAAGACATCAATCCGAAGGCAATTTTTGTACCTTATTCCAATCTTTCTTTGAACCTTTGAGGCAAACATTCGTTTGCTAACAATCTGTCTTGTGTAACGTTTTTTGGAAGTCTTGAGACGCTGTACATGCTGATGCAGTGAAGCCAGTGATACAGAAGTTTAACAAGTTTGTGGAAGCCATTGAAGCTCTGTGTGATTTCGAAGAAAGCGTCGAGCAAGAGGTGCTGCGTACAATCTGTTGCCAGCTTACATGCGACTTTTCTTTTATTTCGTTCTTGTTTTTCTGGGGTGACGTTTTACAAGAAGTTGACTCAGCACAGAAGTACATGCAAACACCAGGTATTACTGTGGACATGGTTGCAACCAAACTCTCAAGGTCTTTATGGAAGTGCAGCGTACGAGGTTGTTGACAATGCCATCCAGCAGGCATTTGTGAAATGTGTAGAACTTGATATCCCTACAGAGAAGGGAATCATAAGAAAGACAGGATTACCAGGAGAGGAATCAAGAGATGCTGGATTGTCATTGCAGCAGGAGACCAAGAGAACAATGTTAGAGTGTCTGGACCTTTTCATATGTAGTTAGATACAAGAGGAAAGGCATTGAATGACATTTTGCTGACTCTTTCTTCAGTTCAGCCAGACCATACTATTTGTGCCAACGACGAAGAAATACAGTCTTCTGTTACCAAGCTCACAGCCATGTATGATGAGCTGTCTGAAAAAGACCTTTGTCTAGAAATTCCACGTTTAAGGCGACACCTACAAGCTACCGAAATAAACTTGGAGGAAGCCAAGCACTGGACTGTACTGCAATTCCTACGGTTTATCATCAAGTGGGAATTCGTTGAATCATTGCCATATCTTACGCTGACTCTAAGATTCTTTCTGACAATATGTGTTTATGTGGCATCGTGTGAAAGAAGTTTCTCGAAAATGAAACTTATAAAAAATTACCTCCGGTCAACCATAAGCCAGTCGAGATTGTCGTATTTGGCTGTTCTGTCCATTGAACATGAGCTGACAAGACAAATAGATTTTGACGATGTCATTGACCTGTTTGCCACAATGAAAACAAGAAGACATTCCTTCTAGGACTATAATGTTGAAGGACATTCAGACATTCTTTTGCGCTGTGTGCATTCTGTGTTTTGCAGTTTGTATTTGGATGTTCTGAAAGTGAAATGTTGCGTTTTAAAAATGTTTGGATTTGAACTATTTGTTTTGAGGTATTGGATTTTATCTTGGATCATACATGTAAGCAGTAGCGTACCGGTCAGTAGAGTAAAGTAGAGTATATATGAAAGTTTAGCTACACTTAACCATTCAGCATAGGGTCATGTAGGGTCACTGGGGTGACATTTGAACGGACCGCCCCGGGTGACGTTTACTCTAGCTACGCCACTGCGAACCACAGGTGAATCTGGCAGGTTGTTGTTAAATGGCGTGTGTAGTCCGATATAATGCGGGGGGGGGGGGTCGGAGAAGGGGTAGGGGGGTGAGGTGAGACTTGTAATAATGAGTACAACTGGTGATGACTAGTACAACACATACTTGCATCCGTGGCCATGGGAACCAAGCGGAGACGTAGAATAGTTCCCATCGTTGGAATCAATAGGATCGCATACAATAACTTGAAAGCACTAAGACATGATTGATAACGACTACAGTTTTAAACCCGCAAAGGTCAATGTTTTAAGTTTTACTAAATGTTGGTGGGGGCAGGGGGGGGGGGAGAGAGAGAGAGAGAGAGAGAGAGATTCGGTAAGTTACAAGCAGAATTTTTTTTTTGATGTGGTGAGCCAGGTTTTAAGATTTGATTGGCGTCTTCTCTCACATTTCCAAAAGTGTATTTGGTTGAGAATGTTGCTGGACTGGGGGGGGGGTATTTTAGATGAAACAATCAAAGATTGACAAGTCATTTGATTCAAATGTATAAATACTGGAATATTTTGATTACGAGGGTCAGAGAACGACACTGAAGATAGGTCTAGTACAGTTTGTGTATGTGTGAAGATACAGATCAAAGTCCAGTCTGAATGAGTCTGTGAACAGTATTAATGAATGCTTCGAGGAGAAAGTTTGTTTAGTACAATTTGGCACTGGGTGCACTGATAACCGAAACCCAACTTGATTACTTACATCTATCTGTGGAATAGATGAAAAAAATTGTAATCACACAAGACACAATACTTGTCATGAGATGTAATGGCAAAGCATTACAAAGTATGGGGACAGAGTCACTCATGGAACAATGAATGTAACGATAAACTAGCCGAGAACAATTTAAAAGCACGACACACCCTGCCAGGAATGGTGTTTTTGTTATAAATTGCACAGTATTCCAGAATCGTGTCATTGATCCTGTACTGAACGTTAATTTATTACTGTAAAATAACGTTTCTGTGTACTATTGTTGTTGTTGTTTTGGTTCTATGTATCAGATATATTTCAAAATATACACAAATAAAATGAAGTGCGATGTAATCCAATAAATACTATCGTTTGTTTATGATGCGTTCCTCCGCTCACCAAGACTATGTGAATACGGCGGCCCCCGGCCAAAAAATGGTGCCGACTTAAGGCTACGGTCACAAGCCTTTTGCCACCCTCTCCAAATATGATCAGGTCAAATTAGATATTATAAAAAAAAATATCCAAGGCAGAATCCCCCCCCCCCCCCCAAGGTAGCCAGAAACCCCACTACCTCTAAATCACGTCTACCCTCACAAGATAAGCCAGATATTCATGTTGCCTTGCGTGAGATAAAGTACATTTGACATCTGTTACAAGAAAATAACCTTTGTTGTGCCCTGTGATATGTTTACCTCAAAAGAGAACATACAAGCATCAAAGTACACTTCAATAAATTATGCATGAAAATACGCCCAACAACAATGCGTTTAAATACGCACCGAGAAAGTGCATCAAGAGATACAGACGCAACATACATCCTTAAAATGAAGTGTTTCTAAAAACAAAATCATTAAAAAATTAATATTTAATTTTGGTTTCTCCCTTCCTCATATCAAACATTAACTCTAACATTCAGGTGTCACTCACAATACACTTAAAGTTTCGCAACTAATTCAAGGGAAGATAAATCTGAACGGATTTTAATGCTTCAGGTAATATGCCCATTCAAACATTTTAAAATAAGAGTTGTCTATTTAGAAAAAAACCAGCAATTAAGCCTGTTCCATTCTGGACACAGGACGTGTTCGCGCATTTTCGTGTTATGTATCAGTACGTTTGTTAGCTTTCAGTAAATATTTGTAAATTTTGGAAATGTTTATAAATTCAATTGTGTAATGCATATATCTGTAAAAAAAATATTATAAAGACGTTTCTTTATATTTGAAAAAAAAATTATTTTCTCTTAAATCTAACTACAAGTGGTTTGTGGTTACTGAAATTGGACTCATAATTGAAAACATTCGAAATTGTAGTCATTTAATCGTCCGAAAACTCCGTCAATTGTTGCATAGCTCTGATACTTTCAATTAAACTCAGAACACAAGCTTACTATTTCATTTGATGAGTTTCTTAATAAATCTTGGTGAAACTACGTGCTGCAGTATTTCGCACCAAATGAATGGGTTATTGAACGTACAAGGTGTAGAATGGGGCCATATATAGTGGATTCCGCTTAATTGGGACACCGCTTAGTTGGGACAGCCGCTTATTTGGGACAAATCTCAAAGAAACCAAACCAAGAAACCAATAGTAAATGTGTATGTTTAATTGGGACAGCCGCTTAATTGGGACAAAAAGCCCCGGTCCCGATGTGTCCCAATTAAGCGGAATCGACTGTATATGATATATAAGCCCCTTAGGAGCCCTGAATCCCGGCCCTCAGAGGTCCTATCGCGAAATGAACTTTTGATGTACACATGGCAGGCCAAGACCTACAAAATGATATATACATCATGGGTCTAGGACGTATGGTTGTTGAGATCTAGGGTGATGACAGACAGACAGACAGACAAAACGGTGACAAAAGAGCTTTTTTTTTTATCTGTCAAAGTCTGTTTACATAACGGTTGCCAAGGGATCCCTCATTAAAGAATCATTAATGAAGCATTAATGCTTTTTCGAAAAAAAAATGCTCTAAAAAATGTTTCAGATGTATCTATCTGTACCTATCGCCACATGACACCGGTCTGCAGCATTAATGCCCCCACCCCACCCCATAACCCGCGAATGAAGTCGTGATTCCTGTTTCAGCCCGGTTGTAACAATAAACGGCGATGTAAAACCGCACAGACAGGAAGTGATCAACGTGCACTGCCATTTCACGAGACGGACGAAGTATCAATCAACGTTTTTTTTTTTAAATCGCAGCATCTCTATACAAAATGACAGATAAATGATAGCAGCTGGACCGACATTCAACAACAACGTGTGATATTCCTCGCATCCTGTTGTAGCTCATTACGCATGCCGCGCCAGTCAGTGATAGATGAAATTTTTTATTATACTCGTCATCCTGAGGTTAGAGGAGGTTAAACAGAAAGATTCACAAACAAGAATTTTTTAACAGAAATGTATTATTATAATTATATATTTTAAAGGCCATTTCACGTGTTTATTTTTTTTTTTTTTTACATTTTATTTTTTTTTTTAAAGTTTCCAAGCCAAATCGACTTTGTCAAATTTGTATCAGGACAACACGCAAGCACAGACCTGCCAAATTAGATATTTTATAAACACATTTAGATATTTTCTGAGTCATCTAGATATAAGAACATACCATCGGGGTTGGCTATTTTTTTTTTCAGTTGTGAAAATTAAAGAGATGGCTCGGTCGAAGTTTGATTCTTTAATGAGGGATCCCTTGGCAACCGTTATGTAAACAGACTTTGACAGATGAAAGTTTAAGTGGAGAATTGTGGGGAAACAAATCTTATATAAAGTAATAAAGTTGAAATGACTTGAAGATGATCAAAGAGAAAGGGGAAAAAAAAACCTTGTCAGAAGATTGGGTGCGGTATCAACAAATTATACATGCCAGCAAACAGGAAGATGGGTTTTATGGAAAACATGGAATAAAATTAAAGCGGAAAAAATAAATAGAAAGAATTAGAGAGTGAAAGAAAGAGGTAATAAAGAAAGTTATTGATGATTTAAGTAAACTTGAATATATATACATATATATATATATATATATATATATATATATATATATATATATATATATACACCAGTATATACAAATAAAAAAAGGTATAAACTATGAAAGAAAGTTTTGAACAGAGACAGTTGTGAAGAGATGAAGTTCAAGGAAGAGGACGGGACCATTCATTACCACAAAGAAAACAACGGAGAGTAAGATGCCGAGATTTTTTTCTTTCGCTTAGTAACACACACAAACACACGCACACACACACAAACACACACACTGACACAATGAAGCTCCGAGCATTACCGAAGGCAAGCGCGACCGCACGAGACGAGAGGCAGATCTTTCGTATTTACATAGTGAGATAACAATCTCATCCCATTCAAGGCCATATCATCCAGACGTTATCTATGACGGAAAAAGCGGTTTGGCTTTAAATATAAGCAACATTAAAAAAAAAATGTTTATGAGAAAATGTGTACCGCGTACATTAGTCCGCCGGGCCAGGCCGGTCGCCGCTCTTTGAAATTTCAACGGAGCGGGTCATGTACAGGGATGGCAATATGGCACTATTGTTATTATTATATGCTTCATCTGCCCCGATGTCCCGTTAGGACGGAAGGTACCTGGTTCGATCTCCGGTGAGGACCAAGGAAATTTTTCCATGTCTCGGCTCAAGTTCCCGATATATCTCCCGTGGTGTCTCCATGGTCATTGCACTATCGGCTATGGTGGGGATGAAAAAAGGGCACCATAAAAACCGTCCCATTAGTGGTTTATAGGATCTAAGAGATTTCATCTCATCCTTACAGGGACTTCACACAAGGGAACTTTACTTTATACATATTTTAAGTTAACTATATTTCACAAGTAGGCAGACCCACCACAAAGCGTACTTCAACCTAAAGCCCAACCCCCCCCCCCCCAACAATATACACTGTATACGTCAAGAGTTGGGGGAAGAACAAAACGAACAAAAGAGGAGAGGACATTTTCTGTTTATGTTCAAACTATTTTTTTTTATATTTCGCCTAGAATGTGTAGATCTAGATGGGCAAGCAGACAACCCGAGGGAAAAAACGACCTTCGCATTCAGGCCAGACTAAATAGAACATAAAAACTGCATGTTTACTATAGATTAATATATAAAGGCAGTAAAATGTGCAATAATGCAAAAAGAACAAAAAAGAAGGGCATGGACGGTGTGGGGGGCATTAATGTCGGGTTTAATCAGCAGGGGAAAAAGAAACGCCATCAATGGCTCACCCGCACCCCAACCCCTCATACCACCACCACCACCTTTGTTGATGCAAGAAATTGTCGATGCATGTGAAAGAAAAGAAGGGGAGGGGGGGTGCGAGATTGGGACCCACTAAATAGCCAGCGTGAGGAGTTGGGAATTAGGTAGAGGGGGAACAGTGTGAGCGAGAGAAGACGCGCGCGGGTGTGTGTGTGTGTCAGTGTGTTTGTGTGTGTGAAAGAGAATGTGTGGGTGAGAAGACAAATCCTCTGTGGAAATTTGTTAAAAAAATGTTAACGTGAAAGAGGCTGAACTATTCAATAACAACATTGGGTGGTAAGTTAAAAAAAAAACAACAACGACTCAGTGTTATTAACTTAACTCCCAACACACACAGAGATAACATATACTACAAACACATGCAACCAGCTTTCACTCTCACTCTCTCTCTCTCCCTCTCACTCTCTCTCTCTCTCTCTGCAAGTGTCAACATCCATACACAGAGAAGAAATATAGACAGGATGCGCTATTTATAAAATATTGGATACAGCAGTGGGGGGGAGAGGAGTCATGATGTACTATTTTAAACACCCAATTCTTATCCATTAAAACGCCTTTCGCCAGAATTCATAACGTGGCGACATGCCGGACGATTGTTTTAAAACATCATAACCAAATAGTAATGTTGGTAAACTGTCTGTGGTAAAGAATTTTAACAGGAACATTTTGAGACAGTTGGGGGGGGGGGAGGGTTTAATATTTTGACAGGACTCAAGGATTCTATTATTTTAATCAATTCCATATGTTTGTATGTGTGGGTCCACGTTCTTGTAAGAGTGTAAACATTATTATAGGAAAACGGAAAGTTCAAATGTGGACCAGGGGACATCTTCGGTTTATTTAACCAGGGATATCAAGGTAGCGAGATATCATGGCTGATTGGCCATTCTTCGTGTTCCTGTGAGCTACACTTGGACGTGGCACGGTATCTTCTTCTGTGCCATTTCTATGGGCCTGTCGTATCTCTTCGGAAGACGAACTAATAACAACAAAATAACCGTCTATGTCTTCTCTCTCTTTATTTCTTAACTTCCGTTTTTATTACACATTCATTTGGTGCGTTACAATGCTACCAAGAATATAACAGAGTAATGACAGGGCCTAAATTATCAAACAGCTTAATCTATACTAGGAAACACTGTTCATTTATTATGATAATTTCAGGCATCTACTGAACAATTTATAAAATCTTTCGATGAATTCCAAGTGGTGGGTTGTTTGACCAAAAGTTGCCCAATTAAAATAAAGATACCTGCCGAATTTATTCTCGATGGCAACAACTCAGATGGCAGAGGCCAATATTCGTTAATTAAAAATCGCAACTGATGGCCCGCTTGATTAATGCCTAATTTCATCTCAGGGTCTCAGAGGGAATTCATTCTCTCGAGTAGTGATGAATATTTATGAAAACGCTCATGCAGTCAGCGGTAAAAAAAAAAATAAATAGAAAGGGGAAAAAAATAGTTTTAAATAAATAAGATGCATCTCGTGAGAATGGACAGTGAATAAGTTAATCGAGAAGTTCCGTTGTTTTAATTTTATTTTTTCAAAGATGGGGGCGGGGGGGGGTTTCCCCGCATGGCTTTCGTTCACCACCACCACGGGCGACTGTCTTCATGTGGTGAAGTTTATGTCCCCTTTTACAGGACGAAGGGAGGGGGGGGGGAGAGGGAGTGGGTTCGAGAGAGCCGTACAGCTTCGTTTGACATTCAGAGCATGAGTTAAGGAGTGGGGGCGGCCCTAAAGCGAGCTGCTAATAAAGGATTACTTGGTTCCCCGGGGAGTCGTGAGCTCACATACGTAGACCGGTCAGTACAAGTGGCTCCTTCTGGTGTTCGTGGCACCATCCTCGAGGGGACAGTTCTGGTGCCATAACCGTTTCTGAATGTACTACAAGATAAACTCCAGTGTGTGTGTATGTGTGTGTGTGTGTGTGTGTGTAGGAGGGGGTGCTGTGGGCGTGCAGACAACACATTGCAGCACTGCACAGCTGTCAACGTGGGTGCCTTCATCAGACTGACCGGTCAGTTCTGGTCAATTTGAGGGATAGTGTTAAGTGAATTAAATAGGGAATTAGCATGGCAGCCAGTAAGACAGATAATGTTCATTAAAAAGGATGTCATCAAGATGATTGGTTAGTTAGTTTGGTCAATTTCAAGATGACTGATCAGTTGGTCAATTTCAAAGTAAAGTGTTTTCTAGGTACTGTATCTGTATGTCACAAGTCTAAAAATATATTTCAGTCAGACTTTCTATTCTTGTGACACACACACATATAGACGACACACGGACCTACACAATACTCAGACACATAGACACACACACAAACACAAACACACACAGATAGACACACGGACCTACACAATACACAGACACATAGACACACACACACAAACACACACGGACCTACACACAAACACAAACAAACGCACACATACAGATAGACTACACACGGACCTACACAATACACAGACACATAGACACACACACAAACACACAGACACACACACGGACCTACACAGAAACACAAACAAACACACACAGATAGACACACGGGCCTACACAATACACAGACACATAGACACACAGACCTACACACACAAATACACACACACAGGTAGACACACAGACCTACACAATACAAAACTTGCACGCAAACAAAATGCCCTGATACCATCTAGTCGAGCGTTTCTTCTCTTTTTACAACTTCTCTCAAAATGTTAACTTTTCATTTCTTCCCATCATCTTTTTTCAACCCCCCTCCCTTTTTTTTTCTTTACATTCCACCCCCCCCCACACTCCTCTGTCCCCGCCAACATAACATCCTGAAATCTCCGGATTTATTTTCCAATTTTAAATTATCAGATGCTTGAAAGAGAAGAAGAAGGGGAAAAATTAAAAAAATAAAAAGTTTCGAGAAAGGGATATGAACGATTTACTCGTTCAGTGAAAAT
This sequence comes from Bulinus truncatus, assembly GCA_021962125.1. Lineage (NCBI taxonomy): Eukaryota > Metazoa > Mollusca > Gastropoda > Planorbidae > Bulinus > Bulinus truncatus. The sequence continues at coordinate 789,290 of JAGDYQ010000287.1, read as the reverse complement.
AAAATGGCAGCGACATAGAAAAAAAATATAAATAAAATAAAATCGTCAAGTCAATTGAGCCAACTTGAGCCAGCAGTGGTGGTGGTGGTGGTGGTGGGTGGGGGAGGGGAGATGAGATGACTTCAAAGAGAGATGCATGTGTTACAGACAAGCTGGTGATTTATCAAAGTCTTCATAGAGCCTGAAGTACGGTCTACACGAGTTAGTTTTTTTTTTTTTATCTCCAGATAAAAATGACGCAATACAAGTCTATGTGGTCATTGTATAGGCATGTTATTTATTAGCATACAGTCGATACTGTATAACTATAGCTTATAGAGCTGGGGGGATGGGGGGGAGGGGAGGAGATAGAGATTAAAAAAAAAATAATACGTAAATTATTAGAGGGGGAAAAATTGAATACTATAACAGTGGTTCTCAAACTATGACGCTTCGAAACCCACTTTTTTTTTTTTAGACCAACCTACATTGAAAAAATAAATCGAAAACATTCATCAGTATCAATGACTATATATATGTATGTATGTGTGTGTGTGTGTGTGTGTGTGTGTGCGTATTACGACATGAATATAGACACTCTTTAAGTGTTGTATCTAAAATGTGTCCGTGACCCATCAATGGGTCGCGCCGACTCACACTTTGAAAGCCACTGCACTATAGAGAATGCAATGGTACGAATAAAAAAACTGTACACAGGCCTACATATGAATGAATAACATTTCACGTGTAATAACATTTCACATGTAAATCATGTTCTGAAATGTACGATATTAGAAGCTTTACACCATACCGTCTTGGAAATTTCAAGAAAAAAAAAAAGAAAGAAATAGAAAAGCAAAGAGAGTAGTGTCTAAATGAAACAATTCTTTAAAATATGATAGTCACCTGTCTATACCAGTGCAGCCCAAACATTGAATATAACATATGATAGTCACCTGTCTATACCAGTGCAGCCCAAAACATTGAATATAACATATGATAGTCACCTGTCTATACCAGTGCAGCACAAACATTGAATATAAAGTATGATAGTAACCTGTCTATACCAGTGCAGCCCAAACATTGAATATGAAGTATGATAGTCACCTGTCTATATATACCAGTGCAGCCCAAACATTGAATATAACGTATGATAGTAACCTGTCTATACCAGTGCAACCCAAACATTGAATATAACGTATGATAGTCACCTGTCTATACCAGTACAGCCCAAACATTGAATATGAAATATGATAGTCACCTGTCTATACCAGTGCAGCCCAAACATTGAATATAAAGTATTGTGGAGAACAGGATCTCACACATTGGTTAGAATGTAGGATAATATGTTAAGTAAATCTTTGAGAGGTTAAATCAAGAGTTCAGGGTTAAATATTTGGGGGTAGAATCATTACATTTTCTAGCGACCTGGGTTAGGGACTTGACATATGATACCTTAGCCTTTGTTCCGAGAGTAGGGAGAGAGTCAACTGACATTCTTGACAAAAAGATATATCACCGAACACAACCGAAGGTGGCAAAGGGCGCTAACCCTTTTAATGAGTTTTTTTTAATTAGCCAATCCAACAAGTGGGTGGGGCACTAAGCCTGATGAAAAAAGTTTGAAGAAACGGGACGTGGGATAGATTGGGGCAGTAGATTTCTAGATAGAGCCGAGAGTGGTCACAAGTAGATTACCAGTAGATATCAATGTTATTGTACTTAGTGAAATTGATGTTGGACCATATTGCATGTGATGTACCTTGTGTTTATAATAAATATTACCATATACACGGAATCCCAGTGCCTCTGTTGTAAATACTACTGTACGGAGTTTGAAAGCGTTTGCACTTAGACATATCTATAATAGAACGATTGGATATAGACTGAATGAATTCTAGGCTGGCAATATACTAAATACCCAGCCGAAGTGGCACTGAAACAAGCACGCAACAAGTATGATAGTCACCTGTCTATACCAGTGCAGCCCAAACATTGAATATGAAATATGAGAATTAACTTAATGTACCAGTGCAGCCCAAACCTTACATTTAAAACTGACGAAGAATGTAAAAATATAAATCGGTCAATCAATCATACGAATGAACTAGAATACGATATTGGTTTGGATAGGGTTAAGGGGGTGGGACGCTGCTTGTAAACAAATGGGAGATAAAATCGCACGCAAGCTCCCCTCTCCATATCTAGCGATGACAGAACGTGTGTTAACATAGTATCTACGTACAGACCTATATCAGGAGAGGACACGCAAGAAGTCGACGAGAGACTCACTCTATTGTATGGTCAGATTGTAAAAAAAAATCCTTCAAAGTACCTCAACATAGCAAATTAAACAAGATCTAGTGATGAGATGATAGAAACGCTGACTCACTGGGAGCTGCTCTAAGCTCAACAAAGGGCAGCATGCGAATCTCGGGGCAAACATGGGGCACCATTTGACCTGTCATACCCTTAAGAGAACAAACGTTTCTTTCTGTGTAAAGAGTCTTATGTCGACGTTTCCCAAACCAGTCTAATGTTCAGTTTTGAACAATGTCAAAAAGCACCCCCTACCCCTCCCCCCCCCCCGGGAAAGCTCAAACAGGTCTTTAACCATATATGTCTTTAAAAAAATTCTATTCTCCACTGCAATCAACATGACCTTTATTCATATCGATTGATTGTTTCAAGAACAGGGAGAGCCCCCCACGGATATAAATAAAATATCAACCGTGAACTCTGTATACCTGGACAGTGGACACACACACGTTGATGTGGACATAAACAATTGAACAGCCGAGTTAAGTTGACTGACCTAACAGTACAGCCGTGGCAGAATGTCGGCTCTCACTGCCGCAAGGAGGGGGGGGGCTCTATGTTATAAGCGCAGCTCCATTCATTCAGTTTGAGTTTCTGTTAGCTCATCACTGTATCTTGGTCAACTGAGAATGTTATAAGCGCAGCTCCATTCAATCAGTTTGTGTTTCTGTTAGCTCATCACTGTATCTTGGTCAACTCAGAATGTTATAAGCGCAGCTCCATTCAATCAGTTTGTGTTTCTGTTAGCTCATCACTGTATCTTGGTCAACTAAGAATGTTATAAGCGCAGCTCCATTCAATCAGTTTGTGTTTCTGTTAGCTCATCACTGTATCTTGGTCAACTGAGAATGTTATAAGCGCAGCTCCATTCAATCAGTTTGTGTTTCTGTTAGCTCATCACTGTATCTTGGTCAACTGAGAATGTTATAAGCGCAGCTCCAATTGAATCAGTTTGTGTTTCTGTTAGCTCATCACTGTATCTTGGTCAACTGAGAATGTTATAAGCGCAGCTCCAATTGAATCAGTTTGTGTTTCTGTTAGCTCATCACTGTATCTTGGTCAACTGAGAATGTTATAAGCGCAGCTCCGATTGAATCAGTTTGTGTTTCTGTTAGCTCATCACTGTATCTTGGTCAACTGAGAATGTTATAAGCGCAGCTCCAATTGAATCAGTTTGTGTTTCTGTTAGCTCATCACTGTATCTTGGTCAACTGAGAATGTTATAAGCGCAGCTCCATTCAATCAGTTTGTGTTTCTGTTAGCTCATCACTGTATCTTGGTCAACTGAGAATGTTATAAGCGCAGCTCCATTCAATCAGTTTGTGTTTCTGTTAGCTCATCACTGTATCTTGGTCAACTGAGAATGTTATAAGCGCAGCTCCAATTGAATCAGTTTGTGTTTCTGTTAGCTCATCACTGTATCTTGATCAACTGAGAATGTTATAAGCGCAGCTCCAATTGAATCAGTTTGTGTTTCTGTTAGCTCATCACTGTATCTTGGTCAACTGAGAATGTTATAAGCGCAGCTCCAATTGAATCAGTTTGTGTTTCTGTTAGCTCATCACTGTATCTTGGTCAACTGAGAATGTTATAAGCGCAGCTCCAATTGAATCAGTTTGTGTTTCTGTTAGCTCATCACTGTATCTTGGTCAACTGAGAATGTTATAAGCGCAGCTCCAATTGAATCAGTTTGTGTTTCTGTTAGCTCATCACTGTATCTTGGTCAACTGAGAATGTTATAAGCGCAGCTCCAATTGAATCAGTTTGTGTTTCTGTTAGCTCATCACTGTATCTTGGTCAACTGAGAATGTTATAAGCGCAGCTCCAATTGAATCAGTTTGTGTTTCTGTTAGCTCATAACTGTATCTTGGTCAACTCAGAATGTTATAAGCGCAGCTCCAATTGAATCAGTTTGTGTTACTGTTAGCTCATCACTGTATCTTGGTCAACTGAGAATGTTATAAGCGCAGCTCCAATTGAATCAGTTTGTGTTTCTGTTAGCTCATCACTGTATCTCGGTCAACTGAGAATGTTGTGACTCTTTGTTCTGTTTTTTTAACTAGATGACAAACATGAATGCGACCAACTCACGCGAGGCCAACCCTGTTATAGAACTATAACTAGCCGACATTTAAACAAACAAACAAACAAACAACGATTGAATGTCTTTAAGCGACGGGGGACTTTGAGAGAGAATTGTTTGAAACATATCAGCAGAAGGTTTGATTGCAATTGTGAATGCGATCCACGGAGACATGAGCGGACGTAGGCATTGGCCTACAGTGCATGCTGCAGGCACATGGATACAATTTCAGAACAATAAATATACACAAGAGACAGTAGAAAAAATATGTCGGGTCAAAATCGTAATAAGATCGATAAAAGCGACTCTACGTTGCCCTTATATCATACGTTTGTGAACTCGATCTCCTCAATTTGTAGAGTTCACTATGCACTCTACGATTGCCAACAAAAGAAAAACTGAAGACGCAAACATAAGACGAGTACTAGATAGTTTGTTGTTGTTGTTATTGTTGTTTTGACACGTACAATAAACATTTGATCACGGTTAAACAAAAAAAAAATGATAATAATAATTCTCATATTGTTAAGCAACAAAAAAAAAAAAAAACTAATCGTTCATGCAACAATCAGTCGCCTAACGATGATAACCAGTAAACAAAGCCTAAATCCAAAATCTGCTGAGAAGATTTTTAAAAACGGATCTGAAAAAAAAAACACGAAACAAAACATGTATGAGATGTTAAGGATAATTATAACAGGCGGCTACACACGTCTAACTCTAACGGACCTGGCTTGCAATCCGAGAGCTCAAAAGCATGAATGATTTGAAACAGTTTTGTAAAGGCGTTAATGAAATCGATTTCGGGATGATATCAAGCTTGAAACAGGAGACCTATGACATCTGTATACAACGAGATCAATAAACTTTCAAGTGCCGGGTGGAAAATATTGAGCTAAATACAACTATTCAACAATGTTATCTTGGGGCCGTTTACGTATAACGTAAGGCATGGGTGGGGGAGGGGCGGGGTAGGTTTTAGTTTTAATATGTTATATGGGGAAGGGTGGCAGGAGCTGATTACGTACATTTTTATTTATATAGATAAATAATAAACAATAATAATCGGTCAAGGAAAAAATATTTCCAATAGTCGGCCCAGGTAATGAGGGCTTTGTTAAATAATTACAGGAATGGGATCCCTGAAGTCTGTTATAAAAACAGAGGTAAGGGATCCTTGAAATCTGTTATATAAACAGAAATAAGGGATCCTTGAAGTCTGTTATACAAATAGAGGTAAGGGATCCCTGAAGTCTGTTATACAAATAGAGGTAAGGGATCCCTGAAGTCTGTTATATAAACAGAGGTAAGGGATCCCTGAAGTCTGTTATATAAACAGAGGTAAGGGATCCTTGAAATCTGTTATATAAACAGAAATAAGGGATCCTTGAAGTCTGTTATACAAATAGAGGAAAAGGATCCCTGAAGTCCTATACAAATAGAGGTAAGGGATCCCTGAAGTCTGTTATACAAATAGAGGTAAGGGATCCCTGAAGTCTGTTATACAAATAGAGGTAAGGGATCCCTGAAGTCTGTTATACAAATAGAGGTAAGGGATCCCTGAAGTCTGTTATACAAATAGCAGAAAGGGATCCCTGAAGTCCTATACAAATAGAGGTAAGGGATCCCTGAAGTCTGTTATACAAATAGAGGTAAGGGATCCCTGAAGTCTGTTATATAAACAGAGGTAAGGGATCCCTGAAGTCTGTTATACAAATAGAGGTAAGGGATCCCTGAAGTCTGTTATACAAATAGAGGTAAGGGATCCCTGAAGTCTGTTATACAAAAAGAGGTAAGGGATCCCTGAAGTCTGTTATATAAACAGAGGTAAGGGATCCCTGAAGTCTGTTATACAAATAGAGGTAAGGGATCCTTGAAGTCTGTTATACAAATAGAGTTAAGGGATCCCTGAAGTCTGTTATACAAATAGAGGTAAGGGATCCCTGAAGTCTGTTATACAAATAGAGGTAAGGGATCCCTGAAGTCTGTTATACAAAGTCTGTTATACAAATAGAGGTAAGGGATCCCTGAAGTCTGTTATACAAATAGAGGTAAGGGATCCCTGAAGTCCTACACAAATAGAGGTAAGGGATCCCTGAATTCTATTATATAAATAATGATCCGTTGTATATAAGCAAAGCAATGTTTGCGATGCATGATATCTGAAGGGTCATTAAATCTATCAGTAAAACTGAACGTAGTCATTATTGGTGATTCTGTATCTGATGAAAGTAGGGGTAAATGTTAGTCTAAGATAAACAAAAAAAATAATTGCTGAGCATTAATTTTTTTTTCTGTTGTGAATGAACGACTTGTATGACATGTGCGACAATTGGGAGGACTCACATTGTTAGGGATCCGGAGACACTAGACATTCCCACGGGGTTCGAACTTTTTTCTTTCTTCCACTAGTGAAAGTAATGGATTGATAAAAGAAATGTTTGATTTCCCGATAAGTCAGCTATCGCACATCAACAGCCCCCCCTTTTCCCCACGACACTATGACCTCCTTCCCTCCCCAAAAGTCACAGTGAAACTTAAAACACACTCAACTGTCACGCCATTGGTAATTAAATAATAGTTCCTATGTATTGTCATTATTATTTTCCGGAGGGTTGAGATGAATCTATTGGACGCGAAATACTAACAACTAACAGACTTCGTGACCCGGCCTGGACCTGGTGGACTAACGATTTGACACACACCCTCTCTCTCTCCCCCAACACTTCTCATCACACGCGAGATACTTTCAACGGCCACTCACAGTAACCCCCGCCCAACCCCCACCCCCTCAATCTACCCTAGCCATTTGTTATTACAGAACTATCCACGTTCTGTTAGTACAAGATTTATAATTGGGGCGTCTCAAACGTCCACTCATCCGCCCGGGGGGGGGGGGGAGGGAGAGGAAAGAGAATGTTCGGGTGACGAGAAAATATTGATGCAGCCCAGATCAAGAACATCCAATCTGCTCTGGCCGGAACAGTAAGAAGTACCAAAAAAATGACCACTCACGGACAGCTCGGACAAAACCAGTACTAACAATATACACACACACGCACACACACAACGGGAATACAATGTAACACTATTACCATCGGCCAAGTCCGAGTACACAACCCACGTGACATAGACTCGGGGGATACGGGGGTGTACTTGTAACGTTCATCTGATCGGGTTTCTCCTACAGTCACGGCACTGATTGTACATTGTAAAATGATACCCTTTATGTTTATGTTTTTTCTACACTGTGCCCCCATAACTACTGCATTAATCATGTATCGATTAATACAAGGGTGTATTGATTATTACAAGGGTGTATGCAAAAAATGAAACCAACGGTTAAATACAGAGAAGGAAAAAAAAACACACACACACACGCACACACACACACGCACTTAATGTAGATGGTTTAGCTTCCACTCACTGGCTGTCACACAGCATTCCGTCCATCTAATATTCATGAGCCGGCGTTGGTCAGTAATTGAAGCAGTTTGCGACCCCAAGCCAAAAGTCGGCCGAGTCTGTCAGAAACTACCAGCCCTAGAAGAGATGACAAATCTCCCACTTAACATGCACCTAGATTAACACAGGGTTCAGGTCGATTCCGCCCCCCTCCCCTTCCCATATCTGTCGTCTTTGTGATTTTCATATTCATCGCTACAGTTCACCAGCCCGTCATTTTTTTTTTACCCCAACTTAATTTACTATTTTTGATTAGGCTGTACCAAACAGAGAGAAAAAAAAACAAATTTACCTCATTAAAAAGTAACACGAGCTACAACCAGCTACAAGATCTACAGCCAGCTACAAGAGCTACGACCAGCTACAATAGCTACAACCAGCTACAAGAGCTACAACCAGCTAATCAGCAATGCTCGTTGAGATTAACAAGGTTGTTGTTTTTTTTCTTCGGACCAGGAGAGCCCGACCGCACCCAATGTCACAACTTGTTCGTACCGTTTTATCCAATTTACTCCACGATTGCTGATTATATCAAACAGTGTAAAACTAATTTACCTCATTAAAAGCAACAACAGCCAGCAAAGTTCGTTGTGATTATCAAGTTTTCAATTTTATTTGAATAAAAATAAAACCATGGGGGGAAGGGGCAGGGAGGTGAGAGAGAATTATGTATACAGTGTCGGGCAATGGGAGATGGCTCAATTAACGCTCATGTATAATCTCGAAAGAAGCAGCGGACCAGAGAATGCAATTATCTGAAGCCATTAGTTTCTGTAGATAGAGAAGAGTTGTTTCTTAGCGAACACACCGAGGGATGAAGGGGAAGAGACATCATTGGAATAGCAAGAGATTTGTCTTTCTCGGTCAGCAATATTGCTGACCGTTCGGCGAAAATTGTTCCGTAAATATTTCACATGATAATTCAATTATTTCATTCGGTTTTTTTTTTTAATTATATAGTATGCCTATAAGCCCCCTCCCCTACCCAAACCATCGTCTGATGCCTGCCTTTTAGGGTCAAGAATTCATTATGGTGTCACGAGATAATTCCTTTGTTGGGCAGTTTAGGCTCACCATCGTCACACGAGTCATTTTCCCGCTGTGTCCTCGGCGGACGCTCATCAGTCAGATGACGTAACATCTCTGTCCTGCCTACAGTCGAAAACCAAGTTACAGGACACTCATGCTCACATTCAGCTTACATTTAAGCCTCCAAATAGATTATAAATTGGTCTGTTGATGGTTCGATCGTCATTGGACGACTAAATCTTAGTAAATTCTTTAATGATAGTATATAAAAATTGACAGTGACCTCATGGCAATGTGTGTTATCTGACTACCAGTACAAAACTAAATAATAACCGCTAATAAGAATTCTCGTATACATTATCTTTATAATTCTCGGAGCGAGTTGTTTCACATTTTTATGACGTATTATTATTTAGCTGTTATGTAGCTGTTATATATATATATATATATATATATATATATATATATATATACTTATAAGACGCATTCGTTGTCTGTCTGTCTGTCTGTCTGTTCCCTTATAACTCAAGATCCAGACAAACAAATAACGTGAAATTTGTTACACATACACATAATTACATGGGGCAGGTTATAGGACAGGTTTCGTTTCATATCGATGGGTAGTTTAATTGTAATTAATTTTTTTTTATTTTAGTATTTTCTATATTAAAGTAATCTCGACGGCGCCATAAATAAAATTCCTCTGTGACGTCATTTCTCTATGATCGAATAGAACTTGCGCGCTGGTGCTGTATTGTGCCTTTGTGATGCAAAGAATTGTTGATGTTTTTTCATGCTCTCTGATGTGTACAGTTTGAGGAAGGTAAAGGAATGAAGAAGGATTTTAGAGTAAGGGTGAAACCATAATAATAAGTATATATATATATATATATATATATATATATATATATATATATATAGAGAGAGAGAGAGAGAGAGAGAGAGAGAGGAGGGGGAGGGAGAGAGATAAAGAGAGAGAGATAAAGAGAGAGAGAGAGGGGGCAAAAGGGACAGAGAGGAAAGGAGGGAGGGAGGGAGGGAGGGGGGAGAGAGGAAGGAGTGGGATGGACAGGGGGAGAAAAGGAGGGAGAGGGAGCAGGAGGGAGATGGGAGAGGGGGCAGGGGGAGAGGGAGAGAAAGGAAGGGAGGGAGAGAGAGAGGGTGGGAGGGAGGGAGGGAGAGATAAAAAGTGAGGGGGGGCAAGGAGGGAGAGAGAGATAAAGAGAGAGAGAGGGGGCAGGGGGAGAGAGGAAAGGAGGGTAGGAGGGAGGGAGGGGAGAGAGGGTTGGAGGTGGGTGGACAGGGGGGAGAAGGAGGGGGAGAGGGAGATGGGAGAGGGAGCAGGGGGGGAGAGGGAGATGGGAGAGGGAGCAGGGGGAGAGGGAGAGAAAGGAAGGGAGGGAGAGAGGGGGTAGGGAGGGAGAGAGAGGGGAGGGAGGGAGAGAGAGGGTGGGAGGGAGGGAGGGAGAGATAAAGAGGAGGGGGGCAGGGAGGGAGAGAGAGAGATAAAGAGAGAGAGAGAGGGGGCAGGGGGAGAGAGGAAAGGAGGGTAGGAGGGAGGGAGGGGGAGAGAGGGAGGGAGGTGGGTGGACAGGGGGAGAAGGAGGGGGAGAGGGAGATGGGAGAGGGAGCAGGGGGGAGAGGGAGATGGGATAGGGAGCAGGGGGAGAGGGAGAGAGAAAAGAAGGGAGGGAGAGAGTGGGTAGGAAGGGAGATAGAGGGGAGGGAGGGAAAGCGAGGGTGGGAGAGAGGGAGAGAGAGAAAGAGTGAGGGGGCAGGGAGGGAGGGAGGGAGGGAGGGAGGGGGAATGAGGGAGGGATGAATGGGGAGAGAGATGGGAGAGAGGGTGGGAGAGGGAGGGAGAAAGGGAGGGAGGGAAAGGGAGAGAGGGGGGAGGAGGGAGAGAGAGGGAGACGGGAGAGGGAGAGAGGGAGAGAGTATGGGAGAAATGGGAGGGAGTGAGAGATAAAGAGAGAGAGGGGGCAGGGAGGGAGAGAGGGGGGAGGAGGAAGGGAGGAAGGTGGAGAGAGGGGGGGGGGCGGGGGTGAGAGAAGAAGGGAGGGAGATAGGGAGAGAGAGGGAGATGGGAGAGTTAGAGAGGGAAGGAGAGGGAGGGAGGGAGAAAGGGAGGGAGGGAAAGAGAAAGGGAGAGAGGGGTAAGGAGGGAGGGGGAGGGAGGGAGAGAGGGGGAGGGAGAAAACAAAAGGTAAACAGAAAACCTTATTTTAAACCCGGGCAAAGCCGGGTACTTGCAACTAGTATACTTATAAGACGCATTAGTTGTCTGTCTGTCTGTCTGTTCCCTTATAACTCAAGATCCAGAAAACCAAAAAAGGTGAAATTTGTTACACATACACATAATTACATGGGGAAGGTTATAGGACAGGTTTCGTTTCATCTCGATGGGTAGTTTAATTGTAATTAATTATTTTTATTTTAGTATTTTACTATATTAAAGTAATCTCGACGGCGCCATAGATAAAATTCCTCTGTGACGTCATTTCCCTATGACACATTTTTAAAAGAGGGGTAACTCCCGGAAACTCCAATTGTAAACATGATGAAATCAATAGTCATATCTATTTACCTATCGTTTTATGTATTCGGAAGATTAAAATTAAAGGTGCACTTTAATAAACCGAAATACGTTAATTAAAATGTTTCTGTGACATTATTAACATTATTAATACAATCTCAATGCGTAGTTTAATTGTAATTAATTATTTTAGTATTTTACTATATTAAAGTATCCACGGTATGGGATCGCCTTCACTATAAATAAAAATCGCGCACCAAGTGAATGTGTAATTGAACGGACGGTGAAGAAAGGGCTAAGGACGGGAAAAAAAAAAATATTGTTGTTTTTTTTTCATACTGCAAAGTACCGACTTTGCCCGGGATTAAAATAAGGTTTTCTGTTTATTTAAGAAGCGTAATTTGACGTTTAATTGTACAGAGAGAGGGAGGGGGAGAGGGAAGGAGGGGGCAGAGAGGGGGAGAGAAGGAGGGAGGGGAGGGAGAGAGAGAGGTGGTAGGGAGGGAGATTAATGGGGAGGGAGGGGTTGGAGAGAGAAAGGGAGGGAGGGAAAGAAAAAGGGAGGGAGTAGGGAGGGAGATAGAGGGGAGGGAGTGAGAGAAAGGGGAGGGAAGGAGAGAGGAAGAGAGTGGATGGGAGGGAGTGAGAGATAAAGAGAGAGAGGGGGCAGAGAGGGGGGGAGGGAGGAAGGGAGGAAGGTGGAGAGAGGGGGACGAGGGTGAGAGAAGGAGGGAGGGATATAGGGAGAGAGAGGGATAGAGAGAAAAAGAGAGAGAGAGGGGGGGCAGTGGGGAGAGAGGAAAGAGGAGGGTAGGAGGAAGAGAGGGAGGGAGGGGGTGGACAGGGGGGAGAGTGGGAGAGGGAGCAGGGGGAGAGGGAGCAGGGGGAGAGGGAAAGAGAAAAGAAGGGAGGGAGTAGGGAGGGAGATAGAGGGGAGGGAGGGAAAGAGAGGGTGGGAGAGAGGGAGAGAGAGAAAGAGTGAGGGGGCAGGGAGGGAGAGAGAGGGAATGAGGGAGGGATGAATGGGGAGAGAGAGATGGGAGAGAGGGAGGGAGAGGGAGGGAAAAGGGAGGGAAAGGGGGAGAGGGGAGGGAGGGAGGGAGAGAGAGGAAGAGGGGAGAGAGAGATGGGAGAGAGAGGGAGGGAGAAAGGAGGGAGGGAGAGAGGGGGTAGGGAGGGAGAGGATGGGAGAAATCGGAGGGAGTGAGAGATAAAGAGAGAGAGGGGGCAGGGAGGGAGAGAGGGGGGAGGAGGAAGGGAGGGAGGTGGGGAGACGGGGGACGGGAGTGAGAGAAGGAGGGAGGGAGATAGGGAGAGAGATAGGGAGAGAGAGGGAGATGGGAGAGTTAGAGAGGGAAGGAGAGGGAGGTTCTGCACCGCCGGGTCGGCAATTTTTCTTAGTTAATTGTACTATGCTACGATGTGTACAACAGTAAATAAACCACCTGTTAAACATGTAGCGTTTTGCTTAACACAAGCACTCACTCACGTCTCTCTTTTTTTTTTAAATACGCCATGTTGAACATCATAAAACATTAAATGAATAACTGTTTGGAAAGGAGTCCATTAAAATATTATGAAGGAATATGATTTTAAGAGTTGTTGTTTATGTTTACCCATAGTGAGGATTATTTTCTTTGGGAGGAACTATTTAACATATGAACTTTATTTGATGTATTATTAGGTGTCCCTATTCTCAATGTATTTTGGCTACAATTATCTGTTCACTGTCGACATGATATTCTCAGTGCGTCAGCTCCAGGAGAAGTGCAGAGAACAGCAGATGCCGCTGTACATCGCCTTCATCGACCTAACCAAGGCGTTTGACTTAGTAAGCAGAAGCGGCCTCTTCCTGCTACTGAAGAAGATCGGATGTCCACCTCAGTTACTCAACATCATAACCTCCTTTCACGATAATATGCAGGGAGTAGTCAGCTACGACGGGGACACCTCAGAACCCTTTACAATCAAAAGCGGAGTAAAACAAGGCTGTGTTCTAGCGCCTACACTATTCGGCATATTTTTCTCTATGATGCTGAATTTCGCATTTAAAGACTCTACAGAAGGTGTCTACCTACATACCAGAAGTGATGGGAAGCTGCTGAACATGGCCCGCCTAAGAGCAAAAACCAAGATCCGCACTATCCTTATCAGAGACATGCTGTTCGCTGATGACGCAGCCCTGACAACACACACAGAGGAACACCTACAGCTCCTGATGGATCGCCTAGCTCAAGCATGCATAGAATTCGGACTGACCATCAGTATCAAGAAAACCAACATCATGGGTCAAGGCATCCCAGCTCCACCCTCAATCACCATCGACAATGAAGTTCTGGAGGTCACCGACAAATTCACATACCTGGGCTCCACCATCACCAGCAGTCTGTCCCTGGATGACGAGATCGACAAGAGGCTTGCCAAAGCAACCAGTGTCATGGCCAGACTAAGCAAACGAGTATGGACTAACAAACATTTGACACTGAACACCAAGCTCAAGGTATACCAGGCATGTATTCTCAGCACTCTTTTATATGGCAGCGAAACCTGGACTGCCTATACCAAACAGGAAAATCGACTCGAGAGCTTCCACCTCCGCTGTCTCCGTCGCATCCTTGGCATCAGATGGCAGGACAAAATCACCAACACTGCCGTGCTCAAACAAGCCAGCTCACTGAGCATGCATCTCCTTCTGTGCCAAAGGCGTCTACGCTGGCTGGGTCATGTGCATCGAATGCAAGATGGACGCATACCAAAGGACATCCTATATGGCGAGCTCGCCACCGGGCATCGCCCCGCTGGTCGCCCGCAACTGCGATTCAAGGATGTCTGCAAACGCGACCTCAAACTGACCGGCATCAGCCTCGACAATTGGGAACAGCTCGCCGACGACCGGAGTGGGTGGCGTCAGGCTGTTCACAAAGGCATTCTTAATGGTGAACAAGTAAGGAACCGACAGCAGGAGACCAAAAGACAGAGAAGGAAGACCGTAAGACAGAAACAGGCCCTCGGTCCCCCACTCAGCTTCATTTGTGGCCACTGTGGAAGAGTCTGCCAGTCCAGGATCGGTCTGCTGAGTCACTCAAGAACCTGCTATCAAAAAAACGACTAGATGACAAACCATTGCGCTACCATCATCTTTCGAGATGGACGGTTTGCCTATTATTATATATCTGTTCATGTCCTTGGGGCCACTGCAAGTATATAGACTGATTGTTAACGCGCTGAAATATATATCACCATTTTCAACTCCAACTCGCCGGTCCGGGTACCGGGCCTTTGATAACTAGTTGCATTCAAATTGTATCAATGCACAGGGAATCCCCTGTATTCGCGCATCAAGTGACAGAGAAGAAAGGGTTAGGGACGAAAAAAAAATATTGTTGTTTTTTTTTTTTCATGCTGCAATTACCCGGCTTTGGCCGGGATTAAAATAAGGTTTTCTGTTTATTTAAGAAGCGTAATTTGACGTTTAATTGTACAGAGAGAGGGAGGGGGGAGAGAGATAAAGAGAGAGGTGGGGCAGGGAGGGAGAGGGAAGGAGGGGGCGAGAAGGAGGGAGGGAGGGAGAGGGAGGGTTGGAGAGAGAGGGAGGGAGAAAGGGAGGGAAGGAAAGAGAAAGGAAGGGGGGAGTAGGGAGGGAGATAGAAGGGAGGGAGGGAGAGAGAGATAAAGAGAGAGGGGGGAAGGGAGGGAGAGGAAATGAGGGAGGGAGGGGGAGGGAGAGAGAGGGAGACGGGAGAGAGAAAGGAGGGAGGGAGAGAAAGGGGAGGGAAGGAGAGAGGGAGATGGGAGAGTTAGGGAGGGAAGGAGAGGGAGGGAGAAAGGGAGGGAGAAAGGGATAGATGGGGTAGGAAGGGAGAGAGAGGGGAGGGAGGGAGAGAGAGGAAGGGAGAGAGGGGGGTAGGGAGAAAACAAAAAACTTTTTTAAACCCGGGCAAAGCCGGGTACTTGCAACTAGTATATATATATATATGAAGGCCATTGGGCGAAAAACAGGAATTTTGTACTGTTAGAAATGGCAACAGATGACTCAGTTAACTGGTTTTCAGACAGAAATAACGTATTTAGCTATACTGTGTTGAGCTATATATGACAATTATAGAGTTCTGAGCCGTTTATACGCAACTGAGAAACTATACTTGTTCGGTCTTGAACAAGTCACACACACACACACACAGAAAAAGACAGGAAAAGGTGGACGGGGGGCTAATACTCTGATTACAACAAGAGGCCGTCTAGATCCAGTGCCAGGTGATAGACAAGTACATGGAAGTAGGTGACAAGAGTGATTGCTCCTGCCATGGCCGAGGGCGGGCGACTGTACAGTCTGGTCACTGCGACACTGGACATAGGGCGTGTGATGGAGATGACGGCAGAGAAATGTTGTCCGCGAATGGGTGATCTCTCAACACTAAATATCGGGGCACGGGAGGCTAAGTGGGGGGGCCGTTTGTATATAGCGTCCAGAACGCTGGAGAAAGATCTCTGGCTCTGCTGACATGTACATGAACTCATGTTAAAATGCAGTGCCAATATTCTGCTTTAGTGAAGTGGCATCTCCAACATTTCCCCGCAATAAAATGTTTTATGTGGGCCCTGGACATAATTATAACCCCACACACACACACACACCCTCCGTCGGGTTCCCCTAAAGTCATGCGCCCCATTTAACAAAGCAAAAGTCTTGCTGAATGTTCTAATAGCAATCTAAGAGGGCTCGATACTCAAAAATTTGTAATAACCATGCATTTACTCAATTAAGTAATTTTAAAAAGTAGCAGGATGCTCCTGAAAACATAAAAAAAAAAAATTGCATTGGTTCTGCCCAATGCTGTGCTAGTACACAAGTAAATCTCTCATCAGCAGAACTAAAACTCATCACGGTGGGTTTTTTTTTTCAATTCCCGCAGGTTTGACGAGGATGTTTGAATGTGGGGGCGTCTGACATAAGAGCGATCGTTGAAAGACATTCAATTTTTATTTCATATACGTGTATATTGACCAAGCCTCTTGCAGAACTTTGATTCGGGGGAGGGGGGGAGGGTAGATAGATAGAGAGAGAACACGAAATTTGGTTGTAAGTTGTTATCTTTTCTAAATAAACTAAAATACCCCCCCCCCCTTTTTTTTTTCATCTCTCCATAATTTCACAGTAAAAATATTCCAGAGATTTACGTCAAAATGTCTAAGTGACCTGAGGTCAGAAATATGCAGTAGGGAAAGGAGTGGACACGTTAACTGTTTGTCAAAAAAATGCATCCTTTAACAAATAAAACACATTACACAACCTATTGCACAATGAACGAAAATCCATCAATTTTCCTTGAAAAATCTTTTTCCCCCCATATGTCTGTTATACTATCTATTAGTTCAGTATAATGACAAACTTGATCAAAATTCCAGTCCACATTGACTAATAAATCTCTGACATGGTAGATGTCGTTAACGAACATAGAAGGGAAAAGCCTATAAGATGATTCAACTCGGGAAAAGGTTCTGAGGTTTCTTGTTGACTAACCGATTATCTTTATAAATAACAGATTTGAAAAAAAAAACCATCCAGTCTGTGGATATTTAGAAACTTGTGTAGAATTGTATTTAATAAAAATACCCTTGACTGACCAAAGGTCGAGTCACACGATGAGAACGAGCTAAACAAAGTGTCAAGAGTGGACGGAACACTATTTACATGTTGTGAGTTGCATGCGTGCTCACGCATTTGAAATATAAGCACAAGGTGAGTATATACCGAGTTCAAATACACACACACATACATACATACATACATACATATATATATATATATATATATATACATACATACATACATATATGTATATATATATAGCCAAAGAACAGACATATATCAGCCGGCAAAAGGAATGTTTGGCAATTAACCACTTACTACCATGTTGGAGTGTTTCCGATGAAAAGTGCAATGAGTATAATAAAGGGCTGTCAAATATTTTCTTGAAGTATCATCCAGAAATTACATGAAAAATATAAAATATATAGCAAAAAAAAAATCCAAATTGTGTATCTAAATGACAAAATAAATTACCCTGCTCTATTATTGGTTAGCATTTTATTCTATCTAGTTTTCTCCAAAAATATCTAGATCTGGATTTTCCTTTTTTTAAATATCTGGATTGCGAAAGTGTAAAAGGAGAGGTGGGTAGACCTCAGTGGGATCTCTTTTTGAAACGCGGACGAAAATTGGTTTTTAAATTTGACAGAAGGGCCGCACCAAGAGCAGATGGGAAGGGAGCAAAGGTCAGATCAAACAGCTAAACGTGGCCAGCGGAGTCTTTGTTTGCATATGTTGGGGGGGGGGGGGGGGGTGAGAAATTTAGGGGGTTTAGAGATATGTTCCACGGAATAATTATTACAAAATATAATAGCGAAATGCAACAGACCCTGAACTGATTTACCAATCGGAATATTTGACTAGAACTGTGTCAATAAGATAAGCTATCTCATGCTGGAGAGTAGCCGTTAGAGATATGAGAGTTGAAGGAAACCACAGCCTGTTGTACTATGACTCTTTACTTTGTATAAATAAATAAAAAAAAAACAACTTATGAAGCAGAGAACGGTTAAAACTGAAGAGATAAAACGGATGACAAATGAGATGAAGGTAAACTATAAACTTCTCACTGCATATCATAATGTAAACACCCAGTGTCACTTTCATGACAATGTCAAGTCTGGAGCTTAGACACAGAGAGAAAAGTCGGGAGGGAGAGAAAGAGATGGGGGTTGGGGGAGAGAAATGAGATAAGAAACCAACTTTAACAAAACTGTCCTAATGGTAATTTTTTTTTACAATGATTTATTTAAACCACATAATAAAATCACACAGTGTCGGAATATCACAGAGTTGATTTAAATTATCATGCTTCCACCCTATAAGGACTACTGCAACCATTACTACAAGCAGTTCTGTGGTTTAAATGAAGCAGGGCAGATCTGTATTACAAGTAGTTCTGTGGTTTAAATGAAGCAGGGCAGATCTGTATTACAAGTAGTTCCGTGGTTTAAATGAAGCAGGGCAGATCATTATTACATCATTACGCACTATTATCGTGTCGTATTCATGATGGGGGCACGGGGGCCCCCAAAACCTCAAAAATATTTTTTAAGCAGGGCACCCCCACCCCTTTTATTTCTCTTCTCCGCCAACAATGGCCTTAGTCAAAAGTTTAAAATTCTCCACACAAAAATTTGTGCAAATATGCAATGCAGTCTATCTAAATAAACCAAAACGCATTATTTAGTATTGTAAAAAAAAAATACATAAAAAATAACTATTGTATTTTTACAAAATCACATACATAACAGTATACAATATATTAACTACTTGCCACTTTATTAACGACGATGTGACCAGATATTGGCGGACGTTCATTTCATTTTTCTTCCCAACTTAATCCCGAGAAACGGCAAGCATCGCCACTAGCCTTGACGCGAGCATATAAGTAAAATCCGTGTGAGTGCGAAAATCCATGCTCGTGAATGCATGCGCTGAGGCACACCATTAAGCAATGTTTACATAAGGATAACATGGCCGCCCCCCCCCCCACCACACTTTTAAAACGTCAGGGGTCGAGAACTTCAAATATTTATGTTATAAACAACTCGAAGATCTCCCGCTGTAAAATGTCAACGTGAAAAAATTTCACACTTTGTCTTACATCACAAACGGACGCCAGCTGAGCTGAGGAAATATAAAGAAATGTCTCCAAAGAATTGTATGGTAAATACTACAAGGATAAAAGACGAATCAGCTGATAACATCATTAGAACAAAATGCAATCCATTGTACCCACCCTTAGTCATCACCACTGAATACTGTCATCAGCATAAATACCAAACGGCCATATTGCGAAGACAGAAACCAATGAATGCTGTCGATCTGCATCAATTTAGTATCCTTGCGAAAGTAGCATCGAATCTAATTGTAATCAGTGGTAAATACTGAACCACCGATTCCCCAAAGTGGGCGATAGCTTATAACGCCCCCCCCCCCTCTAATGGAAGAACTCATGGAATGTGTAGAGCTTCGATTATCTCAACAGTATTTAAATGTCTCTCTCTTTATTTAAATATCGATCTACTTTGATGTAAATCAGTCGCCTAAATGTTTTGTACATTATTTTTCTTCTTTTTTTTTTTTTCGAATATGACGTATGAATTTTAGGGTTCGAAAATTACGCGTAAGATTGGCGCGCGTAATTTACGCGTAAATTACGCGTAATTTACGCGTAAGTTACGCCAAAATTACGCGTACCATTAATGCCCAATTTCTTGAAAATTTATGTTCCTTTTGTTGCTCACGCTCACTGATTGCTAGTAGGTGTATTTTTAATAATGTTTTCGAAGGTTTTTACTTGTAATTAACCGGTCATATTAATTTGCCCGTCGTCCACGTATTTCGTCGTGTACTTACTGCATCAGCGGCGGCCATCTTTGGCTAAGTAATACCGTCTAATACGGTCAACGCGGGGCGGGCGAAATACGCCGCGGGTGCCGAACTCAGCAAAAGACGGCACACGCGATCAACGCTGGGGCAATCCGCAGCGAAATACAGACGACGTGGGTGCAATACGCAGCGTAATACGGCCGACGCGATCGACGGAAGCACTATACACAGTAAAATGTTTTCTATACGTTTCATAACATTTGGAACATATATAGATAATCAAGGCCGTACCCAGGGTGGGGGAGTGGGAGGGCTGGGAGGCTGCTCCCCCCCCCCCCCCAAATGTTATTGCTGATAGTAACTCATAAAAAATTGTCAAATATTTGCCTTTAAAAACTTGGAACAGCCCCCCCCCCCCCAAAAAAAAATCCTGGGTACGGTACTGTAGATAATGTTTAAAAAAAACATTTTTTTTTTTGGACTTTTTTTATTTCATAACCTCCACGTTTGGCTTGCGGCCGCTTGCCATACAGCTCATGGCGGCATTGTGTACTTAATCGAAAATTGTTATGATTTTATCTTATTTTTAACCAGACTTTGGCTTCCTTATTGAAAATATTTATTTTATTATGTTTACTGAAACGATTAAAAACAAACAATATACTTTGCGGTTTACGCTGTTTTACCAAACGAATACTTCCGGTTTAGGCTTGTGGCCGGATGTAGATGGTACTCCTAATCACTGTAATTAATTAATCGCCACTGTTAACACAACGAATTGCGACAGAAACAATTAAAAATGGCCGTCAAATATGCATTTTTAAATTACCGTAATTTACGCGTAATTTTCAAAATTACGTTACCGTAAATTACGCGTAATTTACGGTAACTTACGCGTAACGTTACGCGACTTCGAACCCTACGTATGATGAAAGGTTTGGCTTTTTAAATGCTATGGCTCTCAAACTTTTGATGCTCGCGGCGACACCCGAATGAATCATTTTTAATTTTCTCTTTTTATTGTGAAAAATTTTAGCAACAAACTTTTAAAATCAGATCGTGACCCACCAGTGTCCTATGTCCATTGCTGTGATCTCTCATACGTCATGGACATGCCTTAAGCACTTCCTCCCTTCCCCCCCCCCCAATCCTTTGCGGAAAGACTCTTGAAGTGTAATGGAGAAATTCAATAAGGGTGTGGTTGGGGGGGAGGGCTTTTTTCCCCAATGTAATAGCCACATACAGTCTCTAAGTAATAGTCACCATTAAACCGGTAAAAACTGGTATTTTACCCTTTCCTCACAATTTCTGACTTCTATTGTTGGAGAATCAATCACCAAAGCACGTCACATATCTGTGAGGGTGTGCGTGCGTTTGTTCACGAGTTCTTCATTGAATATAAGCTTTAAACGATCACATCTTTTATCTCACAGTGAAAATAGCTTTGCATATTACTTCTTTCAGTCTTCGTATATACTTTTTTTTTTGTATCAGCTTTTCTTTGCAACATTATACACAGTAGAAGAATGGATTGAAATAGGTTCTACAGCTAACAATGATCTCAAGCTTGGTTGCCCAATGGTTGCCCCATACAGTGACAAGACTTAAAAAAAAAGCATGTTCCAATAATGAAATCATGAGAATAGCGCTAGATTTAAAGAGAAAAGCCAATCCAGAAATAACCTATTTTTAGAGCATTTTCGAAAAAAAAATGCTGTATTGTCCCCGTTTTGTCTGTCTGTCTGTCTGTCATCACCCTAGATCTCAACAACCATAAGTCCTAGACCCATGATGTATATATCATTTTGTAGGTCTTGGCCTGCCATGTGTGCAGCAAAAGTTCATTTCGCGATCTGACCTCTGAGGGCCGTAAAAGGGGGCTTAGTACCGTTTTTTACTATATAAGCTATATTAATAAAGGAGCGCCTATATCTCAGCAACTTTAAGTCCTAGACCCATGATGTATATATCATTTTGTAGGTCTTGGCCTGCCATGTGTACATCAAAAGTTTATTTCGCGATAGGACCTCTGAGGGCCGGGCTTCAGGGCTCCTAATGGGCTTATATATCATATATACACCTTGTACGTTCAATAACCCGTTCATTTGGTGCGAAATACTGCAGCACGTAGTTTCACCAAGATTTATTAAGAAACTCATCAAATGAAATAGTAAGCTTGTGTTCTGAGTTTAATTGAAAGTATCAGAGCTATGCAACAATTGACGGAGTTTTCGGACGATTAAATGACTATAATTTCGAATGTTTTCAATTATGAGTCCTATTTCAGTAACCACAAACCACTTGTAGTTAGATTTAAGAGACAATAATTTTTTTTTCAAATATAAAGAAACGTCTTTATAATTTTTTTTTTACAGATATATGCATTACACAATTGAATTTATAAACATTTCCAAAATTTACAAATATTTACTGAAAGCTAACAAACGTACTGATACATAACACGAAAATGTGCTAACACGTCCTGTGTCCAGAATGGAACAGGCTTAATTGCTTGTTTTTTCCTGTGTCTATTTATATGTTTCATTGTTTTCAATTGTCCATTCTTATGTCATTAAGTCACAGAGAAAACGTCGACTCCTTTAAAATGTGAGAAGGTTCAGTAAGGGAAAGATGCCAGCGATTACGGAGATTACAACTGTGTTGAAGACAGCGTAGCGTTCACCACAAAACTCTCCCAGTGGTGGTTTCTTAAGTACGTTAAAAGATAAATTACAAGTCCTATTGGCAATATGGCTTCATGGGATTTAACTGGGGGAAAAGTTAAGGGAGGATTACGTAGACTGGAGGGGGGGGGCGGTATGAGTCAGCATGAGAATGGGGCCATCCAAGGGTAATTAAAAATAGTAATTCGGAAGTGGTGCGTAAAATAATCAGCTTTCACCAACAAAAAGCATCAGCCCAGTTCAACAAGGTTAAATTATCAATATGTGTGTAGCTTCGAAATGAACGATTGCTTTTATTGCACAGCTCATAGCATCAATTACCCAGCACCTACGGACACGTTCTGAGTGCGTTACCTATGAATGATTGATTGAACTTCTCGGTCAATCATCAATGTATGCATGGCTCGTAGTTCAACTTATGCGTATAAAGTCTTGCTTTGCATGCGCTGATCCCCGATGATCCTCAGCTAACAAGACAATGTACCAGCCACTTCGGCGGACAATCGGTTCACTAGAGGGCGCTTTAGAGTCCGGCGGTAAACAAACGTCAGAGATAAAATAAACAATAGCAAGTATAATTAAATAGAAGGTTTTTTTTTTTTATCGCGTCGTGGTTTACATTGTGTAGCTTCATTCACTCTTTGTGTCTTGTCTTAACTCTGGACAAATGTGCTGCTATAGTGGAGAGTCTACAGACAGCATAAACAAAGCAGTAGCATTATTAGAGAAAAAAAATGTATATGCATCCACCAACCAATTAATACAATCAAAAGACTTGAGTTACGTCCACATAAAACAGCTGCATCTGAAAATATAGAAGTACTAACTAGATTGTCAAAAACAGGGCATATCCAGACATTTCGTATTACACAAAACACTGAGGTAAGAGACAAGAGGGCAAGACGGCAATAACCTGGTGAATGTAATCCTCCATAAGAACCTGCTGTTGAGTAGCATTATGAAAGGTGTGTGTGTGTGTGAATCGGAGGGGGGTGGGTGAAGATCGAGGACACGCGCAGTCCCTTTTAATTACAATCATCAGATATGATATCTTCATCACCTGTCACGTCCTGTTATCACACATACAAACACACACACACACACCACACACAAACACAGCAGCAGCCGCCGCGACACCAGCATAATTACACTCTATTGTATTACAAATCTTGACATAAACAGTTATTGATCACCATATCAGAGACGTGATTATAATAATAACAAATGGAGGACATTTTCATTTTTAAAAGGCGAATCAACCGACCAGTGTTTTAATACGAGGGAGAAGAAAGTGGGGGTGCGGAGTGAAAACTGGAAATGCTGCAGGATCTCCACCGCTGCCCACTGCTGCAGGATCCCCACCGTTGACCACTGCTGCAGGATTCCCACCGCTGCCCACTGCTGCAGGATCCCCACCACCTTCCACTGCTGCTGGATCCCATCCCAGCGTCCACTGGGTCCCCACCAATGCCTACTGCTGCAGGATCTCCACCGCTGCCCACTGCTGCGGGATCCCCACCGCTTCCCACTGCTGCATGATCCCCACACCTTCCACTGCTGCGGGGTCCCACACCACTGCCCAATGCTGCGGGATCCCCACCACCTTCCACTGCTGCTGCTGGATCCCATCCCACCGTCCACTGGGTCCCCACCAATGCCTACTGCTGCAGGATCCCTACCACCTCCCGTTGCAACAGGATACCACCCCGCCGTCCACAACAAAGAAACCACAAAAATCAATTGAGCTGTCCATGCCAATTAATTCAGCCGCCATAACGAGACATTACACGCACATATAGTCATGGTATACTTGACAATCAATCCTTTAAGATTCTCCAGTCCCTGAAGTGGCGAGCGTAAAACAAAAATAAAAATGGCAGATGACGGTGATTTTTTTTTCTTCTTCTTCTTCACATAAAGCTGTTGCTTTTGTCCGACATAGGCATTTGAATTCAGTCGAGGAAATCTCGCGGTAAATCTGGACATTTTTTAAATCTTTATGGCTCGGTGAAGAGAAAGGGGAGGGTCACTAATAATAAACTCACTATTATGGGACTTACCTGATATTACGTAAAGCGTGAGGGTGGGTTGGGGGGGGGGCAAAGTTTTTATTACATTCGGTTTTATGAGTGAGGAGGAGTGGTGGTTGTTGATGTATGTCAAGTAAAGCGAATGTCATCTCAATTAATTTGATACATAATTAAAACATACATTTAAAAAAAAAAAAAGAAATTCTTCCCTGAAGGGTGGTGAGGTTCATTGTTGTAATGGAGAGTGCCGTGGGTTTTTTTTTCATCACTTTTTGAGTTTCATGACATGTGAGCGGTGAATATCTCGTTACCTCCCTTGATTACAAATTTAGACCCAAGACTCTTACAGCTAGCATTATCTTGAAACTAAGCAACGTGAACATTCTGGATGTTCCGAACGCGGCCCAGAATTTATGTAGACGGGACGGAAGGGCCGGACAGAGAGACAGATATACGGCCAATATCTAAGTTGAAAACAAAAAAAAAAATTCAAGAATCTTACCAGTCAAGTTGGCCAGTTCCAGACATGTTTATGTGACCGCAGTGGTCACTTTACTCAGCACCGTTTAAAACATGCGATAAAAACTGGGGCACTTTATTTATTTATTTTTTTTACTATCGGGTCAAAGAGTTTGACAGTTGGACTAAAAAAATCAATGGACGCTGAGTTGGTTTATTTATTATGTCTGAGGGCAGGGGGGGGGGGGTACTTTTAAAAAAAAGAGGTGGAGAGGGAGTGTAGTGAAATGTTTTGTTGTTTCAATTACAGAACAACAAACCGCGGGACTTCTTTTTACTCTCAAACGTCATTAGGTCAAAGAAAAAAAAAAAATGATGAAATGCTTAAACATGGTTGTATCAAATCTGTATGCAAGGGTTTTACTCATTTTATTATTAACAAGCCTAAAATGACTCCCCCCTCCCCAAGAGACTAGACCCCCCCTCCAAACTGCCGAAGGGCCCTCTTCCACTAAGAACTACTATCAAATCTGATGCTGGAGTCCCGACCGGTACTATTGCCTCATTTATTACATGGAGCCCCTGAAGGACTTTGGATGACTACACTGTCGGTTGCGACTTGAAACCAAAGCAGCTTGTAAAATAATGATATGAAGACTGGAATTTAAATTAATTTAAAAAAAAACCGTGGAGATGATCATGCAAATTAAAATATTACGTATTAAAAACAAAATAAGAATTTAGCATCGATTGCATAATAACATCAATTGTTACCGGTGTTAATATCTGGCAACTGTGCTCAGGACGTGACTTTATAGTTACATGACGTCACACATTGGGCGAAAACTGAAGGAATCGATGACCTGGACGGGGAAGAGGGTGGTGGAGGGGGGTCGAAATGAGATTTGTCACTTCGGTCCAATTTTCATTTAAAACTTAAAAAAAAAAATCTATTTATAAAAAAAAAAGAAGATAGAAAATAGCTTTGCCCTTGTCTGGTAGCATTTGAGATACTGTCTGAACTGAAAATAAAACGTCTGGCGTGATAATTAGATAAGATAAATAAATATGTTAGCATTAAAAAATACATTACAAGATGGATGAAACCGGTGTGAATACAAATTATACTTTGATGAGGGTGTGTGTGTGTGTGTGTATTTTTTTTTTTTCTGTTTTATAAATGTGAAAAACTATCTTTTGATATGTTATGGTACCCGATTCGTGCTAAGAGCGTTCCGCACGTGCAAGATGTTATTTCTTTTTCCTAAACAGAATCGGGTTAATGCTTGTTAATGTGACACTTGAATACACTTGCTTACAATCAGCACTGGCAGAAACAAAATTTGAGCCTTTTACAAAATAATCCTAGCTTAAGGCGGCCCCTATTTCGCACCCACCGTAGAATCCGATTCTGGTCCTTTATCTAAAGCGTATCCTGTAGGAGGGCAGCACCGTCCATCCATCACCATCGGTGGACGCCGCAGTCGTTAAGACATCACGTAAGTTTCATGGACTGCGTCCCTAAACGAGGCGGAGATGACACCAGGGGGCATTGAGATTCAAACTCGTTAAATGAGGCGTTCTTGTAAAGCTTTCAGCCTCGTAATTACTGAGCCATCGGTGCTCAACTGAATGTTGGAGGTCTTGTCATTTTTCAAAGCATGAATAGGGTGGACTACGGACCATCCTTATGTTAAAGTAGCGTGTATATATATATATATATATATTCCAGAAGTCCGAATACAAGAAAGACCTGGCTAATTCCACAATCCCATACAGGATCTTGTGCGATACACTACTAAGTCAGGAACAACAATCTTAATAAGAGACAGTGCAAACATTGAAATAGCGGTGTTTGAGTTGTATATTCAATCACAAATGTCGTGTTAACATTCTGTACCGTAAAGAAATAATAATAATACATGGAAATGCTTAACACATTTTTTTTTGTAAAGTTCCGTCTATAGACTAGAAAAGATTGAAATGAAACCAAGCGTTGCTGTTTTTTTTTATTATTATTTTGTAATATAAATCAAACACAAAATTGATCTCGCAGCAAGAATGTTGAAACAACATAAATAGCCGGCTATCAAACGTGTATCGATCCATGTACGCCGCTTTTGTAAATGTATTAAAATTGAATTTCCGAGTGCGGTGACAGAGGGGATTGCCGCTATAAATATGAGTGGTATTATACGCTTTTAAAATCTGATATCAAACAATTCAACTTTTTCATGACAAGGTTCTCTAAATCAGTGGTCCCCAACCCCCGGGACCGCGGACAGGTACCGGTCCGTGGAACGAATGTTAATGAGCCGCCTAAGAAATATTACATTATGCCTTTGTATTTATTTCTCTCGTGATTGTGCGACTTTCCATGGACAAGAAATAATCAAGATTTCGCAGCCCCCCCCCTCCCGCACTGACCGGTCCGTGGCGAGAAAAAGGTTGGGGTACCACTGCTCTAAATTGTTATAAAATGCACACGCTACTGTGGCCATTCTTTAGTATCTAAATAATTGTGAATGTAAGGAGGGATCGGTATTAATTTTTTTTAGTTTCGCTATCTATAGGGCAGTACAGTAAAACATACCACCTATACCATGTCGACAGATTGTACTACTGTTAGCGATTTTGCTTCTTATTGAGGCCATGCGCTACAAAAAAATTCAGCAACGTTAAATTTAATTTTTTTTTTTTTTTAAAAGTGTCGCAGGCAAAAGAATGTGTGTGCTACTTTAAGTTGTTTTTAGGTCTTGCGTTATTTCGGTCCCAAACTTTGAAGCAAAACTGTACTTATGTGACATAATGCGTGTGATTATTAAGTTATTTAATAGACATTTTGTACTCCCACTGTTTTACTCGATAAGCAGTCAACCAAGATCGATTTCAGATTTTTTTTACAGTCATATTGCCGTGACATACAATGAATTAAAGAAATTATTGATTATACTTAATATGTCGATTTATGTCTCCCATTTTCTTTTAAGTCCCCCCTACCCCTGTAATTTAGATGTATATTTTTTTATGAGGTAAAGAAACAAATTTTAATGCGCCAAGTCCTAAAAAAAAACAACGCACAACTTACAACTAGTTCTCTGAACTCTGAATATTTTCACACGAGTAGATGTTGATGCATAGGTCCACTGTCCGCGTGGTTTCCATTTAAAAATACGAAGGAGTTGACATTGATGGCCCCATCAACTGAGGCAGTGTCCACAACCTTTTTCTCGCCGCGGACCTGTCAGCGTTTGATAATAATTTCACCGCGGCCCACTGGAATTGGAGGGAGGGGGGGGACGTTAATTACTTCACGTCCAAGGAAAGTCGCCACAATCACGAGGTAATTAAATAAAAAGGAAATAATTTAATGATTCTTGGGCGGCCCAGTAGCATTCGTTCCATGGGCCGGTACCGGTCCGCGGCCCGGGTTTGTGGACCACTGATCTAAGGGATTCATTATAAAAATAAAACGACAATATTCTCTGAGTGACGACCCATTACAACCAAAATAACGCTTTCGATTAAATAATTATTATCCTCATTGCATAGAGTAAGTTTACTATCGAACTTACCCCAACACTGAGCAACACTTAAAAAAAATAGCCGGACCTTAAACAAAGGGACACTACTCACATCATGAACAACCAACGCAGACTGTTAACCGCGGAATTCGTCTAATATTGATACAATATAATCAACATTTAAAAAAAATATATGTTTTGAGCTAACTAGTTTCTCAATTTCCTAGAATAATCTAAAAGGTTGTTTTTTTTCCCTTGTTGTTGGTGTGTGTGTGTGTATGTTTTTTTTTATTAACAACAAACATTTGACAAAGGTCGATGCAGGGTAAAGCTGGTACGGCCCTTCATGATTGACGACCAGGGCCCTCGGTTCAAAATTTAAATGTTGTAATACACTTCTCATTAGTTCCCCTCTATCTAGGTCTGATCCATATGTGGCCCACGATTCAGAAAGTTTGCCCTCCACTGGTCTAGACACAGACCAACAAACATCCTTTCTGAAAATAAGACATCACACATTTGTTATGGCGTATGTGTGTGTGTGTGTGTGTGTGAGAGAGAGAGAGCGTAGATGTGATGCCCGAACTTATATATGTTTTTAAGCACAGCATAAAATATGCCTAAAGTATGAAGTATGTTTCCCTTAGAGAGAAGTGTCTGACCGACGACGCCCTCCACTCCTTACCGCCCGCGAAGAAGCACGAAGGGCGACAACTTACTCCCCAGGCCACCTCTCTAACTCATCTTCTCCCTACCCCTCCACCCCGCCACCCCCCCCCTCATCCATTCACATCCTTTTCATCTCCACTTACACTCTTTCCCTGATTGATTTCAGGTCCTGTGAGAGGGTGAAACTGAACTAGCAGATTAAATATTCATACGACTGGTTGATTCCTTACGAAGACATGGGGACTATTCCCAACATCACCCCCCAACCTCTGTAACCCTCCCTCCCCCCAACCTCTGTAACCCTCCCTCCCCCACCCCCTTATATTCTACATTCTCTCTCTTCATTAAACACTTCCTACGCCATCAAGCACCGTTACTTCATCAGTCAAAATTGTGAGTCCAGCACAGGGAAAAAATAAATAAATAAAGTGGAGTGAATAGAACACTAGCGGGTAGATGACAGGTGGGGGGGGGGAAGAGAGATAAAAATTAAAAAAAAAAAATTAATGACAGTCTGAGATGGGGAAAAAACAGAGAGAGAGAGAGAGAGAGAGAGAGAGAGAGAGAGATAATATGGGGAGGGGGGACACATAAAAAGACAGGAAATATAAACAATTTTTAAAGGGGTTTTAAATGCAAGCCAAAATTTCAGCTCAATAAAAATCTACAGAGATGATTATGGCTAAACCGACGGACAAGATGGCACACAGCCTGGACGTGCCATCGCTGAGAGTTGACGTAAGACAAAAAAAAATGAAAAAAAAAAACACAACTTTGCAAACTTGCCCAGACCAGTACCAATTATTACTTCTGACCAATCGTCCTTTGCTACAGTTTGTTAGTTTGGGGTGGGGTGTTGGTTCGAATGTTTACTTTGAATCAAATAGAAAATCGTATTCTGGATGGATTTTAGTTTTTATAGGAATCCTGTCTTCGACAGCTTTCGGAACAATGACACAAGTAATAGTAAAATACTAGCATTTTGTGGCGTTTAGATGGACTACCACCGATTGAACAAAGTAACACCATACACACTAAATAACCTTAAAAAAACAAAAAACTTCTATGTTTTACATCTTCTTAGAGTTTCAAGTGCTTTCTCTGAAAATTAAACACAAAAAAAAATTACTAAGACTTTAAGTATTGAAGATGTTTAATAAAGCATCCCAAAGCTTGAAATCTATTATTGAATAAAAAAAAAAGAAGGTTGATATTGTCTAGGTTCGAATATTGAAAGCCGTCTAACTCAATATCTATTCAACGCTACCGTAAATAGGTGACGATGTCAGACGATGCAGGTCGTGTCTGTTACAAAGTTCTGTATTACAATGTTTATGAATTTATTTAATTTTTGTTTAATTGTTTAAAAAAAACTCCGTCCGCACCAGTTTTTTTTTATGATGGGGGAGAGAAAATGCGATGAAAGGTGGAATATAGATAAAAAAAAACATTGCATTAGCATGTACATCAGAGATGAGCGGACAGCGGACGCGTCCGCTTGCGGACGCAGATCCGCAGACTTTTCCGAATCCGCGGACTGACAGCGGACGCTTCGTACGGTTAAGTTGCGGACTCGCGGACTGACGCGGATCTTCTTTAGCGTTACCATAAAAAATGTCAAGTCATTTAAACAGCTAAATTTTAGCAATGCGGACGCGCGGACTGACTGCAAACCAATGTTGTAAGATTCCGCGGACGCGGATCATTGAGAGAAATCTACGGACGGACGCGGACGCTAAATTTCAAGATCCGCAAACCTCTGATGCACATAGGCTGGATAATTTGATGTATTCAATTATCTATATGGAACAACTGAGTACATCTGTCAACATCAATGCACTCATTGGAATAAATCTTTAAAGATGTGTGGAGGGTAGGTTGGTGGGGGCTGTTCGCTTAGAATAGGGAAAAAAAAGGGGGGGGGGAGAGATAATAAAAAAAAAGAGACATAATCCTTTTCCCCATCCCCTGGGGGAGATTGAATTCTGTCATTTAAAAATAAAATAAAAATTATGGCAATGGGTCGGCAATAAACATTAAGTTCTATTTTAACCCACGAGTGCCTCGAACAATGTCAACCCCTCGTCTCGGATTATAGATCCAGTATCAAGATAAATGACTAACGTCACTTAAGGGCAGATCTTGTCAGGAGAATGGTTGGGACTCTTAAGTAAGTGTGCGGGGCGGGTACAATAATGGTCCAGACAATAAAATAGTGTTGTTCTATAACGGTTGTTCTCTTTTTGAATGAATAAAGACCAAACGTTGTGGCTGGATGTAACCGCTTGCAATATTGGTGAGCTGTTAAAACTTTTCTTGACACACGGAAATTAAAAGTGTCACTGGATGAAAACTCTTGACTGGAGGGTGTGGGGAGGGGGGGTAACTTAAGAATTTTTACGTACATGTACTTTACAACGTTAATGTGTTTGGAAATCTGTTTTAAAAAAAAACATTATTTGTTGATATTGAGGTTAAGAAGTTAAAATTATTCCATCAAAGTCTAAGCTTTAAACATAAACCGTTTGTGTAGAGCGAAATGGGGCAATGTACGGCCCGTGGGTCAAGACCGAGCTGTACGATCCGGCCCGCAACCAAAAACCTTTTACGTTATAATGTTTACATGTGATGTATACCAGTAAATAGACCAGCACTTAGCATGGGTGGATAAAAGTCACCTTTACCTCTGTATTACTTTGTGGTAGACTTCACCGATCCAACAATAACCCCCCCCCCCCCGAGTCAAGAAACGATATATTAGATGCAAATTAGAAAATGTAAGCTTGTAATTTCTGAATATACTAATACGCAGAGACTCATCAGTCGGCTCGCAACTAAAATATCGCTTCCTTTAATTTTAATTGGAGCGTTCGTACTTTGCTAAGAATAAGTGGTTCTTTGGTTGAATTTTGGGCACGCAGCCTCAAACCAGGTTCGCCACCACTGCTCTAATACGACTTATTAAACTTCTGTAACTAGAGATTTAGCTAGTATATTTTTTGTCCCCGTTTTGTCTGTCTGTCATCACCCTAGATCTCAACAACAATAAGTCCTAGACCCATGATGTATATATCATTTTGTAGGTCTTGGCCTATACAACAATTGACGGACACAGGACGTGTTAGCGCATTTTCGTGTTATGTATCAGTACGTTTGTTAGCTTTCAGTAAATATTTGTAAATTTTGGAAATGTTTATAAATTCACTTGTGTAATGCATATATCTGTAAAAAAAATATTATAAAGACGTTTCTTTATATTTGAAAAAAAATTATTTTCTCTTAAATCTAACTACAAGTGATTTGTGGTTACTGAAATAGGACTCATAATTGAAAACATTCGAAATTATAGTCATTTAATCGTCCGAAAACTCCGTCAATTGTTGCATAGCTCTGATACTTTCAATTAAACTCAGAACACAAGCTTACTATTTCATTTGATGAGTTTCTTAATAAATCTTGGTGAAACTACGTGCTGCAGTATTTCGCACCAAATGAACGGGTTATTGAACGTACAAGGTGTATATATAATATATAAGCCCCTTAGGAGCCCTGAAGCCCGGCCCTCAGAGGTCCTATCGCGAAATGAACTTTTGATGTACACATGGCAGGCCAAGACCTACAAAACGATATATACATCATGGGTCTAGGACTTATAGTTGCTGAGATATAGCGCTCCTTTATTAATATAGCTTATATAGTAAAAAAAACGGTACTAAGGCCCCTTTTACGGCCCTGAGAGGTCAGATCGCGAAATGGAAAAAAGTCATTTCTTGCCAGGCCAAGACCTACAAAATGATATATACATCATGGGTCTAGGACTTATGGTTGTTGAGATCTAGGGTGATGACGGACGGACGGACAGACAGACAAAACGGGGACAATAGAGCATTTTTTTTCGAAAATGCTCTAAAAATTGATTCCAATATCAACCAGTTAATAGATATGTGTTCCTTAAATTTCACTTTTCAATAACATCACTGGTTATAAATGAAATAGTTCACTCATGTGCGCCTGAGATGTTAACAATCCAAAGGTCGCTTCAAAAATAATTTTAAGAGTCTTTCGATTCAGTGTTAACATTGAAATTATCTAAATCCTTTCAATTTAAATGAAACTAATTATCTAAAATCATTCTAAGAGTAATACTTGAGCCTCGTTTTAAGTTTGGATGAAAACTGATTCAACGATGAATATTTCTATAGAACAACCATTTTACCCACATACAGAGTTTCATGTTTAAATATTAGGATGACATATTATTTAAACAATTCATTCAATGGTGATTGGGCTGACCTTTCAATCAAATTTAAGAAACCACTGTGGCACACGATCAAAAAAGCGAGCACACCCCTGGTCTAGTGCCCCCCCTCACCCATCACTGCCTCAATTAATAAACATCAAAGTCACGAGACAGACTATATTATATAGCAGCCACACGCTGCGCGTGTTAGACATTTATTTGTCAACAAATGTTACAGCTTCGTACACAACTGAAAGATTAAATGCCGGAAATTTGTAATGCAAGTTCAAAGGTTGGAAAATGTGGAAGTGTACTACAACTCCAAGATGTAAACAAATAAACCAAGTTGGTTTTCGAGAAAGCGGTGGGTTGTGGGGTGGGGTGAGCTAGAACACCCAGAGCCTTGTATTGACTAGACAAAGGGAGGCTATTCCATATCTTAGCCAGCATTTACACTGTAGTAAACACACTTCACCCCCTTTTTTTTTCCCCCTTTAACGATCGCGGAAGATTACAAAAAGTTTGGGATAGGGTGGGAGGAGAATGGACGGGGTGGGGAGGTAGAGAGATACAAAACTGAATGGAACTTGTGTCACAGATGGAAGAAAGAGATAAGGCGCGAAAGTGTGGGATGCATTAACTGCCTTAATGGAGGGGTTACAGAAATAATTTACCCCGCCCACACACACACACATTCGGCGTAGCTCATGTGGATTCTCACGAAACTTATGTTATTGTTGATGCTGGTGTTTTCACGGCAGATAAATGGAAGTCAGTGATGTGTGTACCGTTCTATCGGACCTAGCATAATTGTAGACTTATATTTGTTATCTACGGTCTGACTTCGGAGACAAGGGTGGACAAAGACCAGAACGTACGGCTAAATGAATCAGATAAGACACAATGTTTTTGTTTTGCTGGTAGGATCTAGAAAGGACAAGGCCGGGGATGGGGATGATCTACTAAGAAATTCGCATTATACAACAACGGGGTGTTGTAGGAAGAAAGAATTCAGGAAACGGGTGGCGCCACCGGGGGAGCAGATGAAGATATCTGCAGATGTGCGCTCTACAGCGGCTTCGTTTTAGGCTATTTCCAACAACGGACAAACCAGCCGCAAACAATATGGATAAACTAAATAAATCACTATTAAAGGACGATTCATACACGCAAATTATGGTTGACACAAATCAACTGCTAGCCTTATCTGCAGTGCCGTTCTTAGGTTGACAGGAGCCCTAGGCAGAGATTTTTGAGATCACTGGAGGACACTGTGCTAAAATAACTTTTTTTTCGGGGGCCCACATGGCCTCAGATTTCATAGAAATATGTTCTGGAAGTTAGGCCCTATAGCAGTGAGGACCCTACGCTGTCGCCTGGTTTACCTATCCACAGTTCTGTCAATCTGATCAATAGCGTGACAAAGTGAGTCTGTGTAATGGAGAGATCATTTATGTTTACAAGATCTCAACTTCTGGCTATAAGATATAATAGTTGCTTTTTTTTTTCAGGCTAACGACAAACTCATCTAACTTAACGCCACTTTGCAACTGATAAATTGACGGAGCATTCCAATAGACGAACAAGTACGTATTATAGATGTTATATTTGTGTCATTCTGTACGTGTGCCGAATATTACAAAAAAAAAAATCTAACGCTGCCCAAATAAACAGGCATGAAAAATAAACAAAAACTTCTTTTTTTTTTTTAAATATCTTACAGGTGTAGAGAAGATGATGGAAATTATTCCATCGTCAGATTTGAACTCCCACTCATTGCCGTTACAAAACCTCCCGTCAGTGTTTGAGAACATGCTTCAACAGCAAGACATGATAAAGTTTGGGGGTCTAATGAGTCCCTCAAATAATGTATTGTAGTTGGTGGGAAAGGGGGGGGGGAAGAGAGAGAGAGAGAGAATCATAACAATGAGTTATTTGCTAATGTTTATGTCGTGAAAGGTCACCATGGTGAGGGTATGTGAGAGATCGACAAGACACTGTCTGCCGGGTGGAAGCCAGTGAGCAGCTCACGTGAGACCTTACTGCTATCATCTCTTCTAGAGCATCGCCTGGAACAGTGAGAGGGCAAACAGTGTATAACCTGTGGGAGAGGCTGTGTGGAAATACGGTGTGAGAGGTGAGAAGTGTAATCGGTTAGGGTTTACAGTATATCATTATGTGAAGTTATTAGAAAATACATAAACAAGGTTATGTGACTGTACGAGTATGCTGTTACAACATATATATATATATATATATATATATATATATATATATATATATATATATATATATATATATATATATGCAGTTGTGCATGTTTAGTGTGTGAAGTTAGAAAGGTACGTGGTTCGACTTATGCAATGTGCGTTTGAGAAGTGCCATAAATGAGTGCTAAGAGCAGAGCCACGTCTTTTCGAATTATGGACTCAACAGCCAACCAGTGTGTTAGGGCCCTCAACAAAAACCATTCTGAAAAATGAGATTTCATCTGTCAAACGGGAATGGGCCCCGATATTATTGAGCCCATATCTCTCTGAGCGTAAGCCCTAGTGGAGCCCGTGCGTTAGGATGCCATGGTGGGTGAAACACTATTAATGTATCATTCTAAATTTCTAGATGTCTTTTAATGTAAAGATGACCGTGTGATTTAAGCGGTGTTATAGGCAAGTGTTGTATGACGCCGTGACAGTGTTATAGGCAAGTGTTGTATGACGCCGTGAATGTGTGCTCATAGATAGTGTTGTTTTAGTCCCAGGTCCTATTTTAGTTTCGGTTTTTATTTCGTTTTTTTCTGTAATAATTTTAGTTTTAGTCTAGTTTTAGTTTTCGTCTTATTCATTTTAGTTTCACTTTTAGTTTTAGTCTTGTAAACACCAATAACAAATAACATCATTGTTCATGACCAATTGTTGAAACAGATTGAAGCATAATAATAGTAGCCACAGAGAGATGACTGCTCAGTGTACTGAGACTGAGTCCATTCACTCCACTGTCACATTATAAGTCACACACTATCACAAAGAAATTAGATATGTCCTAGGACCTAGGTCATAATAATTTCGTAGAATAGATGGTTCGCTCGCAGACCGCAGTACCGGAAAAGAACGATAAATGGGGATTTTAGTTTTTATTTCGTTGGGGAGTTTTAGTTTCAGTTTTTATTCAGTCTTTTGTCTACCAGATTTAGTTTTCGTCTAGTTTTAGTCTTGCTGCTAATTTTAGTTTTAGTTTTAGTTCTCGTTGACGAAAAGTCAACATTTTCGTTAACGAAGGTTTTAGTTTTAATTTTCGTCGACGAAAACAACACTACTTATAAATTGATAAATTGCTACAGATGTTGACTAACAAAAGAGTTATGTGGTGAGAGGCTGTGCGGTCTCAAATTATGTTGCAGCCTATTAGTTAAACCAGAGGTTTTCAACCTGTGGTCCGCGGACCCCCAGGGGTCCGTGGGGAGCTTCAAAGGGGTCCGTGGGCACATCAATGAAATTAGGGATTTTCTCGTATAAATTATTGCTCTGTTTGGTTGATTGGTTAGGTTTTAGCAACAAAAAAATACAAGCTATGCCAATGTTTCAGTTTCAGACAACAATGTGCAGAATTGAAAACTCTGCTAGTACTTGCTTATGCTACGTCTGATATATGAACTAGAGTTCATACTACATGTCCTTGTGTAGTGAGTTTTTGAGTCATGTCATCTTGGCAATATTTCTTACTTGCTAGCTCTGGCGTCACTGTTAAAACATCCGCAAGTGCGACATCGTGTGTATTGTTGATAAATAGTCTGGTTGATCATTCTGTAATGTTTTTATAACAAACTTTGGAGGGGCGAAAATGCGCCATAGGTACTATGAGATTACAATGTCAGTTATGTTTAGAGAGAGTTTGTATTTTTAGGTGACACATACCTGGGAAAAAGATGACCTGGTTAGGCTGGAATTAAAAGCAAGGCTTAGCGCCCTTGTGTTTTCAAGAGATAAATGTTGTATAAACTAATTATCTACTGTCTGGTATCGTATACATGGCGCCAAACTTCTACATGTGCTTGATTTGTGTTACAAAGAATCAGTGTCCCAAAGTTTCAAGGTTGAGCATTGTATTTACAAGAATGTAGGTCAAACATTGTATTTTTAAGAATATTTATCATTGGGTCAGGGATGAGAGTTAATTAATTAGTTTGTCATTAAATTACAAAGGTTTTGTAATTTGCTGTTTTGACTGAAATAACAGAATATCCCCAATCAGGGACGGACCAATCAGAGACAACAACATAGGTGAGAAGACACAGTAATTAGGGTCTTACAAAAGAAGTTAGCAGATCTTTTGATAGGTATAGAGATTGGAAGAGAGAAAGAGAAGGGAGTAGGAGAACAGAGTGGTACAGACATACAGTTCGACAAAAATAGGCAGCTCACAGGATAGAGTAGTGATATTTCAGTGAATATGTATCTAGGAGTGTATAGTTTCATGCTACTTATATTATGAAATTATATTTTGTGTAATCGTCACATAAAGTACATGAATAGGACTTGGCAGTTTAAATCATTTACTTGTGTAGTCTGTGAATAAGTACACGCTTAAATAAAATGTAAATCGCTACCTGAGAAGTGAAGACAGACACTTATCACAATAACGCAAAATGTATAACTAATACATGTAATATGAATAGTTATGACACCTAGTAGCATGGATACATTTCTGAAGAGGAAAACTGACCAGAACCTGGAAGATTCTGATGATCAAGCAGCCAAAGACGAACGAAAAAGAAAACGGCCCAAGTATAATCCAGAATATATACCATTCGGCTTCACCGCAGGAGGGGAATGTTGCTATCCAACCTCTTTGTGTCGTGTGCTTGCAAACATAATCGAACGATGCGATGAAGCCTGCAAAATTGAGGCACCATTTGACCACAATGCATTCGGAACTTGCCAGTAAGCCAAAGGAATACTATGAATACTACTGACTCGCTGCTATCAGACAAAGCCATCAATGTCCTGCTACCATTTTCTACGACGTACTTGTGCGAAACTGCATTCTCTGCTGTTACTGCGATGAAGACCAAGTACAGGTCCAGACCAGAGGTGTGCGGATCTTGAAATTTAGCGTCCGCGTCCGTCCGCGGATTTCTATCAATGATCCGCGTCCGCAGAATCTTACAACATTGGTCCGCAGTCAGTCCGCGCGTCCGCATTGCTGAAATTTAGCTGTTTAAATGACTTGAACTTTTTTATGGTAACGCTAAAGAAGATCCGCGTCAGTCCGCGAGTCCGCAACTTAACCATACGAAGCGTCCGCGGATTCGGAAAAGTCTGCGGATCTGCGTCCGCAAGCGGACGCGTCCGCTGTCCGCTCATCTCTGGTCCAGACTGGACATTGAACATGAAATACGCATATGTTTATTACGCATGCCACCATGTTTGGACAAACTTTATAGTGCAAAACAGACACAGCCTTCCCACTGAACAGAAAACTGTGTAACGGACATAGCAGTAGAATAAATATTCGGTGAGTGTTTCATTATTTGGATAGATAGCTATTTTCGTATATAAAATGACTTTTACATGATGTGCGCGTAACTTATGCTAAACATACCGTTTATCAGAATTTAAGTAGATTGCGTCCGTAAACTTAATAAGACATATTAGGGTCCAACCTGAGGTACGAAAAGTTAAGGGCCAGGGCTCCTTGGGCTCTGGGGGTCCGCCACCCGAGCTTAGTATGTCTGTGGGGTCCGCAAGGTAAAAAAGGTTGAAAACCTCTGAGTTAAACCATACATCACGTGACAGAGCTGTGAACTCAGGACAGGCAGGTGACGAGCTGTAACAAAAAGGTGTGCGGTTGGGGTGGGGGAGGGGGTCGGAGTAGCAAATTGTTGTCCCCGTTTTGTCTGTCTGTCTGTCTATCTGTCCGTCATCACCCTAGATCTCAACAACCATAAGTCCTAGACCCATGATGTATATATCATTTTGTAGGTCTTGGCCTGCCAAGAAATGACTTTTTTCCATTTCGCGATCTGACCTCTCAGGGCCGTAAAAGGGGCCTTATAAAGTACCGTTTTTTACTATATAAGCTATATTAATAATGGAGCGCCCTATATCTCAGCAACCATAAGTCCTAGACCCATATCATTTTGTAGGTCTTGGCCTGCCATGTGTACATCAAAAGTTCATTTCGCGATAGGACCTCTCAGGACCGGGCTTCAGGGCTCCTAAGGGGCTTATATATTATATATAGTTTATAAGCTAAACAAAGGGGCGAAATCATTATTTATTTTTGTAACAGTTATTCAACATGACTTACTTCCCTTACTTTTTATAAAACCCATAATCAATGACAACTTTGCAGCACAGCTCAATCAACCAAAAGTCATCATTTGTTGGGACTTCAATCAAGATTTCAAAGAGCCCGGGGCAGAAATTGAAAACTTCTTCAAACAAACTTCAACATTGAACTACTTTCACCAAGATTGGCAACAACAATTTATCAAACAACAATTGACGGAGTTTTCGGACGATTAAATGACTACAATTTAGAATGTTTCAATTATGAGTCCTATTTCAGTGACCACAAACCACTTGTAGTTAGATTTAAGAGAAAATAATTTTATTTTCAAATATAAAGAAACGTCTTTTTAATATCTTTTTTCAGATATATGCATTACACAATTGAATTTATAAACATTTAAAAAATTTACAAATATTTACTGAAAGATAGCATACGTACTGATACATAATACGAAAATGCTCTAACACGTCCTGTGTCCAGAATGGAACAGGCTTAGATTGCTTGTTTTTTTTTTATACAACCTTTTTTTTTAGTTTAAAATAACTGCATTTTGGAAATGAATTAGTATTGAATAAATTCCGCTCTCTGCGAGTACAAGTAGGGCGAGATGAATTTTTGGCACCTCGAGTGACTTAATTTTTTGGTGCATTAACTCAAACCTGTTTTTGGGGTGATCCTCCATAGCTCAGCGCAAATCCATCATTATTTTTCCTAACTACCGATTTACGTGTATTGAAACACACACACAAAAATAATCAACAAAAGTACGCAAACATGTAGATTAAAAAGTCCTCATATCATAACAGTGATTGAGTGATGATCCAAATGGACCCAAATACTGGTCAACTGTGTACGTAACCGCCATGGTCTGAAGTTGATATCAATTCATTTATCAGAGGCGTACCTAGGGTGGGGGAGCGAGTCTCAAATTCGAAAGTCACCCGGACCCCAGCTTGAGGGGGACCCCAAACAATTTTTTACATTAAATATGAAGTACATTATCTCATGTCATGGTGTCGAATGTCAAAATGCAGGGGCCCCCTAAGAGGCCAAGCCCGCAGGGGCCCCCAAAGCGGCCAAGCCCCCCGGGGCCCCCAAATCCCTAGGTTCGGCACTGCACTCCAAATCCTGACATGAGCCATTAAAAACAAAACACATAATAAAAATAAAGGTGTCAACAGATTTTTAATGGCCCATTTTAAAAAACAAAAAACAATTGGAAAGTGACAGAAGGATCTTTTATTGTCGTACTATATATATATATGTATATATATATATATATATATATATATATATATATATATATATATATATATATATATATATATATATATATATAAACCGACGAAGAGAGAGCTGGTTGGAACTTGACAAAATAAAAAGGAAAGAAAATAAATGAATTTCTCAGATTTCTAAATCCCTATTCTGAGACAATGCCAGGCGAGGGTTTATTTTGGGAAACATTTCGACCAATCAGCTGCTTGCTGTTAATTGGCCAGCGTAGTAACATTCCGAGTGAGTAGAATGGCAAGGGAGGGGGGGGAGTGGGGGAAAAAATGACACTACTTACCATTACTAAAAAAAAAAAAACTTTCATGTCCTAATTTGTCTACGAAACTTGAAGTGCTTCTGTTTGACATGGTAATCCTACACTACAGGAAGTCGGGAAAAGGGGGTCGGGAGGACAGCTTACAATTAATGGGGAGAGTCGGGACTTGGCTGGTGGTCTCCTTCTTGACAGGGCCACAAACCAGAGTGAGAAACTGGAGCGGCTAGATGGTCAACCTATGCAATTAAGCGAGGTCCCTTACACTCTCACTCACCCTCCCCTTTTCCTTTTCCACCACCCAAACCAGATGGACTTCAAAGCTGCTTTCTGAATGTTAGGGGGTGGGGGGGTTGACTACTGCCTGACCACAGAAATGTTGTGTATATATGTTTGTGAGTGTCCCATTACAACACTAAATAATTAAGTACCGCCCCTGTATGTGTGAGTGTCCCATTACAACACTAAATAATTAAGTACCGCCCCTGTATGTGTGAGTGTCCCATTACAACACTAAATAATTAAGTACCGCCCCTGTATGTGTGAGTGTCCCATTACAACACTAAATAATTAAGTACCGCCCCTGTATGTGTGAGTGTCCCATTACAACACTAAATAATTAAGTACCGCCCCTGTATGTGTGAGTGTCCCATTACAACACTAAATAATTAAGTACTGCCCCTGTATGTGTGAGAGAGTGTGTGTCTGTGTGTGTGTGTTGGTCAGTATGATTGCTTCAGAGTATGTCAACAGTATGCTGTTACATAACAAGTAACTTCTTATCACAGCAACTGCAGCAGCAACAACAGCCATAACTGACAGAAACAACAATAACAAATACAGCGATGCTCCCCTCCATGAGATTTAATGCCATCCTTTCCTTGTTCGCTCATCTCTCTTTTTTTTTTGTTCAAACGAGTTGACAAACTATTAGAAATCAATGAATCGATAGGAAAACGCAAAATGTGTATTCTATAATATACAAAAAAAGGCGTGGTCATGTGTATTTCGATACAGGATATTCCATTGATATGATTTCAATAGACGAGATAGCTATTCAAGAAATGATGCAAGGAGGGCCACCCCACGTCGCTCAAAGCTTTTGTATAAAAAGCATTTGGTCAATAGAGAGATGTGTGAGTTAGGTCAATAGAGAGATGTGTGAGTTTGGTCTATAGAGAGATTTGTGAGTTTGGTCTATAGGGAGATGTGTGAGTTTGGTCAATAGAGAGATGTGTGAGTTTGGTCTATAGAGAGATGTGTGAGTTTGGTCAATAGAGAGATGCGTGAGTTTGGTCTATAGAGAGATGTGTGAGCTTGGTCAATAGAGAGATGCGTGAGTTTGGTCTATAGAGAGATGTGTGAATTTGGTCTATAGAGAGATTTGTGAGTTTGGTCAATAGAGAGATGCGTG
The DNA here is from genome assembly GCA_021962125.1 of Bulinus truncatus. Classification (NCBI taxonomy): domain Eukaryota; kingdom Metazoa; phylum Mollusca; class Gastropoda; family Planorbidae; genus Bulinus; species Bulinus truncatus. Next base: position 746,597 of record JAGDYQ010000287.1, on the reverse strand, counting down.
AGTTTGGTCTATAGAGAGATGTGTGAGTTTGGTCTAAAGAGAGATGTGTGAGTTTGGTCTAAAGAGAGATGTGTAAGAGAGATGTGTGAGTTTGGTCTATAGAGAGATGTGTTAGTTTGGTCTATAGAGAGATGCGTGAGTTTGGTCTATAGAGAGATGTGTGAGTTTGGTCTATAGAGAGATGCGTGAGTTTGGTCTATAGAGAGATGTGTGAGTTTGGTCTAAAGAGAGATGTGTAAGAGAGATGTGTGAGTTTGGTCTATAGAGAGATGTGTTAGTTTGGTCTATAGAGAGATGCGTGAGTTTGGTCTATAGAGAGATGTGTGAGTTTGGTCTATAGAGAGATGCGTGAGTTTGGTCTATAGAGAGAGGTGTGAGTTTGGTCTATAGAGAAATGTGTGAGTTTGCGTTTGTCCCCTCCCTACTTACCCAATATTACATGGAAGATTGCAAGAGCATCCTCTCTTTTTATCCCCTTTTCGCCACACTTTCTTTACAATTAAAATGACAAAAAATTGGGGTCAAATTGTGTCAGGAAGACTGATGGATGGACACTGGTGCCAGCGATAGAGGCTAGTTACATCTTAATATGGAACCTCACCCCCCTACCCCTCCCCACACACACCCCAAGTTTACTAAGGCTTAAAAAAAAATTCACACAAAATCATTGTACTTGTTAAGCAAGGAGGGAATTTCAAACTGCTCGTTAATTTAGCCGTACAGATGTGGACTTAAAATTAAGGCATCATCGATCGGCCAGCGTTTCCATTATATCAATCAATGTAATGATATCGCGAACCGTTTCATCGAATGGGAGATTTAATGAATGTTGTATAGCGAGATTTATTAAAATTACCAGACCACCGGTTGATGGGAAATAGATGCCATTAGAACAGATGTAATATTTCAGTCTGTATCTCTCATTAAACAAAATAGCTAAATAGTGACATTATAGAACTTACAAGCTTTTTTTTTTCCTTCCTCGTCATTCTGTCGGCAGTGCTCGGGGGTGGTAAAGGAAGACGGCAAGACAGGACATGATGAATTGGTTGATGGTATGGAGGGGGGGGGTCAGGTGACCGCGTCACCGGTAGCCAACATATTTATACACAAATGTTCTTAATTTACCAAATAAAATGGGGGAAAGGGGGGGTATTTTTCTTTAAATATATCAACAACAAAATCACAGCATTTGACTGACCAATAGGGAGGCGCGTCACTTAAGTTTCAGTCTGTATAGAAGTAATTTTTTACAACTTAACCACATGCAAATAGGAAAAAAATATATCCAAGTTACTATGCTAGCTTTTAAACACGCCGTTCTCAACCGGTGGTACGCGTACGCCAAGGGGTACGGGAAAGCTTATGTACACGGAGACATATACTTTTTCGTTTAAAACAACAAAGAAGTTATGAGAACGTACGTGTGAGGGGTACAGGCGGACATAAAACCCGTTAGGATAAAGTTCCGAAAAAGGGTTGAGAGCCGCTTTTCTAAATTATATGAGTGAAAAAAAAAATAAAACAGTGAATCATGGGTATAAATGATTACAGCTGAAGATGCCCCACACCCTTCCAACGCACCATCAGAAAATATGTGAAAATAATACAATAACATTAATGTAATAGTGTTCATGTTAGCAAATTTCAGAACAAGATTTACGACTTCTGCCACAGTTAAACAATGATGAGTCAGCAATACAGCCCTTACTTTCACTTCCGATTAAAAAATAAATAAATAAATAAAATAAAATATCAGAAAACTAGCAGATGTTCTGACTCGAAAAGGTCAGTGAACGCCCCCTGCAATAGAAAGTCATAACTTACACACACCCCCGCCCTTTAAGTGCATTATAATGAATACCGCATGGACGGAATACTCACATTCAAGGTGTAAACAACAGGCTTAAACTCCAGGTTGAGGCCAGCACGCGGTGTGATGTGTACATGCCTACCGGTCTGATTTGGACTGTACCATGACCTACATAAGGTATCACATATTTTAACGAGAAACGAAAACACCAGTCCAGACGCACAAGACCTTATGTTCAAAGAATGCCGGTCAGCGCCTAACAGAAACTGAATACTGCCGGAGTACGAGACTGGATAAGAAGTCTGGGCAATCAGTAGTGGCCATTGTGGATAAGAAAATAGTAGAAAAATCGACTATGAGTAAAGTGTACCCGTCGAACAGGGACAAACATGGAGAAAATTTAGTTTAAAAAAAAAAACACACACATACACACCATAAAATGTGCTATTTTAATGTACAGTTTATATGTGTGTCCGTAAATATTGCCTGTCAATAGATAATGGTAGTTCGATATTTCAAGGAGTCCAAAAAAAAAAGAAATAAAGCTACAGTAAACTAGCACCGAACTTTATAACTTTATGAAAGTAAAAGAGACAGCAAACACACACACACTCGCAAGCGCGAGAAAACTTAAAACAAAAGGGATTATTGGTGTTTTACTTTCTTAAATTAATATAGCTCAGTGTGCATATATATATATATATATATATATATATATATATATATATATATATATATATATATATATATATATACCGATGCTGCTCTTTGTGTTAAAACCTTTGTCTAATCTAAGACGCGGTGCCAGTCAGAAGTGTCAATCACAAGGATGTGGAATCAATTGGGAGATTCATCCTCTCACCTTAAAACTGAGGAGCAAAGCTTTCAGACCTGTCAATGTCTCGTGTTTTCTGGCTCTGTGAATGTGAAGGGAAGCTGAGAAAATTTGCAAGACGAGGGCGGGGAGGGAGACGGGGGTGGGGGGAGCGACAGACAGTGCCTCAGCATGACCCTTATAATAATATGAAACCAAACATTTCAAAGGACGTGAAAGTCTGACGTCACCATCGCCATTTTGTTTCCACGCATTCGTGGAACCCTATGATCATGGCCAAAGAGTCAATATTTAATGTCATTAAATAGCTTCAAAAAAAAAAAATACAAAATCTGCAGCTGCAGGTTTAAAACGCTACATTATATGAAATATCATCTAATTATAGAATTTTTAATGTATTTCGTTATTTGCGTGTGAGAGCAGCAACATTTTTTTCTTTTTATGCACCGTTTAAATGTTCAAGACAACACCAAGCCACTTCAACATTTAGCTTCGATTTAGAGTGTTGTTCATTTGATTCCTAACCCTGCATAAAGATTTGTGATAAAATAAAAGCACACAAAAAAATATATATGAAGACAATAACATTAATTCACAAGTATTCATTTCATTTTTTTTTCTCATGCTTTGCAAGTGTACTAGCAACATAGTGAGTTCGAGTTATAACAAACAACTTGTATGTGGCTATAACAGATCTAATGATTATCAACCAACTATAAATACAGTAAAGAATGTACTACCCATAGTTAAAAATTCCATAAGAACACATAGATGTGAAACGAAAATTAACTGTTCTACGAACCAGTTGAACGGATGGTCGTGTGGTGAAGCGCTCGACTGTTGACCGGATTTTCAGGTCATGGTTTAATTACCCGCTATATCTACCGTGCCGACTGCATGGCCATCGCACTATTGGCTATGGTGAAAGAAGGGCACCATAAGAAAAGCCCCATTAGTATTTTATAAGATTTAACAGATTTCATCTCATACCTACAGGGTCTTCACATATGAACCAGTTGAAATTATCTAAGATTCGAACTCGAGTTCTTAAGAAGGTGTATTGGTGTTTAGTCTAATCTTTTTTTTTTTTTGGAAAAAAATGTACTTTCATTATAATAAAATAACAAATACAACTTGTAATGCAGTTCACAGGACATTCATAAATAAACAATAAGTAAAAATATGCATTTAGTCTAGATTCCAATTTGATATAATCCGCAAACACACACAAAATCGTTAACTTTAATATAATGCAACCTATACAGCACTTGAAATATTGTTATTGAAAAAAAAAGCAATGATATGCGTGATTGAATCAACGTCATAAATGTTACAGAAAAAATTACTTCAGTGTGTCTTCAAGTGTTACTTAAACGCTGAGAAGTTCGCTGAGTATATATGACGTTCCTAGAGACGGTACGTTACAAGCACTAAAGCTACATTGCTGTGTCTGGATGACGTTCCTATGGACAGAACGTCACACACATTATGACTACATTGCATCACGATAACAAGATTACGTTTCATCTGTAAGTAGAAAATGGAAAAGAGGAGAGGGGCGGGGAGTGTACGTAAGGTCGATACGTCAAAACTGTTGCCCCTGAACAACTTTCAGACTATTCCGCGTTTATTAAATGACCTGGACATGTGAAAATAAGCAAAATGGGGATATCAGTGGGAAGAGACGGGACGATGGAGGGAGACACACGGAGAAGTGATCGGGGGGGGGGATATTAATCCATTAATATAAACTATAAACACGATCGGGAAAAGTCACCACGAATGAACAATTTCCAGCAAAATAAAACAAAATGGAGTTGTGTGGCAACCAAACTCATTCCCACTCGGATAGTGTGTGATGTATTCAAGAGCAATATGAAATAAATCCAACATAAGAAATTATTGATGGGACAATGCCAACATTTGTAACGGACTCGACACAGTTCCCCGATTATTCCCTGATTCCGATTCGATTTATGATTCCGATTTGTAAAAATGACGGACTATAATTATGAAACGCTCCAAGACGTGTTAGATTTAGGGAGGGAGTAGTAACTTCTAAATCGGATGAGAAATCGAAAATTGGGTAAAAACATTCTGCGCTTCTAGTTACTCTACGACAGGGCTTCTTAAAATTCTGGGGTCGCAAGAGATAAAAATACAATTTAACCTAATAAATAAATCATCAAAAAATATTGATTTATTTTTCTTTTATATTTGTATGGGATCGTCAAGAAACTCGCAATCCTAAATGAGGTCGTGAATTACAAAAGTTTAAGAAGCCCTGCTCTACGACAATAAGTTCCGAGATTTCCTATTCCCAATTCAGATGAGTCACTGATTGAAATTTCAATTTAAAAAAAAAACTTCATGTGTAACTATTGTTACGTATTCGTTGATACTCATAACTTCTCTTCCTCCTCGCCAAATTCGTAAGATTCGTTATTATCAGCACACAAAGAAAACAGAAAAAACAAACCACATTAAAAAAAAAAAACATAAATCAAGTTGTGCACAAGTGACATCAACGGTTTTCGCAATACAACCGCGGTTCTCATCAGGTGGTCCGGGTACCCAAAGGGGGAAACTTCTGAAGGGGGCCGCAGCGACATACAATTTTTTGCTTAACACAACCAAGACTTTAAGAAGGTTGCCATTTTTAGCAGCCCAAGTATCTCATTAGAAAGGTATAGCACATATTTTTTTTTTTGAAAATGTATACATTTCCTCGCGAACATACGTATGTGGGGTACCAGCGGACATACTTTCGCACCCCTTTGGGTCACAGTCGCGAAAAAGGTTGAGAGCCTCCGCAATACAAGACGATATGAAGGAGAAAGCCAAAAGGAAATTAAACGCTTCGGATTTCGGGTGCAACATAAAGATAAGGGGAAGAAATTTAAAAAAAAAAGAAAGTATACACCCTCATTATTCACAGCATGATTGCTGCCGTCTGTAATTTGACCACGATGCCCAGTGCGGATGACGTCAGAGAAGGCATGCAGTTAAAGGGAGAGGGGGGGAAACAAACTGGGAGGTTGCGGACAGATTGTATAATTACAGCTTCAGATGTGGTCAGCCAGAAGCGGACACAACGCCCGATAGGCCAGCAAAAGCAATCTTACGAGAGACAGGCAAACGGCTTAAAGTTTAGACATTTTTATTTTGATAATGTGGATGGTTGGCTGACATATCATGGTCATTCAAAGCCTGACCACGGCTGACCCGGGCAGAAGCATTCCACTGCTCACATTGGTGATTTTATAAGCTTTAGACAAGTACTAAAGACAAAATATAAATAGGTGTATTTCAAAGCAATTTGTATATTTCAAAGCAATTATCTCGAACTGAAAGCAAAAAAAAAAAATGGAAATTTGATTTTAAAAAAATCGAACATACAACAATTGGATTCATATAAATTTTAAATACAGATTGTTTAAGTAGATATAGCAATATGTAATACAATACATAATGTCGGGTGTAAATTTCTTGGCCATAACTATCCCTGCTATTCCATACACTATGAACACAAAAAAATATTTAATAATGAGAAAAATGTTTAAGATGATACAAAGAAAGTTATAAATAGGTATAGATGTGCGCTTTCGTAGCTCATGTGTTTACACGGGTCAGTGGGAGAACGCTTTTAAAAATGTATTTAGGTACTTGCATACTCTATCCATGTCAAATGTGTCTGAATAACTTTAAATCTCTTGAGACATCGAACCATATGTGACCAGAGGTATTTTGAATTCATGTTTTTAAATAACCACAGAATATCTTGAATTAAAAAAAAAAAAAATAATAATAAATCTTTAAACATGTTTAAACGGCTCGATAAATTATTTAGTAACTGCAGTTTTATTAATAGCAAATATCCCTTCACTGTTATATTTTGAAAATGATGTGTTGTGAACTTGCAACTGTACATAAAATAGTTTGTGTGAAAGTATGCATACAACACAGTTTATATACTGTAATCATATGTTGACACATATTATGTGATGTAATCATGTATAGAGACAGTTTATGTAGTGTAATCATGTACTGACACAGTTTATGCGTATTATGTGATGTAACCATGTATAGAGACGGTCTATGTAGTGTAATCATGTACTGACACAGTTTATATAATGTATTGACAAAGTTTATGTATTGCTAAGTATTACAATTTGTAATGTGTTCAGCTTGGTGTACAGGGTATTTGGATAGAGAGAAAAAAATCGGCATCATCTAAAACCTCATCGGCAGGGTTAGTAATTAGGGGCCGTTCACATATTATATAACGCCGAGGGAGGGGTTGCAAATTTCTTATTTTTGTTATATTGGGGGAGTTTTTTGTGTTAAATAATGTTATATGGGGGGGGGGGGGAGGTAATATTTTTGTCGTTATATAAAATGTGAACGGCCCCTTAGCAACGCCGCCTCCATTCTCTGTTCAGGGAGAATCGTGTTATTTTAAATTAAAGCAAAATACTGAACAATTTTTTGCACAGACTCCAGTATGTTTAAACTAATTTGGTTGCCGTATGGAAGTAAACTATTGATCGCCCGTCAATTATATACCTACTTACAGGTTCAGCTTCTGATATTTTGGTTGGAGACCGGGGGGGGGGGGGGGGGGGATGGCGTTGAAACAGGATGCTCCAGATGCCAGCGTGTTGGTATCACACGTGTGTGTCTAAGTTATACGTGGCAAACTACACGGGTCTATGTCACTGCAGGCAGGAGCAGTAGTTCCGCCCTAGTTCATATAAGACGGCCAAGGCTGGGGGAGGGGGCGTTATGAATTGACGGTAAGGAAGAAAGCCATGCGTCTCAAGCATTTTTTTTTAAAACCTGTTCAAAACTTGAACACTGATTTTAGCTAAACAAAGGTTATGTTTTATTCTGGGGGGGGGGGGAGAGAGAGGAGGGAAACGACGACACACAATCCATTTCACCCAGCCAATTACGGGTTATAAAAATCTCGGCTAGTAGACAAAAGAACGCGGAGTCTTCAGACACAACACACGTAGATATATAGACACATGATTGTTGTATACGGTTGAAAAGGGGTTAAGTCTTGCATCAGCTCAACTGAGTCCTGTAAGTGTCTTGCCAACCATTCTTTAAGACGTTGATCAGTTGTAAATGTTTTACTTAGTTACCGTCACCAGAAGACAATGCGATTGTAATCGTGGCACTGTGAAACTCTACCCACACAATGTATTGATATAGAAAATATGCATTTTGTTCAACATCAGTTGCCTACATTTTAAAAAAAATGGAGTACTTTGAGTGGCGCTTTGGTTATAAGACGGAATTCCATGCTAAATAAAGCCCGATCAAGCCAGTTAAACACCCCCGGCTGTCAAGTCACTCACCTATGTCTACTGTGGTGCCTCCATGATCATTGCAATATCGGGGGTGGGTGGGGGGTGAAAGAAGGTTGCTATAAAAACCATCCCAATTAGTGGTATAAATTTTCTAAAAGACAACCGACTCATCCTTTCAGAAGTGAATGTCAGTTGTTTCATTAAGAATTGCCCAATTTCCACCGTCGAGATTACTTTAATATAGTAAAATACTAAAATAAAAAAAAATTAATTACAATTAAACTACACATCGAGATGAAACGAAACCTGTCCTATAACCTTCCCCATGTAATTATGTGTAAGTGTAACAAATTTCACATTATTTGGTTATCTGGATCTTGAGTTATAAGGGAACAGAGAGACAGACGGACAGACAGACAGACAACAAATGCCTCTTATAACTATAGAGATATATATCAGAGATGAGCGGACATCGGACGCGTCCGCTTGCGGACGCAGATCCGCAGACTTTTCCGAATCCCCGGACTGACAGCGGACGCTTCGTATGATTAAGTTGCGGACTCGCGGATCTTCTTTAGCGTTACCATAAAAAATTTCAAGTCATTTAAACAGCTAAATTTCAGCAATGCGGACGCGCGGACTGACTGCGGACCAATGTTGTAAGATTCTGCGGACGCGGTTCATTGATAGAAATCCGCAGACGGACGCGGACGCTAAATTTCAAGATCCGCATACCTCTGATATATATATATATATATATATATATATATATATGTATATATATTGTGGAGAATGAGTTTCCACAAAAACAAGTTACTACAATGTAGATCTCGAAGTCCAGGGTTTTATCTTTTTTTAATTAAAAGGTCGGAAAGTTACAATTTCTAGTGGCCCAGGTAAGGGAGGAGTATGCATTAACTTTTGTGTCAATGAGTGGGGGGGGGGGATCAATTGCAGACTCTGAATCTAAAAGAAAGAGGTGTCAACATACGTTCATCGCAAACAAAGAGATAAGTCGCTGAACTTGAATGAAGTCGCGAACCTTATAATGGGTGTTTTTTTTAATATAATAAATGGATTGCGCACAAAGTTTCAGAATCACTGTGGTGAGAAATGTTTGCTTAAATTAACTATATTTTACGACAGAAAATAGATGTACTGCATTTGAGTTTTTACACCATTTTTAAGAAAAGAGTATAGTTTTAGGGCCTGAAATTAAGGATATCGTAAGTTTACACGGAACTGCATCTGGGACCGAAAAGAGACTAAATTTTGACAGATCACCCACCAATGTTCATGTCAATCCATACATTTGCATCAAAACTGGGTAAAGTCGACATCAACAATCCGTCTGGAGCATGCGCCATATATATTATATGCGCATGTCAAGATGATCGCTGATTGGTGGTTGATATTTCAACAAACATTTCTGTTCAAACTTTGGAATGGGAATAAAAAAAAGTTCAATAACGCTAAACAAACAAACAAACACACACACACACACACACAACTCTCAGACCCTAGTATCGGCTATAAATGTTAAAAATGCAAATGTCATCGAACTATTGAGACATGCGCGTATGATGAAGTTAACAGTCGACGCTGAGACCAATAAACGTGCTATCAAACAGAAGCATGTCAACCAGGGTGGCGGGAACACATGTCACAGGCCAGAAATAATGATGTTTATTTTTTTTTAAAAACACAGTAGTCGCATGATGTACCGGGTATTTGCCAAAACAACATCTTGTTGCAAGCCACGGAACTAACAAGTGTATGAGATGGGTAACTCGAGACAGTGTAGAGAAATAGTCGCCAGAAAATCAGAAGAATGAACAAAAAAAATAGATTGACTATTGATCGTCATGTGGAACTAGACTAGGGAGGAAGTCAATACCTCCCTCATTCCTCCCACCACCCCTCACGCAAGATTCCTTTCTTCTACACCCCCCAACCCTACCCTTCTCTTCCATTCCTGCAGGAATTAATGCCAAACGGGAAGATAAGACATAAAACAAAACACCGAAGATGTTCCTTACGTAGAAGAAGTTTATGTGTTTTATGTAGCCGTGACATCTCATTCTTACCAAGTTGTTGTTTTCCCCCCCCCCCCCCCCAAAGTCACAAGAAGTTTCCTGAAAAAACTGACCATTCGAATGTAAGAAGTAAATAAAAGGGAAAAATAAAGCAGGCCAAAGGTTGGGTTGTGAAGGATGAGACTAAGAATAGATCCAGGTAAAATAAAAAAATTTAGTGGTGCGTTACGTGCGTACAACAACTAATACACCCCCTCACACACACACATACACACATACCCCGAGTCAGCAGGGACGAATTCAAGGACCAAAGCAAACTATTTACAGCGCAAAAATACAATACCTAACCCCCCCCCCTCCTTTCCCCAAGAATAAACAGATATTCTCCGCATTCCTCAGACTTTGACCGCAATCCAAACACATTACAGTTCAAGCACCTTATTTAATGAAACAATATATGACGCAATGAGCCCGTGTGCTCTTCGGGCCGCTCTCTGGTCGGCATTTTCAACTTGTTCCAGCACTTGTTGGTTGTTGGTTGTTTTTTTTTCCTTCTTTACAGCTAAAAAAGGGCGAAATACTGCAGTGGACAAATAGTCTGAGCGGAGATGGAATCGCTCAGTCTCCAGGACTAAACGTTTAATGACCAAATATTTAGCCATACCATGTAGCCCAACCAGCACTATGGCCTAATAAACACCACACACACACACACACCGGTGCTGACAATGGGAAGTCTTTTTTGGATGGAAGGGAGGAAGTACGGCCACCGCAGGGAAATTCGAAGGCTGTGTCTACAAATCATCTCACCGAGGGGCAAAGAGTGGCCCTCCCCCCCCCTCTCCACGAATCTGCTTAAGACGACAATTACAAATGCATTTCCAGGCAAGGTGTCCTGCCGTTGACTGACGAAACCTGCCATGTCATAGAGACCCCCGGCATCTGGACGTCTCGACAACCTCGCAACCAGAGTTTGAGAAAGCAAAACACAGTTCCTCCCATCCCCCCCCCACACACACACACGTAGACATCTAATGTTTGTCTGGAGTTCACAGACGTAAGAACAAACAGATTACAAACTCAAATTTCAGACTCGTGTCAAGAAACTCAGTTTTTTCAAACACAAACGGTGGCTCAACACATTAATTCTACGTACGCATTGGTCATAGTAGTTTGACATGTACTGTTTACACAGATTATTCAACTAGGATGCATTAATGAAACAAAACTCGATACGAGGCTAATTACCATTCCTAACTACTAGTTTTGGGACCATTGTATAGAATCAGGGACATCAAGCTTTTAAGGAGTATTAGAATCGGCGTCGGGGAAATTTAACCCATTTTCCGATTTCTCATTCGATTAAATGGGCCGCAATCCAACCTGTTTTTAGAGCATTTTAGAAAAAAAATGCTCTATTGTCCCCGTTTTGTCTGTCTGTCTGTCTGTCCGTCATCACCCTAGATCTCAACAACCATAAGTCCTAGACCCATGATGTATACTTCATTTTGTAGGTCTTGGCATGCCAAGAAATGACTTTTGTCCGTTTCGCGATCTGTAAAGTACCGTTTTTTACTATATAAGCTATATTAACAAAGGAGCGCCCTAGATCTCAGCAACCATAAGTCCTAGACCCATGATGTATATATCAATTTTTAGGTCTTGGCCTGACAAGTGTACATCAAAAGTTCATTTCGCGATAGGACCTCTGAGGGCCGAAAAAGGGGGCGTATTAAGTACCGTTTTTTACTATATAAGCTATATTAACAAAGGAGCGCCCTATATCTCAGCAACCGAAAAGAGATTAAATTTTGACAGATCACCCACCAATGTTCATGTCAATCCATACATTTGCATCAAAACTGGGTAAAGTCGACATTTATACCCCCCCCCCAACCTTCTCTCTCCGCCACCCCCACCCTAGAGTCCTAGACCCATGATGTATATATCATTTTGTAGGTCTTGGCCTGCCAAGTGTACATCAAAAGTCCATTTCGCGATCTGACATCTCAGGGCCGAAAAAAAAAGACTTTCCTAGGTACCGTTTTTGCTTATATTTTAAATATAAATAATAAAAGCTAATCAAAGGGGCGTAATCATTATTTATTTTTGTAACAGTTATTCAACATGATTACTTCCCTCTCTATTTATCAAAACACGGAAAAAAAATACGGATTTCGTTCGGCGTAACCGGCGAAAATGCTCTAAAATGTCCTTTGTCCGAAACGGAAAAGACTTAAATTGCTTGTTTTTTTAGCACTTTATATAAACTCTTTTACTTTAGAGGGAGAATCAGCCATTGTGTCGTTGTTGGTAGTAAAGAGATGAATCGGTAACTGTATCCAAATCGGTAAATTCGGCATCATCCCATCACAGCAGAGTACCACGTCTCAGTGATGTAGGATGGTCATACAAGTGTGACGAGAAGAAGAAAAACAAAATACGAATGTGTATAACGAGGCACTGACATGCATAATAATATCGGGCAATGGAAGTGCGCATAGGTCCCGAAAAAAATGAAATTCTTATGAATGTATGCTTCGATAGGCTAGAAGTCACAATCAAAGAATCTGGACAACTGTAAAGTCAATATCCAAATCATTTTCTAAGACTAAGTAAATGGAAAAAAAACGTAATGGGAAATGGAAAAGGATGTGAGGGGGGGTGTAACCAGCGGCTTGAAACGTGACGTTTTCATTTCGATTTTTTTTTTTAGTTCTGATCAGTCACATTCACCCGGGGGTATAAAAAAAAATAACTTCAACCTTTAATAAATGGGGTCGCCCGCGGGCTCAAAACTTACAGATGGAGTGCCCTGCTCCTGGGATCAATTTATTGAGGAGACCGAGATTAACAAGTAGTGACGTGCCTAAACATTACAATATACTTTACCAGGGAGGTGAGTGGGGTTTCCAGATTAGAAAACAGGCTTGGGAGGAAAGGGGGGGGGGTCCAGTTAGATTTTATTGTAAAGGGATTTAAAGAGAAAAAAAAGAACAGGGAGAAGAGACTTGAGGGGGGAGAGACTTGAGGGGGGGAGAGACTTGAGGGAGAAGAGACTTGAGGGGGGGAGAGACTTGAGGGGGGAGAGACTTGAGGGAGGGGAGAGACTTGAGGGAGGGGAGAGACTTGAGGGAGAAGAGACTTGAGGGGGGGAGAGACTTGAGGGGGAAGAGACTTGAGGGAGAAGAGACTTGAGGGAGAAGAGACTTGAGGGGGAGAGACTTGAGGGGGGAGAGACTTGAGGGGGGGAGAGACTTGAGGGAGGGGAGAGACTTGAGGGAGAAGAGACTTGAGGGAGGGGAGAGACTTGAGGGAGGGGAGAGACTTGAGGGAGAAGAGACTTGAGGGAGGGGAGAGACTTGAGGGAGAAGAGACTTGAGGGGGAGAGACTTGAGGGGGGGAGAGACTTGAGGGAGGGGAGAGACTTGAGGGAGGGGAGAGACTTGAGGGAGGGAGAGACTTGAGGGAGGGGAGAGACTTGAGGGAGAAGAGACTTGAGGGGGGAGAGACTTGAGGGGGGAGAGACTTGAGGGGGGAGAGACTTGAGGGGGGGAGAGACTTGAGGGAGAAGAGACTTGGGGGAGAGACTTGAGGGGGGGAGAGACGAGGAAGAAGAGACTTGAGGGAGAAGAGACTTGAGGGAGGGGAGAGACTTGAGGGAGGGGAGAGACTTGAGGGAGGGGAGAGACTTGAGGGAGGGGAGAGACTTGAGGAAGGGGAGAGACTTGAGGGAGGGGAGAGACTTGAGGGAGAAGAGACTTGAGGGAGGGGAGAGACTTGAGGGAGGGGAGAGACTTGAGAGAGAAGAGACTTGAAGGAGGGGAGAGACTTGAGGGAGGGGAGAGACTTGAGGGAGGGGAGAGACTTGAGGGAGGGGAGAGACTTGAGGAAGGGGAGAGACTTGAGGGAGGGGAGAGACTTGAGGGAGGAGAGAGACTTGAGGAAGGGGAGAGACTTGAGGGAGAAGAGACTTGAGGGAGGGTCCACTGGCGGACAAGATATCCACGAGTTGCATGGGAGAAGAGATTGTCCTCATTTTTTTAAAAAAATAAGAGAATCTGAGCTTTCGAAAGAAGGGTTAGGACCGAAAGGAGGGGGCACACAAATGATAAAAGATTACATCAAAGTAATTCAATGAAGAAATAGTAACTTAAGGTTTTCTTTTCTAGCGAGGTACAGTACAATGTGAATGCAAGCATGTCCACCACAATGGGAGGGGGGTGAGGGTGTGGGTGGGGGGGTGGGGGTGCCCAAAATCAATGTTGGCTCTATTTTTCAAAGGCTGCGTGCGGCGTACGATATTGGTTTCAATGAAAGTACATAGGCCTATTGATCGAAACATTTGTAGGATTTGTTGTCATGAATGTACGCGCGTTCGCTGGGGTGTGTGCGCGCGCGTTCTCTGGGGTGCGTGCGTGCGCGTTCTATGGGGTGTGTGCGCGCGCGTTCGGCAAGCTGTGTGCCCGAGTCCGGCAGCTGACGCTTCGGAAAACAATTTTTTTTCTTAAATTTCATGCAGCAAAGAGCTGGGTGGCTAGGATCAGGTGGGCCCTTAGTGTCAAGAGTTGTCAGTGGCTGCGACTCTGGTGAATGCGAACATTATGCCTATACCATCACAACGTGTATTCTACTGAAAGCTTATAGAGGTACGTGAATTGATCATATTGCTCTGACCTAGTGTTCATGCCCCACAATTATCTGATTTAGTTTTTTTTTTTTTTTTTAAAAAAACATTAAAAACAATTAACTGGTTTTTATCATCGTAATTCACCCAAAACCACATTGTTATTTTTAAAAAAATGCCTAAATAAGAAACGTCACCTTTATACAAGTAACACAAGTGTGACAAGAAAGAGGAACACGAATGTGTATAAGAGTCACTGACATACATAATAGCATCTCAAGAGTATCTGGCGATGGAGGTGCGTGAAGGTTACGAAAAAAATGAAATTCTTACGAATGCATGCTAGCAATGATTTGATTGGCTGAAAGTCACTATTAAAGCATGTGGACCACTGTAAATTCAATTTACAGCACATAACGTGTATGGAATTTGCCGATGAGCATTGGCTACAATAAACATTTACTACTGACAGGTCAACTGAAAAGCATGTAATATATGTATAACTTATGTAATGCTTACCTAACGTGTAGCCTACATACAACCAGTCTTGCATTCTGATAAAGCGAATAACAACTAACCTACATGCAATAGATACATGACACTTGATATTTTTTTAAGCATTTTAAGAACGTATCTAAGACTTCTTTCAAAAAAAAAAAATTAAAAACGAAAACGAGGTATAATGACAAATCAATATGGTAGTTTACACACACAAACACACATACACCCTACACACAACGACTGTATGGGAGAAAACCATTAATGTCAAGTTAATGATAATTTAGCTTGTTAAACAGTCGTCAAATCCAGCTGACGCCCGTTTCTGAGATCACTCGTCAACATTATAGATTCCCTTCCCCCCCCCCTCCTCCAATCTGTTAATGCAGTGATCTCGTGTTACTATGAAAAATTTTACTATGCCTATCCATAATTCAACGTAACATAAATATTGATGGTTAATAAGGTAATGTTTCATAATGGTGCTCGGTACTAAAGATGAGATCAATTTTAATAGCTAGAAATGTGAGATGGTTTAAGACAAGGACTCATGCTGTATGGTGATTTGAATGGATGATGATAATTATGACAGCAACCCTGTGAGCCATACCTGACTTGAATGGATAAACAAATGATAAGGAGTACTGTAAATCTTAAACAAGAACATTTACTATAATATTTTTTTTTAAGCTTTGTGTTATACAAATGTTATTTTTCAAAACTGTGTTAGGATAAATGATACAAATATATATCTTAGAAACTAAGGTACACAAACACAGTGGCCAGTGCTTGTATGAGAAAAGGAAAGCATGCTAATATTAAAGAAATTGTTGGTGTTTCCCCAAAGTAGCCAATAAATAAATGTCCCTTTTTTTTTTACATGTAATGAAGAGATAAAGAGAGGGAAATTGTACAGGTAAACTTAAAATTAAAAATAATTCTAGTAGAAAAAGTTTCGCAATGGTGACAAAGTGTATAAAAAGACAGGCATTAATTCAACACAGACAAATTTCTTATCTATTTTATCTGATAATTTTTGACTGAAAATTATGGCAGCTCCCACAAACTTAGCTGGGTCATTAGCAATCAGAAAGTAAGAAAGTGTGTCCCAGAAGAGAAATAAAAAAAAAGCATGAAAAAAAGATCACTAATACTTTATAATAAGTTGTCATAATAAACAGAAACATAGAGAACTAAACTATATACAGTATTTCATTTCTCTAAAGGAGTTCCGTGGCATATAAAAAACTGTAAAGTAAGGTTCTAAGATATGTTTAATACACTCTTCTAATTAGTCATTTACAAAAGAGACTTATTTTATAACTTACAAAGCAGTATAGATAGAAGTAAACTATTCGGCATCAATGGTAGGTTAAACACTGACAAATGAACTGATTTAACACAAGATGTGTTTAACCCTAATAAAAGAAAAGCTATAACATTAGATGTGTTAAAAAAGGTAAAATTAAAGACATCAGATGTGTTTAACACTAATAAATGAATGACTTAGACAAGGTGTTTAACAATGATAAAAATGCTCATTAACACTTGGTGTGTTTAAAACCAATAAATGAATGGCCTTAACACATGTCACCAGATGTGTTTAAATACTGATAAATAAATGACAATAAGTTAATGAATATTATCAGGTCTTTTATGCTACTAAAAAAATTTATTATTCTTATAGGTGCACTTATAACTAAATGTAAAAATTAGGTTTTTCTTTTTAACTTTTTTTGTTCATAATCACATGTAGAAAAGATTATATAAACTAGTAAGCTCCATGAGTAACTATGACTAAATATATATTTTTAATTTCATTCTGATACAGCTATTGTCCTACACATTTTCTTAGAATACTTTTGTCTAAACTGGCTAAAGCCTAATTTCTTTAACTTTTTGAAGTTAGTGCTACTCAAAGATATACTAATAGATCAAATGTCATCTCTCTCTCATGAAACCTACTTACTTACTGATTGTGTCTACTATAAATTGTACAAATATAATAACAGTTAAAAACATTTATTATTTATTGAATTTATTGTGTTTAAATTACCAAAATATGAGCAGTTCCTAAATAAAAGTTACAACTGAGAGAATTTAAGTAATGATAAAATATATACATGGTGTTTATATAGAGATAATAACTAGCATGTATCAGTATATACACGTCTACATGTAGTCATGTTAAATTTGAAACTATTTTTTCAAAACATGTAAAACTAAGAATACAATAAATTAATCACGTTATTTTAAATTATTCAAAGTAAAATTCATGACATAAAAAGATAATATAACGAAATTAATATTTAAAAAAAGGGTATCTATTATTTCGGCTGGCAATGGCAATTTCTTATTGGCAAGATCACAAGAGGCTGAGTGCATTTTCTCACCAAAGAATTCTGTATGATTCATAACTTTAAAGTTACTTAACGTATCGAAAGCTGTCAAGACAGTTAGCCTACTAAGTTACTAAGTAAGAAAGTTATATATTTACTTGATAACTTACCAAACTTGTAGAAGTACTGTAAGTTGCTATGAACAATTTCACTAGTAGAGTTTTTAGATGAATTTAAGTAATCCAAAACCAATAATATGAGTCAAAAACAGAAAAAAATTACTCCGTAACAGAAGGTTAGCACCTACTGGCGAAGGAGGAACTTATTTGCTATAGCATGATACCCATTCAGATGGTAGTCCTAGCATTAAAAAAAAGTGTTATATTTTTTTTTTTTCAGGTTCAGTCCCTTGAAGTATTTCTTCAAATGTGGCGTTATTTCCCTTATTTTGTGTGAATCCTATGGCGGAAAATGTTCATCAAATATTGTTTTGTTATGAAAAAAAATCATCACATTTTCCACGAAGAGATTCAAAAAGAATGTTATAACTTACTATTACCATGAAAAGCATGTTAAATTTCTGCATTGCAATTTAATGTGCTAATTATTTAAAACTGTATGTTTAAACATTTAAAATGTTACATAATGTCTAAAAACAGAAAAGTCGCTAACTAACTTATATTAGGTTTATAAACAAACAATCGTACTCATGCAATTTGGATTCAAAAAACAAAACTTGCACAGCAGCAGAATAGAACATAGGTTTTCAAAGTGTGGCGTGAGTCGCAAGCTGATTTGAATTGTATTCGCCAAGGATTGAATGTCACATTAAATGTAAAACCATTTTTAGATTTTCTTTCTTAGATCATTTAATTTATCCAGTGCCGAACCTAGAGATTTGGGGGGCTTGGCCTCTTTGGGGGCCCCTGCATTTTGACATACGACACCATGACATGAGATAATGTATTTAATATTTAATGTAAAAAAATTGGGGCCCGGGGCAATGTTCCCTCTAAGGTGTGATATGAAGTGAGCAAAAAAATTTTGTCTCTGAGCGACATATTGTTTTTAGGCCAAAATTTGTGAGCGATTTAAGCGATGTCGTCCGTCGGAGTGAGCGATCGTACGTATAGTAGGAGCGACGCTCTGAATTCGTGTGAGCGATCGCTCACGCGCTCAGCTTAGAGGGAACATTGGCCCGGGGGGGCTTTCATATTTGGACCTCCCCCACCCTGGGTACGGTACGCCTCTGGAATTTATCTTTACTGCTAGGTCGTAAAAACCAATCAGATCTCTTGGTTTTATTTTCCTGTGACTGGCTGTGACCCAAAAATAATTTAAAGTTTAACCTAATGTCATTTACAAGTAGCAATTCTCTAATCCATCTTGCTTCTGAAAAGGTGTTAAAACGATATTCCATGGCCAGGTTTTGCTTTTGGAAAGTGGGATTAGGGGCTAGGGCCCCCGCTTTTGAGCGATTTTTAGTGTCCTAAAATTGGAAAGTGACGGCATTGTCAGCTTTTTTTTATTTTTCGCACAGGGCTCCCAAATATAATTTTGTCTCAGGCCTACACATCATTATATTTTTTTTACCTTTGCTAGTAAGTGGCTCCTCTGATTAGAATATTACCCATTTGTATGAATCTAATGATTGTACTGTTGAAGTCTTCTATTACTTTGAACACAGAGCCAGATAGCGACTGAAACATCACCGTCTTATAGAATGAATGGCCTCCGTCTCGAACCACGTAGAGAACTTTTGGGACTTTTCAGATCCTGGTGAAAGTCCCCAAGTCCTCCCAGCTTTACATGGATACCTGACTTTGTTGGGGAGAGGGGGGGTGCTGAAGGCGACTGGGCGTTGTGCTAACCACACAGTCCTTTTATGTGCAAAGATTACTGAAACAGACAACTTCTACACTTTATCTGCCTTGATGAGCCCCCACCCCCAGGAGCTTAATGGAACTTTACAACCTAGCAGGGCCCTTTTGTTTGTGGTTGAGATAGAGTGGCCCCAGCTGTTTATCGGGTACCCTCGATCTTAATGCATGGACCCGGTACTAAATTTTGACAACACATTCGCTCGCCATGGCACCTTACCTTCCCCCGTGGAGGGGGGGTGTGAAGGAAGGATACGAAAATGTGTGGCCCAGACAAATGAGTGACAGTCCCGATAGCTTAACGGGCTATTAACACGGCTATGTATTTATTTTTCAGCTTTATTTTAAATTATGTAGTATTTTAATTTCTATTCAGTTTTAAAATTCTTTTACTAACCCCCCTCCCCTCCCTTTTCCCCTCCCATCGCCTAAGAGCATCGGGTATGCATGATATTTATTACGTTTTGAGGAATCTAGGAGATGACTGAGAGGTATTAGTGGTCATATGCAAAAGAATATGTGAGAGTTCGTGTATCGTAGGATCTAATAGACATTTAGACTATAAGTGGGCCCTTCTGAAAATGATTACATTGTTTGTCTATCCATAAAAAACGAGGCTGGGTATAACAATTAAGTCACGGGCCTTTAAAAGTTGTCAGAAATCTATGTTGTAAAGATAAACAAATAATTTATTAACATCAACCAATATTTAATCTAGTCAATAGTTCAAATTTTACATAACGAATTCTGACAGAGCTTGCGTCACGAAATTCTCAAATGCACAGAAGGATTGGGTGGCCCTTTATAAAGATAAAAATGCAACAGAATGTGCACAAAGTTATTATTAGTCTACTCGATACACCAATTTAAACATTTTTATATTATTTCACCCAACATATTTTAAAAAATATCTTCATATAGTACTAAAATTCTTTGACCAACCTGGCAGTATTCGCACATGCACCCCCTCCCTCATGGCAACCCCGGCCCCACCCCCAGCAGCTCCAATAAGTATACGGTATATCTAGATCGTAAATTGTGTAGGCTTACTTCTCCATGATACAATCAGATATAATTATTATTTTTCCTTATCTCAGTTATTTTAGAAATAACATGTTAGGTTAAACAAAAACTTCTACACACTGTTATGAGCTGTTGGTTGCGGCAAAATTAAAGTCTTATAGTAGCATCCTGGTCTTAGTTTGTTATTGGCTGGTACGGCTCAGGCCATCTACCCCCCCCCCCTTTTCTCCCCACACACTTTCTCCTATTGTATCAAACACTTTGCATTATACGTTAACATTTTCAGAAGATGTATTCTAAGCTCACCATTATCGCAATTCGTAAGAGTTTCATTGCTAAATGCATTTATGTTCGTGTACTGCTGTTATTACAAACATAACTAAAAAAATTTAAGAGTCCTTAGTAATTACACTTCTTCACTCAGCATTCTGGATAATTCTTAATTCTATCTTCATGGCCTGTACAACTAAAAAAGCTCGTGACTCATTTTAACACATATTTTTAATAATTATTTTAGTTTACTCAAGGAAACATATCACGTCGTGACAATTTCAATTTAGAAAAAAAAAAAACAGTGTAATCTTTAATACCTTTTTTCTTATTAACTATACTATATAAAATTTATTACTATTGGCTATCTAAATTTCAGGCTATAAAAAACAGTTTCATTTATTTAAAACAATTACGTGTACATGTACAAATAAATGATAATTTAAATTAGCGAAAATGTCGAAGAATTCGTATAAAGTACGGAAGGACAAGGTTGAAGGTTAACATTGCTATATACACATGCCGTCTTCCGTAACCTACCTTAACCGACCTGACAAATATTTGCACAATTATATAACTTTGTCAATTAAATTTTATGTATGCGAAGGGAAAATAAATTAACCAATGATTAGGAATTGTTAATGAAGCATTAGAATTGAAAATTAAGATAAAATAATGATTCTACGTAACATTTCTCCAAGTAGCGTAAGTAGCTTTTGTAAAGTTACGGCGAGTCAAATGTTGTCGACCTTACTTCGGAGGTGCATGAATAAATCTTTTGATGGATTGACTGGTAACTCGGCGAAGGTACTTTTAGGTCAGAATGCCCAGGACAAAATGAAACTTTTCATAAACAATATCGGTGTTAGGTTGCAGCTTTTAAGTGTTCTTTTGACTCAACAGTGCAACAGAGTTGCAGCATTACGTTTGAGACGGGCATTTCAGATTGTTGTTTTGTATCAACGTCTCTATGGAGAAAAAGTTCTAATACAGAAAATAAAGAAAAATGTTAGCTTTAAAAGTAAACCATTATTAGCCTTACTGTCTGCAACAGTTTTTCAATGGGAAAATGAACGAGTTACTGATGAGGAGCTAAATAAGTAAGCATTTATTTTTAATTTGGCACTTGTTACATGACCAAACGTTTGGTCTTCGTATTTTTTTTACTTCGTGTACCAGCCGTAGATAATATTGCTCCACACCCTAACCCTAATCCTGAAAAAAAAATTCTGAAAAAAAAATAAAATTTATATATGTCATGTTCACGTTTGGTCTTCTAACAAGAGCGGTAGGAAAATAAAGCCACTTGTTACATGACCAAACGTTTGTTTGGACTTCTAACAAGTGCGTTTTAATTTCTTCAAAATTTGTATCACTTTCACTTAGTTACTTGTAAATTAACAAAATTTAAAATAAGCTCAATTATGACATTTAAATCATTTAGTAATGTTGAATTAGAAATATACTCAATCTTGATGTTGGTTAATTTTTTTTTTTATTAAAAAATACTTCTTAAATTCTTTTTTTTTTCTAAGATAAGAGGATAAGAGTTATTATATGGGCTGCAAAAATGGTGGTGGTAGTGAATGATTTTTTTAAACCAACATTTAAAATGATACATTTATTTCCATTTTAACCTTTTAATTAAATCTTGTTTTTAAATTAAAATAAAATCTTTTTTGCCTTAAGTTTTCAAAATGAGTTCATTGCTAGGTTTAGCTTTTAGTTTAGCAAAAATGTGCATGTATATTAGATTTTGTATCTCTGTTAACCTTAGTTAAATTTTCAATGGTTATCATACAGATTACTTTCAATATGTTTTACTTAACTTTTTTAGTTCTAAAATCAATTATATTTGTATGGCCCTAGAGAAACAGCAAGACAACTGTGAAAGCTACATGAATGTCAATAACAAAAAAAATCTATGTACAATATATATAAATAAATGTCCGGTTGGCCATCTTAGAAATCTATCATGTTGAACTGAAAAACATGGAATCTAACCCTGGTAATGCATGTTGCTATTTATTATTTTAAATTCTCGGTATCATGATAGTTTTGCATTTTAATTCTCATTATTGATCATTTTTAGGGGAACTTTCTTTTCAACATTTCTAAATGTAACAAGCAAGTGGTATTTTTTCTCAGCCACTATATCATCGGCTTGATTTCGTCAGTCTCACAATTTTGGAAGGGCGTGGGGGAAGGGGGGCAGAAGTTGTCTTGAGAGTAATAGATTACAGCATGCTACCTAGGTGCAACTGTTCTAAACAAAGTGGATGTCTCTTACTCTTTAAAATAAAATCCTTAATTTCAAAGCTTAGCAACACCTCGATCAAAGCCGGATATGTATCTAGTATTTCTTAATTACATAAAAACACTGTTAGCAACTGTATTTTTTTTTCTCCCCCTGTTTAACTAAATTTAAAAAAGGAAAGCAAATAAGTCTTATTATGACTATATCAGTTGATTTTACAAACCTCTTACAGCACTTTTTTGTAGTGCCATTTTTTTATCCACACCATAAAATTTTTTGTGAGCGTCTTATTCCTCTGTAAAACTTGCTTGCTTATGAATTGCTACTCAAAATATTACACATTTTTTAATAATTGTTTCAATGTAATATGTTTCGTTTTATTTTTAGGTGCTCTGAGGAAGTTCAAAAGGTTAATAATTTGATAGCATTGAATAATCAATCCAGCAAGGGCATTGATATTTCTTATGTACATAATGAAAGCAGTGAATGGGAAACTGTTGTTGACAAGGCTGATTTTAAAATCTGGCGCCGTGCCATTCCAAATTCAAATCTTTATCAGTATAGAGGTAATCATGTAGCTAATTGTAAATGTGCTGGTATGTAAAAAAAAGTACTGGAAAATTTCCTGTTTTCCTTACTTATATAGTTTATGTTTCTAGTAAGTCTTTTTATATTGCTGTTTCAGTATATGGAAGATATAATGATATTCCCGCCAGGGCTTTTTACAATACTCAGGTAATTTTTTTTAATGTTTTAAATTGTTATTTAATGTTTAACTCTGCTTTAAAAATACATTTGTCATAGTACTACCATGTTAAAAAACTATTTTAATAAACAATGAGGTGTAATTTAAAAAAAAAATGTGTTCACTTTATTAAAAAATGCTTATTTAAAATCTTGATTGTAACATTTTAATAGAGAAATTTTAAATTGCTATAATTTCATATTTTAATTCTGAAGATCTTTTATGAAGCCGAATGTAATATTTGTAATGGTTCAATTTAGTTTTACTAGAATTTGTATTCAAAAAGAATCAAGCTCGCTAAAATTATCCTTACAAGTTTCATTTGATTAATAAATATTTATCCTAAATAAAATCTAAATTAATCATGTTTAATTCATTATCACCATTATTCAACCCATAGCAAGTTTTGTTGTTTAGGGGATCTCAGGAACAGTGGATAGGTCTCTGCATTCTCCTCTTTTTTCATGCTGTTGTCTGAGGGTCACTACATTTTGAAATTGAAAATGCAATATGTTGAGAGAAAAAAAAGTACAACATTTATTTGAATGGTAAAATGTTGAATTTTAGACTTTGTCTCACAATTAATGCCATTGAAACTTTAAAAAAGTTGATTTTTAGATAAAAAAAACATGTTTGGAATAGAGAAGCCAACCTGTTTTTACTACTTTATTATTGACAGGAAGCATAATTCACTTTTTATTTACCCTGGGTATTATTATATATATATTACTTGGTGCTGAAACTAGGAGGTCTTGCTTTTCAAGATCTTGTCAAATCTAGAAATG
This sequence comes from Bulinus truncatus, assembly GCA_021962125.1. Classification (NCBI taxonomy): domain Eukaryota; kingdom Metazoa; phylum Mollusca; class Gastropoda; family Planorbidae; genus Bulinus; species Bulinus truncatus. The sequence goes on along the minus strand of JAGDYQ010000287.1, from coordinate 722,171 downwards.
GCTGCCCTAGCTGTTGTAATTCTGCTACTAATCTCAGATGTACAGGATCTATTCTTGATGAACAGAGACCCAGATACCTTATGTACATTTCTTCTTGCCTTTCGTATTTTACTTCAGAGTTGTTGATCGCAAATTTATTTTTCTTAGTGCTCACTACCATACCATAGTGATAAGGTCATAGAGTTTGCTCTTGCTGCTCCACTAAATTAAAGTGCAGGTTTCATATGGCTCTTCCACCAATGGATGTTAGTCATAAAGTGCAGGATCTTTTCCCACATTTGTGATCTAATAAACACATGATTATAGTTGTGTTTGCATCAGCGTAACAATCTAATTATACTGTCATAAAACACTGTTACTGTAGTTAAGTTTGTTTTTTCTACACATCATTATACAATATTCTGTAAGCATGAGTAATATAAAATATTTACTGAATACCTCATCTTGAATTGAATAAGTGAACACAATTATTAAAAAATTCCTTGTATTTTAAATTGCACTAATATAAAATGCTAATCGGAATCATAAGTTTTAAAAAAGTGTTTTACATCTCTAGGTAGATGTTGATTACTGGAAAGTCTGGGACAAAAATACTTTGGAAGTTACCATAGTAGATAGAGATGTGGAGACTGAATCTGAAGTTGTTCATTGGATCTACAAGTTCCCGGTAATGTATTATACTTTTTTGTTTGTTGGTGAAACCACATAGACATAAATTAAACAATAAATGCATTTCATTTGACTAACAACATAAAATACACAATTGTAAATTTGCTAGAATTGTTCCTAAGATAGTTCTTGTTGAACCAAATAAGCAAACATGTATCAGTCTGGTGCATTCTTTTTTCTTCCAATTATTTAGAAGTAAATTAAATGGCATAATTTATGATTTTATTCCTTTGCAGTATCCAATGTATCCAAGAGACTATGTCTATGTTAGGCGTTGCGATGTACGTATTTATCATTTGTCATATTTATGCAATGGTTCAAAATCACTAAGCTTTAATATATTTACAATTAATTAGCTGTATGAAGTAGATGCTACACCTTATTGGGTGCATTTTCACGTGCATATCAAACTTTTCAAATTTTTACATCGATTTTTTACACTAAAAGTGGGATTTATATGCAAAGATAAATAAGCTATCGTTTTATCACAAATATACATTGAATAGGACATTATAAAATTTGAGTCGATGTTTCTAAGTAGCCAGTTTTATTTATTCTCCAAGTGTTATATTGTGGTAGGCGACCCTAGTCTTTAGAAACCTGACAAACTCCATATCTGTTTAGCCGAAGTGATATCTAAATATAATAATGCAAATGATTATCTTATTAAAAGTTGTTTTAGTTTGCTTATCCTTGTGATAAACTACATCTGTGGGAAAAAAAAAAATAGGAAAGCAGTGGAAACTTTTTCTAATATTTCAATTAATATTTCATTACTGTGCAAACATTTTAATTAGTATGACATTGCAGTGAAACAGATACCAAATTAAAAAGGTCTAGATACTGAATTTTGGACTAATTGAAGCATACCTTTATGTCTCCTTCATAAGACTGCACATATTTATCATCATATGTTTTAGCCCAGTGGGCATTCAGTTATATTAAAGCTCAGTGGTTTAAAAGCATTTATATCTTAACAAAATAAAAAATGTATATAACCTAAAGGTACAAATTTCCAAACATAAGCTGTTAGAATTATAAATACATTGTTCTTTTTCATTTTACCATGACTTGTTTTTCATAAAGCAAAAATATTAAAAATGCAAAAACCTTGCCTAGGATAATAAATACAAGTATTTTTGGCTTAAGTTAAATAGTTAATAATATTTATCAGCAGACTAACTTTTAATTAAAGAATATATATATATATAATTGATCTTAACAATCTCAGATTGACACAACTACTGGTACAATGGTGATTACAGCTAGATCTACTGAACACCCATCTTGTCCTCAAACTGATGCTTGTGTTCGAGTTGTGACATATTGCTCACAAATGGTCATCAAGCCATACACTACATTTGATGAGGTCATTTTGCTGAAACTTTTTAATAGTACCCCAGAACCTTATTTTGTTTAAATGCTTTATTTATTTACATCTACCTTTGTATTAATTCTTGAGCTTGAATAATTATTTCCACTTTACAGAATGGCTTTCTTTACGTGCAGACTTATCTTGATGATCCACAGACTAACTTCCCTCCTATGTGCTACAATTGGATGGCAAGCACAGGTATTTTGTGTAATATTTTGGATAATTTTAATTATTACTATAAATAAGCCTTGGAAGTTACTTAAGTTTCTCCTGTTTTTTTTTTTATTTGTAGGTGTCAATGAATTTGTAGATAAACTGTATAGAGCTGCAAAGAAGAAACATGAACGAAGTGTTGAATCTGCATCTACACGAATAGACAAAAATGCTGGGAACATTTATTCCAACATTGTTCATCACCAATGATCATTTCTGTGTGCAGAAGTATCCATTATATGTGATAGTTCACTTCAGAGTTGAGCAGATGTAATTGTGATAATTTTATTACTGTTGAGTATTTTTATCCTATATGATCTCACATCTTACTTGGTATGATTTCCAGAGAGATATGTCATCAACCTGTCGTATGTTATTTGTACATCGGTTTAACATGTTGCCTATTACACGTAGACATCTAGAGTTTTAATTGTATTTTGATCTCTATGTGTGTCTCTTTCTACCATGGGCATTGTAATTTAGTTGTGTAGTTTAATTAGTTTTGAACAGCTTGTAATGAGGCATTTATATTTTAAATGATGGGGCAGATTTATCATCTTATGTTCACATCAATAAGTTTCACACACATAAAAGTTTGATTTTTTTGTACAGCTTTTTTCAGTTTTTATTCATTAAGACATCTTGTACTTGACAATGTCGCATTTATTCCTCTGTTGATTTTAATAATGAGTGCCATGCAAGTTAATGTGGATATCATGTGTTCGTAAATATATTCTTCTACCCATTGTTAGCATTAGGCTCAAATACTAGCATATTTCTAGCTCATTTCAAGATAATTAATATGCTGACATCACTGTGTGTTATAATTTTATTTCATACATTTTATTCCTTTCATTTTTCTGAAATACACTGTTTGTTCTATATCTCATGTATTTCCACCAGTTCCTGCCACAATGATTAGTTACATGCTGCTCGTAATCATTAGTTGCACTCTACATTTAACAGCTATCAGGTACTCATTAGACTATTTATTAAGATTTTTTTATCTCCTGAAATTTCATACATTCTAGTATAAATAAAGTAAATATTTTATTATTGAAACTTTTGTCTCATAGTCTCATTCTACTTGTTGTTTTAAGCTTAAGCTGATCAGGTCATATTACATGCAATACAATTTTTTTTTCCGTTTCAAGTTAAACATAAGTTGATGTGGAAACTTATCAAAGTTTGGCTAATAACTACTATTTCATTTACCAATATACAAAAAAAATTCCAATTACAATTTGCACACAAGTTTATTTTGATTAATCTTAATTTATAGCAATATAAAATAAATAAAACATTCACTAAATCTACTTGCAGTTTTTCTTCAGTACTCTGTAAAAGCTAAATCAAGAAAGTAAAATTTTTTCTAATTTCATCCATCTGAACACCAGCTGAAAATGATGTTGGCTATAAACAATAATTATGGAAAACAGCAAAACCTTGGTTTATAAAATTTATGCAAAATTTACAAAAAGGGGAATAAAGTATCACCCCTTTAAGTTCCATGTAAATGCCTTATTATAAAAAAAAAAAACAGATTAACATCCAATCTGTATTGTGCAACAAACAATGATTAAATATGACCAATTCATATTTCAAAAAATAATTGTCAATTTATTCATTATAATGCATAACAGTGTAATTTTAGTTATCTGCCTTTGAAATGTAAAAGCTAAGCTATTGGCAGCCTTTGAAATATAAAAGCTAAGCTATTGGATTACAAGCATCTTTCTGGAACTAATTATCCTTGTAAATCAAGGTATGACTGGGCATGTATTTATTTCATGTAATCAGAAATTTAAAACTTTTTTACAATTTCTAGTTTTTGTGACGGGATAAACATTTCTTTTATTCTGTCCACTTAAAAAAAAAATTATAAGCTACAACTGATTCTATATTTCTTTTTAAAAAAATAAAAGCATTGTATTTTGTAAACTAAAATCACATCAACATATTGATGTAAAACAAATAGCCTTAGTATCATTTTATATAATCAAAAAGTAATTTAATCACAATAATGTACATAACAAAATCTTGACTGGTGTAAAAAAACACAAAAAATAAAATTACAGAATAATGTTCATAAAATAATTTGTATAATACATGTATAAAAAATCAAAACAATCCAAAAAATAAATAGAAAGTGATTGTACAAGATGTGATTTTAATTTTTTACCATTTAATGTATAATTTAAAACACACCAAAAGATTTTTTTTTAATCATTTTTGACAACTGTTAGTACAGCTTCACTCGGTTGTAATATCTTGTTTTAGTAAATATCTAGCTGCTGTTCTGTTAAAATTAAATATTTAAATGCTGTGCTAGATAAACTTCATTTTATTAAATGTTAGGGATCTAATAGTGTTAGGGAGATTTGTTTAGATGTATTTCAATAACTTTTTTTTTGTATCCTGGTTGTTATTAACATCCCTAAATTTTTTCCTAATTTTCTCCTAAAAAGTGGTGTTAATATTTTTTTTTATTTATGAATCCATCCCTTGGCTACTGAAAACATTATCAATTGACAGAAACAAGTGAATCAGTAAACTTTTAAAATATTCTCTCTCTCTTTAACTTACATTTCAAATTATCATATTTTTTAATCTATAATGTCATACTTAGCATAACAGCTATTATTAAAAAGTGATGGTGCATTATTATTGGCAGTGATAGAGCTCCAACAAAATTTAAGTTGCATAGAAATCGGTTTACATATTTCAGAAGTTATTGTAAACAATTACATTCCTGATAAACATCCCAGTCTAACCTCATTAAATTCAGTGTGTGGTGACACTCCTTGCCCACAAATGCTCAAGAGACCATGATGAACCCTTGGAATAAAAAAAATGATGTATGTAAAAATATCTAATCAGTGTATCTATGCAGTGTAAATAATACAATTCTATTACACTGCTAATTAAAAAAAAACAACAACTAACAAGACTTAAAAGTATTTTGTTTCTCTTTTTTTGGGAAAAACAGCAGTGAAACATTGTCACTGACATAATTCAGAATTGAAAAGCATGAAAAAAAGAATAAATATTAGATCAAGCTTAAATTATCTTGTCTGCTTGGCCCAATACTAGTAAATATTTTGTATCTTTATTAAATACATTAATATCTTGCCAAGAAATATATCTTTGGTAAAATAATATATAAAAGATCAAGAATGATTAAATCAACTTACTTGAAGTCTAATTCAAGGGTATCAACTAACTGATTGTCAATGTTCCAAACTGAAACCATTTTGGCTTCTTCCTTAGCTTTTAATTTTTCTTCTTTCTTTCTAACATGTCGCCTGTGTTTTTCCATTTCTATTTCTGAGAATGTTTTTCTATACATTGGTCCAACTAGATGTTGTGGTGGCTTTTAACAAAAAAAAAAAAGTATATGATAAATTTTAACTTAAAGGTTAGAAGTATTAATAATAAGTAAAGTTCCCTTCAGCCCATGAGGGCTCATCTGGTCAGATAAAGTGTAGAATTCATCTGTTTCAATATTCTCTGCATATAAAGGGATTGTGTGGTTAGCACAACACCCATCCACCTTTACTCCCCCAACTTTTAAGTCACGTACCCATTAGAACTGGGGGGACTTACACCAGGACCTGAAAAAATCCCAAGGTTCTCACTGAGGTTTGAACCCAACACACGACCACCCGTCCCCAAGTATTAATAATAATGCACTAATTAAACGAAAGAACTAATGTAATATCATTTCGGATACCTTTTGTTTCTCTTTTTCATCTTCATCATTTGTTTCCTCTTCATCAGACAGGCTAATGGCATCAATGATATGCCTTTTTTTTAAATCTATATTATAATCTAGGTCATCTATGACCTCTAATGATTTTTTGCTCTGGAGCTGGGATGCTTCTCTAGACATCTGAAATAATTATGAATTACAGGCTTAGAACTATCAAAGAAATATTTCCTATGATATCTATGTTTAACCATATTTTTTAGGGGGACATGTTTTCTAATACCATTTTAATGCTATTCTATTTAGTTTTCAGAAATGATATGTATTTAAGTAAAAATATTTTTTCAAATCTTTTAATTGTTACTGTTAAAATATTATTTTGTTTTATTACTTGATATTTAATTTCGCTAAAGTCATGATCATTGTAATTCCAGCCTTTAGGATATCTAGGGCGAAAGCGAACTTCCTTCACTCTGAATATTTCTATGAAAGGAAAATCAAACTGAAAAAAAAAGCACACACATTACATCAATAATTTTTTTACTCAATATGAAATATAACTTAATAATTCTACTAACCAATTCACCTCAACAGTTATTTTTTTTTCTTTTCTCTTTTGTATGTACTCACCGGATCTTTTATATTTCCAAATCTTCGCAAATGCCTAACAAACTCTTTTCTTTCGACATCTTTAATCAGTATTAAATCCACAACATTATTATTAAGATGTGTATATCTACTAATTCCTTGAGGTGCAAAGTATGACATTCCTGGGAGAGCGAAAAGCCCCACGTTTAAGTATTTTCCCTTCAATGATCGCCATGGGTTATTCTGTGGAAGATCTATAAAAATTAAAAAAACTTAGATTCCACTTTCCTGGCCATAGCAGATGGTGAACTTCTAAAATACCTAATCTAATTTTAAGCAAGGCATGAAAGTTAATAAAAGTAAATATTAAAAAATGTATTACATAAATTTGAATTGTAGGTCTATTTCCATTTCTTTTTGAATTTACCTATGACAGAACTGGTATCACTTGAGAAGGATTGATTCAAAGGGTCTAATTCTTGCACTAAATCAATAGTTGTTTCCTCTTCTGTTTTATGTTGATTGTCATCATTCCAACAGATGTCACATCTAAATTTTCAATATCAGATCCATGATAAGTTTTTAAATATCAACTTCCAATTACAAAAAAAGACAAGCTGTTCAAATGCCATAAATTTAAAATTATGCATTATTTTTATACCTGTGACATTTAGTTATTGACCAAACAAATAATGAACTTGAGTTCAAAGTAATAAATCAAACATAAACAAATAGCTTTTTGAACCGAATGATCATTTTTTTTTCTTATAGCACAAAAAGAATTAAATAAGATCTAACTTACCCTGTTCTGCACAAAGTCTTCATTGAATTATCAATATCAGCAGGAATATATTCAATGTCACATTCATAAGCTCTGGAAAAAGTAAATATGTGATTACAGACTTTAAAATATAAACATTAAGCAACCTTTAGAGAAGACAATTTAGATTGTTATGTTGGTAGCATTTTGAAAAAAAAATGTATTGCAAAGTAAACATAAATTTATTTTTAATGTTATTTTTATTTTATATTTGTATTCTTATTTATAATCTAGTCCTAAGTCATATCTTATTATTTCTATAAATTACACCAGAGACTAAAACACTTAAGCTTTTACCTAAATTTAGATTTGGTGAGGGATTTAACAACAGCTGCATCTATTCTCTTGGAACCAAGAGCTTTAAATTTCTTTGTCATTGACAGCACTTGGCCACTAAAACCATACTGACAGTGGAAAGCCCACTGATGAAATTTTTCTGATGTGTAAACTGAACAAACATCCACTGGTTGAAAATGACCTAAAAGAAGTAAAATGTTTTTAAGACTTAATTAGTATAAAACTTTGGTTTGGTTTTACTTGGACTATAACATCTACAAATGTAGAGTTTAAATAAAACATCAAATTTTGCATATCTTCATTCGGAGCATTAATTGGTAAAATTTTCAATTATTTCCACATGTTTGTCATAGTGCTATGAAACTTAACACAAGTATTATTGTATTTTTTTATTAATTTTTTTTATTTATTTAACAGGGTAGTTTTTGTTGCCTTAAATTGTTTGCTACAGTAGAAGTCCATTAGTCCGGCATCCAACAGTCCGGAATGCCCGATAGTCCGGCATCACTCCAGAAAATTGTAAAAATTTTGGTTTTCTCCGAAAGTGTGTCTTTAAAGCAAATAAAAACACTCGAGCTATTCGGAAGTTTTCAGGATAGTTTGGGATCATCTGGAAGCGCTCAGTATTCCTCGGAAACCCTGCATCTGACCTAACTCTACAGACTGATGAGGAAGAAAACCATCAAGACGCTCTGAGCAAATTTTGGATGTCGTTAGAAGTGCTGACAATCCCTTGAAAAACCTGCCTGAAGATGAGGTAGAGGAGTGGCTTCTAATCAATGAGAATGAGCCTGTTGAACAAGAACTAACCGATGAGGACATTATCAACATTGTAGTAAACCCTCAGCCTACTCAAACTCTTGAAGAAAGTGACTTAGATGCCGAAACAAAAGAAAAGGAAAACATCAGCTGGGCAGAAGTTCAGAATTACTAAATAAGTTTATCTCTTTTTCTGAGGCTAGTACTAGCTACAGTGCTTCAGAAATTATTCATTTCCATATCATTAGAAATAAATTGTATACTATACGCCAAAAGTCAAGAAAACAAAATGACATTCGTGACTTTTTAAAATCTAACTCTAAGTGAAATATGTTTTACAGTACGTGTACAACTGTACATACATTATATGAAATGTAAATTAAACTTTGTTGTATGTATTTGTAGTTTAATTATTAGCCAAATTGTTCTTATAATTACCGCCCGATAGACCGGAATTTTCGGTAGTCCGGCACCGAGCCGGTCCCGGGCGTGCCGGATTATCGGACTTCCACTGTATATAATTAGAATTAGACTGACAAATTTATTTACTTTGCCACCTAGTGCCATAAACATATTGATGCATTCAGTTTTAAATAGACCAAAGTTTGACTTGTGTATTTAATTTTCCATTTTATTACAATTTAAAAAATAGTTTTACTTTCTTAGTATTAATTAGAGGATGTTCATTTAGGGGTTGTTTGCAATGTTTGTTTTTTTGATAAGGTTGTTTTCTGTGTCATAAAGTGTTCTATTATTGCAAAGTGCAATGACTATGCTGTTTTAATGGACATTGGCTATATCATTAAAACAATAAACTCTGTCATATATTTTATCTAATGTATATATATATATTTTTAAATACATGACTAATCATCTTTAATATTTATTCTTACCATGTATAATATGCAAAACAGCTGTTACGGGATCTGCTACCCCCATCACTGACTGAGCAATATCATTCGTCTTACCAATAGGTATAATTCCCATTGGGACTGGTGACTTTACAGGAACAACATTAGGTTTCATTTCAATATCTTTTTCTTTCTGAGATCGTGTAAGAACAGCATTTACCAGCTGACTGACTGTGCCATCACCTCCCATACAGGCTATGCTATAGGCCATATTCAAATAAAACAATTAAGTAGATGCTAATCTGCCTAAAAAGTAATACATTATACAACATAAATTTAATTTTAAAATGAAAATATTTTTTCATACCAGTCATAATCTTCAAGATTTAAATGTATTGTTTCTTGCTTCACAAATTCATTATGTTTCACCTCTGTGAGATAAATTGAAAAAGAAATAAAATTGTTTAAAATGAGTAACAAGGTAGTAACAATATAATGAAATAAATAAAATATCATCTAGAAAAAAAAATAAAGCGCTGGGTATAGAAAACACTATAATAAATTTGTCTCTCATAAATGTTTAATTTAAAAAATCTTAATTTTTATTATATCTCACCTACTAAATCTACGCTAACACCAGCACTTTGAAATAGTGGCAACACTGTATTTTTATAAATACTACGTCCAGTTTTATTTCCTGCATATGGCTGCAAAAAAAGTTTAATTGAAGTAGGTCTCTGGTGAACTCCTAAAAGAGCAGACAATTAAAAAAGACAATAAAAAATATTTCTTTTAATCTTAAAATAAACTAAGATACAATAATCAGTCAGAAAAAAAGAAGTATACTCATGTTGACTTAACTACTATTAATTTAGAAGAAAAGAAAGAAAGAATTTTTGTTTACTTTTTATGGCATCTTGAATTTTAGCCACCCACATTGCACATAAATCTTCACTGGGATGTTCCAAAAATGCTGTTTTCTCCCTTAATATATTTAAATTTTTTTTCTCAATGGTGCTTAACACTATGCCTAAACATTGTCCTTCATCTTCTTTATCACTGCCTGACTTCTGATGTCTTTTTAAATGGACACCAAAAAGTGATGAGGCATCTATTCCATCGACTGAAGTATCATCTGTTATAGATAACCTTCGATTTTGAAGAAAACCTGAAAAACGCTTTGAAGATCTCCTGCGCCCTAGAAAATATGGCAAAAAAGGTTTAGAATTAAACATCAAGTATTACTTTCAGCTGATACATTATAGATTCTTGCTTTAATTAAAATATTCTATTAACCACTTATTAGACTGTATCCATAATTCAAAATGCATACGTTCTAATATTTAAAGCTGTTATATTGAATGTATTAAAAACAGTTTAAATCTATTCCCAGTTTCAGTGATGTTTTTTTTTCATATATTTTCATATTTATTCTTGTTTTCCTGTTTAAGTTTTTTTGTAAATCAAATAAACAGAGCATCACAAACAATAATTCATTGTAACTGTAATTATGTAGCTAAAAATGATACTGACCAATACTTTATAAAAAATATTTTATAAAATTAAAACATTCAGTAAATGATTTTGGCTCACTATCTAGTCTTTTTTTTTTTACATCTCTCAATTTTGATAATATAGCTTACAAAATTCTAGAAGTGAAATCTTGTTTACTTTTGTCTATGAAATAAGCTTTTGTTTTTTTTTTAATGTTTCCTTATTTCCATTAGTAAGTTAGTAGGATACCATTTGTAAATTAATGCATTGTAAATTAATTGCATTATGATTATTATTATGAATGGCATCAAACATTTTCAATACTGCATGGGTTAAATGTTGACTTGTCATTAGTAATTAACATAGAAACTACTATTACATTCTGAATTTAATGGTCTATATTTCAAAATCTACATTTGTTTGAAGTACCCGTTGCATTCATAGTTGACCATGATATTCGTCCAATTTTTTCATTAAAAATGACATCAAAACCTTCGCCATCAATGGTAAAAACAGCTTTCAAAATTTCACCAGGTAATTTTGAGCTTTTCACAACACCAGTATCTCCTAAAATCTTCATTTTGGAATTGAAAGACTTCAAATTCACCGGTGAAGATGGATGAGACGATTCATCCACTAAAACAGGTATTCCATCAGCTCCGCTAATATACTCTGGCTCCATTATTTTATATTGCAATTAATCGGCGCTTAAATTTAAAAAAAAGCTGATATTCAAAATATCACGTAGGCGATAAAAGGAGTCATTATGATAGTAGTTAAAAAGACTACTCTACACTTAATTGGCCATAATATGTAACGGTATCTTTAAAAACCCAGAAGTAAAAAGCGTCATTAAGGAGGACATTGGCAAGTATTTACATGTTGCCTAGAGATTGTAGACAAATCAATACCGGTACTAGTCTTATATAGGTCAGTAGAATTCACCGGTGGAAGTCGTGAAACAAAAAGGAGTAACAAATAAGTAGTGAAACAATCATATATAGTTCGTAGACAAAAAAATTTTCTTTAAAAAAAAATGGAAATGATAATATATGTATCTTTATACTTTGATATGATAATGAAAAACAGTAAAATAAAAATAAAAAAAAAGTAACATGCCGTCCGCGCCCGCGGCCGCAACTACTTTTCCACCAGCCAGCCGCAACTACTTTTCCACCAGCCAGGAGGGCTGGAGGGGAGGGGTGTGTGAAATGGGTTACGGCATTTCCCGCACTTTTGTACTATTTGGGATCATTATCAGGGTGTCCCGACCGCTACTAAAGCTAGTTACAATAATGTTTATGAGCTTAGACCCGACATCAAGCATAGGTCAACACAGGCCCAGGTGCTTTATGAACACCCCCCCCCCCCCCAAATCCAATCATCTTAGCTTTATCTTGATTGAAAGTAGATCCAAAACACAAGCGATTTAATGACGAATATATGGATGCAATTGTTCATCATCAAAAAAAAAAAACTCTATTCTAATTACCAAATATAACAGATCAATTTAACAAAATGATTTTTACTTTAAAACATTTGGAAATGTGTTTAGCTTTGATGCCTAAAAAAAGAGTAAAATTCCTTTAAGCCACAAGCGGGCCGTCGGGGCAGATGACGTGTAGAATTCATCTGTTTCTATAACCTCGGCATATGAAGGGATTGTGTGGTTAGCATAGCCGCCTTTACTCCCCCAACTTAAATCATTACCCATTTAAAGCTGGGTGGATTTGTGGGACGGCTTTGCACCAAATTTCACCTGGAAAAATTTCCATAGCTCTCACAGAGGATCGAACCCAAAGTTCGACAGGTGAGTATCTACACCCAGGCCCGTAGCCAGGTCAAAGTTAGCAGGGGTTACTTTCTCATTTTAGTTACTTTTTCTTTATTTTTTCCTCTTTTTAAGCGGGGGGGGGGGCACTCCACACCTGGGGGGGGGCACGGCCCCCCAGTGCCCCCCTTGGCTACGGGGCTGTCTACACAACTAGGCCATCCGTCCCAATCGCTTTGTCTATCGGAGAGTCAATTACTCTCTAACGAACCCCCCCCCCCATCCTTTCCAATAGTATTTGAGGCCATTCCATAGATACACTGTTCCGCATGTCTAGGGGCCATTCAACTATAACGTAACTTTTTTTTTTTACCATTCCTTATCATTGCGCAAGTCGATACGTAACAAATGAACGACCCCTTTTTGATGCAAATGTTCCCAGACATTAAGACGCCCCTGATTATGTTATTTAAGTTAGGGGGTCTGTTCAGCCCCGTAGCGTGAAAATTCTACAGCAGGGGCCAAGCATTCTTCAGAAGGGGCCAGGCAATAGTAGGAGGGGCAGGTAATACATTTTACTAAGTAGAACAAATAAGCAGGGGGGCGCCCCCTGGACCCCCGCACGCTACTGGCCTGGGTCTGTTACTGAATACACAATTCTATATACACTATGCATTTCAGATTATTTTATTTGAAGAAGGCCAGAATTAATATGTATTTGTTCATCTAAAATTAATGTTTATGATTAATTTTGTAATGATCTCTATGGTATAATACAGAGGTTTTCAACCTTTTTTCATGCTGCGGACCCCACAGACATTCCAAGCTAGGGTGGCGGACCCCATAGCCCAAAGCGGTAAGGGACCGTTCACATATTATATAACGCTGAAGGGAGAGGGGGTTATGTGTTATTTTTGTTATATTTTCATATCACACAAAAGTGTTACAAATGTTATATGAATGGGGAGGAAAGGGTAAAAAATTGACATTTTTGCGTTATATAATATGTGAACGGCCCCTAAGGCTCTGCCTGTTTTGCACTACAGCAAGATCTTCATTCATGTCCTTTGCCGCCAAGGCCTCGCTTTGAATCACTCAGTGGGTTGATACTATGCAGGCCCGTAGCCAAGGGGGGGGGCACTGGGGGGGCCGTGCCCCCCCACCCCGCTAGGTGTGGAGTGCCCCCCCCCCATAAAAAAGAAGAAAAAGAGGAAAAAATAAAGAAAAAGTAACTAAAATGAGAAGGTACCCCCTTGCTGGGTATTGGTGCTCCCCTGCTTACTTTGACCTGGCTACGGGCCTGATACTATGTAAGGCGCTGCTTGTTTCCCTTGTGCGACTAAACTAGCCTTACGGCCAGTGATTGCAGCAGCGCCGTCCGTCAACAGGCCAGTCATGATTCTTCAAAAAATGCATCAAGTACACGGAAAAAATTCTTCACCTGTTGTGCACCCCGGGAGCGATTTGCAGTACAAAAAGTTTTCAACGAGTTCACCTTTACAGCAGTCTCAAACGTAAACCAACAATTGGGCTGCATTCGCAATGTCTGTATTGAGAGTCTGATATGCTGAAGGCGTGCAATCAGTTGGCAGCGAACATTCTCAGACATTTCGGAAATTCGTCTACTCACTCTGTTATCAGTTTTTTACTGTATTCCTTGTCTATAACTGTTATAGGCAAAGTGTAAAATCCGGCATTCTATAGAATGCCTAGGCAATGTATAGAATGCCTAAATTTTTCAGGCAAAGTATGAAATGAATTGCTATTTCATACATTGCCTAGGCATTCTATAGAATGCCGAGTACCCGTTCGGCAAAGTATGTAACTGGCCTTGTTAGGAACTAGAGTAGATTTAGAGACAGACAATCCCCTTCGACGTTGTAAGATAAGAAGATATATCAGAAGTAGGAGTAATGCAAATAATGGTTGACAAGGTGACAGACGACTTAGGACAAGGTGGTCAGAAAACAATAGAGTAGTAAACAGCAAAGGAGTGACGTTTCTTGAAGTAGACCAGGAGGCGACGACGGACAGTTTAGGTACCATGACGACCAGGGGGCGCTCCTTTGGTGAGAACTATTATGAAGGAGACTGTGATGTAATTAGGGAAATTAAGGTGGCGATTCCCGATGTTGACAAAGGGCGGGGAGACTCGCGAAATCTGTTGGCAGTTGTTATTAGCATGACAGAAGATGGCTTTTACCGCCTTGGAACTGCACATGGAATCTTGAAGCAGCTATATGCCAGATCAGAATTCACCGTATGTCCAAAAGATTTAATAAAAGCGGAAGACGTTCCTGACCTTGAAATAGCTCTCCGATCTGCTGCCACTTCTCAGTCTACAGGAAGCGGCCAAGGATTCGTCAGATGTAAATGCAAGACGAAATGCCAAACAATGAGGTGTCTTTGTGTGAAAAAGAAAATTAAATGCAATTCAAAATGCCATTCTAGTCTTCCCTGCTGCAACAAGTAGCTCATTCCAGTTGTGTTCTGCTTGTTTTCACCAGAAACAACATCTTTTCATTATTTATCAATTCTTCACTAATTCGTGAAATATGAACATGACAGATCAAAATACCAAATTATGAAGTGTTTTGTTAGAAAGAAGAAAATTAAGTACAGTACAATTCTAAGTGTGAATCCAGTCTTACCTGCTGAAGCAAATACTTCAATCTGCTGTCGTTGTTTTTTACGGTATGAACATCATATGCTTTATTTTGCATTCATTCCATATTAAAATACGTTTTTATCAATAAAGGCTTTTGTTGTTCTTTTCTGATATTTTGCCTAAACGACACTAGTCATTTTATACAATGCCTAGGCATTCTATACAATGCCTAGGAAAAGTATGCACAATTTAGAAATTTTATACTTTGCCAAAACGACACTAGTCATTCTATACAATGCCTAGGCATTGTATAGAATGCCTAGGAAAAGTAAGCACAATTTAAAAATTTTATACTTTGCCTAAAATCACCAGGCATTCTATACAATGCCTAGGCATTCTATAGAATGCCGGCATTTCACACTTTGCCTATAACATAACGACTTTGCACATGTCGACTTCTGCCGGTATAATTAGCTCTTCTGCAATCGTATGAGGTTTTTTGGAGCTCGCTATTCATAATGCTACCAACTAAAAACGATGCTCGAAGAGATTTCTCGTTCACAGTAGTGCAGGCCATCAGCTTGCCCTTCTGTTTCAAATCGAGCTCTTTCTGCCTCTCAAAGTATTCCTTCGCTTTACTGGCAAGTTTCAAATGTAGTCAAATGGCGCCTCAATTTAGCAGGCTTCATTGCATCATTCTATAATGTTTGCAGCACACGATACAAAGAAGTTGATAAGCATCGGTTACCACTGTGTTGAAGCCAAATAGTATATATTCTGGATTATACTTGCACCGTTTTCTTTTTTGTTCATATTTGGCTGCTTGATCATCATAATCCTCCAGGTTCTGGTCAGTTTTCCTCTTCACAAATTTATACATGCTACTAGGCTTGGACAGTTTACTTTTACAAATATTGATAAACAAATGACAAAAAAAAACGGGTCAGTCCCGTTGGTTCAGATCACACAGTGAAAAAAAATTAGAGACAAAGTTTCAGAGTAGAGAGGATTAGAGGAGGAATTATCTGTAAACATATTTCACATTCTGAAACAAAAAATCCCTATTATTGCTCTGGCTTCTTTCATATTAAAAAATTTATAAAAAAATCTACTTCCAACCAAAACAATCTGTGGGTGTCATTTTAAATTAACATGTGAAGTGTATACCAGCAATTTCATATCAAAAACCTTTCTCTAAGGCCAAACTAGGCTTATAATAATTGTAACCACTGATTAACCAGACTATTTATCAACATTACACACGCTTGCGCAGATCAAGATGTTTTAAGTCATGTCAGAGCTCAATAAGTAAGAAATTTTGCCAAGATGACATGACTCAAAAACTAACTGCACAAGTACAAGTAGTATGCAGTCTAGTTAAGACTTCAGACGAAAATAGAAAGAAATACCATTAAAGTTTTCAATTCTGCACATTATTGTCTGTGCTTGAAACATTGGTATAGCTAGTATTTTTTGTTGAGCTAAATTTTAACCAATCAAACAAACCAAGAAATACTTTATACAAGAAAAATCACTACTTTCATTGACTTGCCCACGGACCCCTTTGAAGCTCCTCGCGGACCCCCAGGGGTCCGCGGACCACAGGTTGAAAACCTCTGGTATAATAGCCTCATTTTACAACCCCTTGACGTTATATAAAAGAAAAGTTACTTTTTATTGAAAAAGCTTTTTTGTTCTTTAAGACATTGTTTTATTTGAAAATGTTCTTACCTCGAACTACTTACTATACAATTTGTCCGTTTTAATACCTTTACATTTTTTATTAGTTTTATTTAAAAAAATAAATTTTGCTTTGTAGGCCTACACCGCGCAAGTTCAATTCCGCTTCTTACTTTCTTTCTTTCTTACTTACACTGTCCTCATATATACGGATTGTTAGAAAAAAATTTTTAAAGCAGGGGATGGGGGAGATTACTCAATTTTTAAAATTTTAATTTTGTGATTATGCCCCTTTTCTAGTGAAGTGGAATGCAAACATCAAATTACAACCCTTTACCATACTGCGTAATTTATGGGCCCATTATATTTAATTTTTACTTCCCCAAGTCAGGTACCCATTTAAAGCAGGGTGGACATGTCTTCATTCCACAAAGCAACGTAATTGTCCACGATAAATTCGGACAATGCATTGCTCTCCACTACTGATTTATTAGTATGTTGGCCTATTGATTCTTTTCCATTTCAAGAATATAGGCACGTCAGTATTTCAGATTATAAAGATAAAAAAAAAACGCCCTGATAAACAATGTATGTTACAAGAGTATTTTACTGTATATACAGGCATACAGAGAGATAAACATGACATAAACATGAGATGGGAAGGAGACGCCTTCCGTTAAGTATCCGTTTAAGGCTTTCAAAGACCCGGATTTACGTATAATCTACATAAGCATAGCTTAGGGCTACCCCAATTTCTAAGGGGCCCCCAAATAATTGTCCAAATGAACGAGTGTCATATACACTTAAATATTTGGCCCTGACATATATCTTGACTTATAATATCTGGACTTATGAAGGACATATATCAAATAGCTTAGGGCCTTATCAAGTCTAAATCCGGCCCTGCAAATACTCAAGAATGGCTCTAACGTCGCATTTTTGCAAGAAATACAAACAACGCCTATTTGTGTCTCATGCAATTTTTTTCTACATCCATTTAAAAATGAGGGAGGTTGGAGTTATGTTTCTAAAAAAACTAAAAACAACATCCGTACAATATGTTGTACGATTAAGGGATTAAACATTTACACACCCAGACAAGCAGCAAATAATTTGAATCAAAAGTGAGTACTTTACTCTTCGCTCGATGCGTGACACGTGTTGTAACTTTTCTAGTTGTTAAATTTTTATTTTATTTTGATTCTTTTTTTTTTTTTTATTTTTTTACTTTTAATTTATCCTCAGCACACACAATAGAGTTTAAAATATAAAATATAATGTCTCATAAGTAGTGAAAGTCCGGAAGTGTTTGAGTATTCTGATATCATCTTTGGTTACGACTGTCATATTTTTAAAGTTCTTCGCTAATGTCTCACCGAATCAGCGTTTACCGTTTGCCTTAGATCAGAGTGTTGGACATAAAGTTTTACCTCTTATAAAACAGCTCATTGTAGTCGATAAGGTTGTTCGTGATGTAACTGGATTAAACTTTAAGCAACAAGATGAAGTACCTAAAAAAACACCGCAGATCTACCAAGTTGAAATTGAAGGTATTCTATTATTCTAAAGGCTTTAGTATGTATGTACTATTAAAATAAAACAATTAAATTCATTTTTCTAGCTTACTTCAGTCGCAAATAGTTTCTAAAACTAGTTTTTGTACGTCTTCAGAGTCGTAGCTGGAGGGGGGGGCGGGGGGTACATATGTCCCCGGGCGCCGAGGTTCAGGGGCGCCATATTGGTATATTTTACATATATTATATGGTTTTCGAACGGGGGGCGCTAAAAAGGTATTAAAAAGGTAAAATGCCCCGGGCGCAAGTTGCCTTGCCCCCCTGGCTACGCATCTGTACGTCTTTGGCTCACC
Organism: Bulinus truncatus; assembly: GCA_021962125.1. Taxonomy (NCBI): domain Eukaryota; kingdom Metazoa; phylum Mollusca; class Gastropoda; family Planorbidae; genus Bulinus; species Bulinus truncatus. The sequence continues at coordinate 703,470 of JAGDYQ010000287.1, read as the reverse complement.
GGTTCCCTGTGTCAGCGGTTGAATAAAAAAGATAATTAATAAATCAAAAGTTTTGAAATTGTGGGGACGGATGGATGATCGTGCGTTGATGTGCTAAACTGTCGACCTGAGGGTTCCTGGTTCGAACTTCGGTGAGGACCAATGTTTATTTCAGGTCATGGTGAAAGTCCCCCGCTATATCTCCCGTGATGCCTCCATGGCCATTGCACTATGGGAATGAAAGAAAGGCACCACAAAAACCATCTCATTTTATTGTTTTATAGGCTCTAAGAGATTGTTTTTCATCTCATCCTTACAGGGAATTTAAAATTCTTTGATTCGTTTATTATATTAAAAAAGGCCAGAAATATTACTTCACACAATTGTATTAGTGCAATGGTTACACAACATCTCTTGATGGGCATTTTATTTTATTCGTTGACAACAGTAACATTTCTTAAGACGAAATTCGATCCAACCTTAGACATATAAGACATATAAGACCTATATATCTATGGTTGTAACTAATTACAGATAAATAATAGGATAACTTACATTACCTGACAGGTAGACTTTTTTCTTTAGGACTAATGATAACATAGGCCTACATACAAGACGTATAGCTTACACCATCTTAATTTCTGTTTATTTATTTATAGTCTGAAGTTTCTGTTAGTTGTCTACAGGGCTCGATTTACCGCCGGGGATGCCGGGGATATCCCCGGCACTGAGACCTGTCATCCCCGGCTCTGCTTTAGCTAATATATCGCAGCCGGGGATGAAATCATAGACATTTATCCCCGGCTCTGCAGACATTTTCTTTCATCCCCGGCACTGTTTTTTTCTTAAATCGAGCACTGGTTGTCTATTACTATACTATACTATACTATACTATACTGCACTGCACTGCACTGCACTGTACTGTACTGTACTGTACTATACTATACTATATCCATTTTTTTAGCTCTCCTTTCATTTTGTATTTATACTTACTTTTTAATATTATTTCCTGCTTTCTAAAAAATTTCTGTGTCGGCCAAAAGTAAATAAGCTTGCTGCCGACTTTGTCCAGCGTAGACCTACATTTTTTGTTAAATCTCTTTCACATCAACAAAATTTTTCTTTTATTTCAGATAATGTGACGTTACCATACTTTGTTGATACCATAAACGGAAATGGCCCAGGTTGACAAGATTTACTTTCGTTTTAGAATGTTTCGTAAATTATCTGAGATTGTTGTCTTTACTCAACTCTGAAATATATATGGGCTTGATTATTTAGTCACAGAGCATTTAATTCATAAGCTTTTGAATTAGCGAAAATAGAAAAAAATATCCATAAGTTGATTCAAAAGGGCATGTACTCTAGTTTTTTTGAAGTTCGATTTTTACTTAATCGGTGTATAAAATTGTACTAAAACTGAATGGTGTAGTTCGAATCAAACACTCTTGGTTCATTACGTTGGCCCATTCTTTTGGTTGACCTGTCTGTACTGGCATAATGATATAAATTTGAGATCTTCTGTGTTATATTACGTATGCGTGTTTGTGAGTGCGCGCGCATGCTGCTTATAATCCAACACACTGCAGGGTTGGTTGATTTTGGAATATTATATCCTGGTGGAAAAAAAAAAGAACAGCGTTTTCTTAAAGAAAGTTATAAAATGTAACAGATGGCGGCTACACAGCTTGCACATTTTGGTAATCTTGTGCAGACGTTACAGTTTTGATTTTTTGGTTGGGTTGAGACTAGTAAAAAAACAACAACAAACAAGAACAGATTCATAAAATGTGTGTATGTGTGTTGAGGGTAGACAAACTGGGCAGCACCATTGAAGCCTCTCCTCTACCAAAAATGAGCCCCATACTGGGGGGGGGTCTTTTAGTTTGCTAGAAGCAAAATAAATTTGAAGTGCACATTTTACAAAACATCTCGCCATTCAAGGGGAAAGGGGGCGGGGGGAGGTTAAATTTAAGAAAGGCTATGGGCGTGTTTGATACTCCAGAAGACCTAGGCCACTTATTGTATCGGACTCGCAGCTGATCGTCAGGTGCCAAAGATTAGATAATGGCAGCCTTACGTAAAACGTTTCCAGTTCCAAAGTAGAATATTATTTTATGTTATATTATTACTGTGACAGTCGCAGACTTGGAGAATTAAACAAAAAAAAATGCTTTTAAAATGGTGCCCAAATGTCGATCATATAGACGCTACTGGCTCTCCACTGGGTCAAATGTGGCTCCCACCGACATTAAATAACCATATTCATTGAATTAAATAATGTTTAATTCTGTAAATTCATAACTTAGAACATTTTGTTGCCCCCCTTTCCCCCACCTTTTCAGACTATTTTTATGCTTGTTATTAAACCAAGTAATTCTTAAAATTATAATTTCATAATTATGTACGTGTTTGATTCAAATACACTACGCAGGACTGTTTTGCAGCATTATTCCAGCGTTACACTGCTTTATTGTGAACTTAATTATTTAACTTTACTTTGAATCTGCACACATTATATACATATATTGTTTGTCTAGGTGAGGGTGGTATTCAGGCTGACAACAAATATAATGCATCAGATAAAAGTCTGTTTGACCAAGGCTGGAAGAACAATGGTTTCAATGAGTACCTCAGTCGAAAGATATCAGTACGTAGAAGTTTGCCGTATTGCATGTCCGATGCGTAAGTTGAGCACATTTCCTGTCGTAGCATTAGACATTCAAAATAATGATATTCACTATATATAAGGACAGCGTGTAAGTAAGTAAGTAAGAAAGAAAGTAAGAAGCCGAATTTAGCTTGTGCTCGGGTGCTGTATCGCACCACACCAACTTGCATCTGAGCTGCTAAATGGCAGGGGAAAAAATGTGATTATTATTGCAATGCTTCGTTTTGATTTTAACATTGAGAGAATAAATTAATGTTGAAACAAATAATCCTAAGTTATTAGCGTTGACGGGAAAAACGTAATTTATGACGTATGAAATGTACATTAGGTAGGTGGCATATTAGGCAGGTGGCATAAATTAGCACCCGTATCTTTACCTAATGGTGTTTGTTTGGTTTGGCTTGGTTTTGTTGGTTAGCGTTTACGGGTAAAACGTAATTTGTGATGTATGAAATGTAGGTCATCTCTTACATATTAGGTAGGTGGCATAAATTGGCACCCATATCTTTACCAAATGGAGTTTGGTTTGGTTTGATTTGGTTTGGTTTGGTTGGTTGGTTTGGTTGCTTGCTTGAATTGGTTTGGTTGGTTAAGTTGGTTTGTTTGGTTAGCGTTGACGGGAAAAACGTAATTTGTGATGCATGAAATGTAGGTCATTTCTGCACATTAGGTAGGTTGCATAAATTAGCATCCATATCTTTACCAAATGGTGTATTAGAAATGTTTCAAGTGTCATGTTTGAACTCCGGACGTACCGAGCAAAGCCGGGTACACTTATGTAATAGTAATAAAAGCAAAACTATAAACACATTTTAATGCCGATTCGAAAGAGATGTTTTATTTTTAAAACTTTAATTCAACTTCACTTTCTTGTTTGTTTTTTTTTCAAATCTCAATTAGGACTTGTTTTAATTTAGTGCGACCCACGTGAGACCTTTTAAAATTTGTCATACATGTAAATACTTCATGATTATACTCGATTTTTATTTCTATAATTAAACTTTTTTTTTAGAACTATGAAGCTATTTAACATTTAGTAATGTGTATGATCAGTGCTCGATTTAATAAAAAATCCATTGCCGGGGAGGAAAAAAAATTTCTGCAGAGCCGAGGATAAATGCCTATGGTTTCATCCCCGGCAGGGATATATTGGCTAAAACAGAGCCGGGGCAGACAGTTCTCCCGGCGATAAATCGAGCCCTGTTTACGATAGGAAAAATACAGCTGGGAGTTACAATACAGCACTAAATACTCAAGAAAATTCAGCCAATCTGATTTAGACATAATTGTTGAATGATGGTGTGTGGTGAACGACTTCTGTTCGTGAATAAGGTACTAGTGGTTGTTAGTGCGTACTGTGCCTAGTTGATCAAGCGGCAGGCCCGTAGCAGTGCCCCCTGATGTACTGTAGAAGGCACTGCCTGTAGCCAGGTCAAAGTAAGCAGGGGGGCACCAATACCCAGCAAGGAGGCACCTTTACTTTTTCTTTATTTTTTCCTCTTTTCTTTTTTTTAAGTGGGAGGGGGGCACTCCATACCTAGGAGGGGGAGGGATCACGGCCCCCAGTGCCCCCCTTGGCTACGGGGCTGTAAAGCGGCCCTGGGTATTATTGGCTGTTAGTGCCTACTGTGCATAGTTGATAAAACATCCCTGGGTATTAGTGGCTGTTAGTGTCTACTGTGCCTAGTTGATAAAACATCCCTGGGTATTATTGGCTGTTAGTGCCTACTGAGCCTAGTTGATAAAACATCCCTGGGTATTAGTGGCTGTTAGTGCCTACTGTGCCTAGTTGATAAAACATCCCTGGGTATTATTGGCTGTTAGTGCCTACTGTGCCTAGTTGATAAAACATCCCTGGGTATTATTGGCTGTTAGTGCCTACTGTGCCTAGTTGATAAAACATCCCTGGGTATTATTGGCTGTTAGTGCCTACTGTGCCTAGTTGATAAAACATCCCTGGGTGTTATTGGCTGTTAGTGCCTACTGTGCCTAGATGATAAAATATCCCTGGGTATTATTGGCTGTTAGTGCCTACTGTGCTTAGTTGATAAAACATCCCTGGGTATTATTGGCTGTTAGTGCCTACTGTGCCTAGTTGATAAAACATCCCTGGGTATTATTGGCTGTTAGTGCCTACTGTGCCTAGTTGATAAAACATCCCTGGGTATTATTGGCTGTTAGTGCGTACGCAAACATTCCTTTACTTTCCTCGTGGAACATTTCAAAGTTTAGATTTTTTTTGTAAACTTGAAAGCGGTGAGGTAATTATGAATAAAATATCTGAAGAGATGACAGCATATACAACTGATAGTCTTGTATTGTTACATCACACAGGACATCGTTAATCTTGTAAAGGACTAACGTATATATAGTAACCTAATCTTTTGTTTTCCCCATTACAACAGATGTCAACGCTTTATCAAGTCTTTCAATGGCACCAAAGATGAATTGAGCGTTGTGTTCATATTTCACAATGAAGCCTGGACAACTCTATTGAGGTCAGTCCATAGTGTTCTGTCACGGACACCGGAACATCTTCTGAGAGAAATAATTTTGGTGGACGATGGATCTACGTCAGGTCAGAAAAACACAGAACTGATTTTTGTGATAAAACCTAATTACACGAAAATACCTTCCTCATTTTTAGAGCATTTTCGAAAAAAAATGCTCTATTGTCCCCGTTTTGTCTGTCTGTCCGTCTGTCCGTCATCACCCTAGATCTCAACAACCATAAGTCCTAGACCCATGATGTATATATCATTTTGTAGGTCTTGGCCTGCCAAGAAATGACTTTTTTCCATTTCGCGATCTGATCTCTGAGGGCCGTAAAAGGGGCCTTATAAAGTACCGTTTTTTACTATATAAGCTATATTAATAAAGGAGCGCCCTATATCTCAGTAACCATAAGTCCTAGACCCATGATGTATATATCATTTTGTAGGTCTTGGCCTGCCATGTGTACATCAAAAGTTCATTTCGCGATAGGACCTCTGAGGGCCGGGCTTCAGGGCTCCTAAGGGGCTTATATATTATATATACACCTTGTACGTTCAATAGCCCGTTCATTTGATGCGAAATACTGCAGCACGTAGTTTCACCAAGATTTATTAAGAAACTCATCAATTGAAATAGTAAGCTTGTGTTCTGAGTTTAATTGAAAGTATCAGAGCTATGCAACAATTGACGGAGTTTTCGGACGATTAAATGACTATAATTTCGAATGTTTTCAATTATGAGTCCTATTTCAGTAACCACAAACCACTTGTAGTTAGATTTAAGAGAAAATAATTTTTTTCAAATATAAAGAAACGTCTTTATAAATTTTTTTTTACAGATATATGCATTACACAATTGAATTTATAAACATTTCCAAAATTTACAAATATTTACTGAAAGATAGCATACGTACTGATACATAACATGAAAATGCGCTAACACGTCCTGTGTCCAGAATGGAACAGGCTTAATTGCTTGTTTATTTTGTATTTTATTTATCTAAATAAGTAGCATTGTGTATGTAGATCGAATGTACATAATAAATTGTTCTTACGTGTGAACATTCAAACAGGCCTTTGCCAGGGCCGTTTTAAGGTCATCGTAGGCCCTAGGCACTTTCAAGAATGCACCGGCACTTATTTGCCATTCTGGCTTTCGTAGGCCCTTGAAAAGTCCGTAGGCCCTAGGCACAGTGCCTACTGTGCCTATATGATAAAGCGGCCCTGGCCTATGCTGTGTTCTACAGTGAAAATGTAAACTTTGCAGATAGACCAGTCGGAAATAAATGTATCATGGGGTGGGGTGGGGGTTTACAACGAAACAGTGTGGCTCACAAGTGTAGTCAGAATCATCTTTCATACAAGTGTATTTTACGATATTATTAATATCCCAAGTCGAGATTGGAACCCGGGATCATTGTGTTAATAGTCAAACTGTCTACCAGCTCTCATAACGAATTTACAAAAGATGAGTTGCTTTTAATCCCATTTCTTTATCTCACATTGACAGACGCCATGAAGAAGCCACTGGACAAATACTTTTCCCGTTTCCCCAAAGTCAAAATCGTAAGAAGTCAACATCAACAAGGACTCATAAAAGCTCGACTGTTGGGATTCAGTTTCTCCTCGGCTCCTGTGGTGGTTTTTCTAGATTCACATATTGAATGTTTCCCGGGTAAGTGAACCTGCTATTGCTCATTCAAATGCACCGTTATGTGTCTTGAATTGTGTAGTAGGTCTATACTACTATATACGTATTTTTGCGTTTGTTTGTAGCGAGTTAATTCTTTATTTTTGTTTTCTTTAAGACTGGTCTGAGTCCATATTGATCAGAATAGCACAAAACAAACGGACTGTTCTGTTTCCAAACATACCCGCCATAAATGACGTCAATTTCAGGGTGAGCTGCCAGAAAGACATCTGGAGCTACGGAATATTCCACCACTCAAACATGCTCTTCAACTGGGGCATTATACCGCCCAGGGAGATCAACAGGCGCAAGGACCCCAGCAGCACTGTCAGGTAGACTGGTTGGCAGAGACGTCATGAGGTGGTTGACAGACATACCTAAAACTGGTTGACAGATTATCTTAACAGCATAATAGACAACCGCAGTGACACAGTCAGGTAGACTGGTTGACAGAGACGTGTTAAACTGGTTGACAGAGAATCTTACAGTCATTATAGACAAACCCATATTTTGAAACTATCGGGTAGACTCACATAGGATTATAAAAATAGCTAGGTACGGAAAATGCCCCCCACCCCCCATAGATGCCAGAATGTTTGATCTACGACAATAAACGCCAAGCTAGGCCGGTGGCAAATTAAAACAAAAAAAAATGGATCGAAACGTAAAGGATTTGAACATTCTAATAGGTTCATACACTATGTTTGTATTTTAAGGTATAAAAAATGAAATTTTCACCCCCATTGCCAGCCCCCAAACAAATTTATCCAATGCCCCTCCCCGCCCCCCGATGGGACCAGGGGCAGGTCCTCACGTTGGGAAACATGGGTCTAGCCACCAGCAGTCCGCTGTGGCAAGGGGAGGTCATGCTCCGTGATACAATATTCAAATTGATACTCTCATTTAAAATGTTGTTTTTTAAGGTGTTACGGTTAAAGTTAGTAAAGAACCCTGAACCCTAACGGGCCAGCGGGGCAGATAAAGTGTAGAATTCATATGTTTCAATAACATCGGCTTACGACGGAATTGTGAGGTTAGCACAACGCCCAGCCGCCTTTACTTCCCCAACTTCGGTCAGGTACCTAATTGTGGGACGACGACCCATTTTCACCGAGGTTCAAGCCCACGACTCTCAGGTCAACACTCGGCCATCCGTCCCACAGTTGAAATTAAGTATAAATTATAGATCTATATACTTTCAATTCAAATAAAAATGTTTCTTTTTCGTAAAGTTTAACACAGATTTGAACAGATACCATTACATTTTTTTTATTGTATGTTTCTTTAGTTAAACACTGATTAAATGATAAAAAAAATAACTATACATTTCTGTAAATTTGTAACACTTGTTCAGGTCTCCCACAATGCCTGGTGGACTATTTGCAATTTCTCGTGATTTCTTCAATGAAATAGGAACTTATGATTCGGCAATGAACTTTTGGGGCGGGGAGAATATAGAACTTTCATTCAAGGTACCTGTCTATAATTAAACTGATCCGATTTCAAGGTACATAATGTATACTATTTAACTAATCCGACTGAGAGTTGATTCAAGTGTTTACTTTCTAGACTTGGATGTGTGGTGGGAGTTTAGAAATGGACCCGTGTTCTCTCATTGGCCACGTGTTTAGATCGCGTCAACCAATCAAGGGATCAGGTGATGATATCTTCCGTAACAGTATCCGAGTAGCAGAAGTCTGGATGGATGATTATAAAAACTATTTTTATGAATATAAAAATTTCACTTTGGTAAGCCAATAACGTTTTTTTTTTTATTCGCCCTTTGGGTTACATGTATCTACACTTTGAGAAGCACTACTCTTCTTCAGAGGCTCACAATCATAAAAGTCGTCGATATATTAATTGAAAAATAGTCAGTGGTGACAAAGAAATAATTTTTTTTGCAAGCTTTTAATCACTTTCTGTGTGTGTGTGAGTGTGTGCGTGAGTGAGTGTGTGTCTGACTTAAAATTGTGTAACTCATTTAAACTATGTATTTTTGGTACAGCTTAATATAATTTAATTATTTCTGCAAGTCTATCCAAGACTACCTTCACGCATGGCATCAAGTAAACAGCCCTTTAAACTATCAAGTGAACTTTATCTTTTCACCAAACATGACTTCTTTAGAAATGTAAATGATATTCAAGGAGTGTACTCACACTTGTACATTCAGATTGTTTGTTTATTCAACCAGCTGGACTTTGGCGACATCAGTGAGAGAAAGAAGTTGAGGGAAAGTTTACAGTGTCACAACTTCGAGTGGTATCTAAGAAATATTTACCCAGAGCTTCAGTTCCAATCAGAGGGTGTTCAGTTTGCTGGGCCTGTGAGTATCTTGTTCAGTTTTCTGGGCCTGTGAGTATCTTGTTCAGTTTTCTGGGCCTGTGAGTATCTTGTTCAGTTTGCTGAGCCTGTGAGTATCTTGTTCAGTTTGCTGAGCCTGTGAGTATCTTGTTCAGTTTGCTGGGCCTGTGAGTATCTTGTTCAGTTTGCTGGGCCTGTGAGTATCTTGTTCAGTTTGCTGGGCCTGTGAGTATCTTGTTCAGTTTGCTGAGCCTGTATCTTGTTCAGTTTGCTGAGCCTGTGAGTATCTTGTTCGGTTTTTTGGGCTTGTGAGTATTTTGTTCAGTTTGCTGGGCCTGTGAGGATCTTGTTCAGTTTGCTGGGCCTGTAAGTATCTTGTTCAGTTTACTGGGCCTGTGGGTATCATGTTCAGTTTACTGGGCCTGTGAATATTTTGTTCATTTTATCTGACCAATGAGTATTTTGTTCAGTTTGCTGGACCAGCAGCGAGTGTTTAAAAAAATACTTTCACGAAAATGTACTAAAAGTTAAAAAAAAATATTTGGTAAATACAAATTTTGTGTGATGTAAACTTTTGAATTTTTTTTTACTTTTTAGAGCATTTCTAAAAAAAATGCTCTATTGTCCCCGTTTTGTCTGTCTGTCTGTCTGTCTGTCTATCTGTCCGTCATCACCCTAGATCTCAACAACCATAAGTCCTAGACCCATGATGTATATATCATTTTGTAGGTCTTGGCCTGCCAAGAAATGACTTTTTTCCATTTCGCGATCTGATCTCTGAGGGCCGTAAAAGGGGCCTTATAAAGTACCGTTTTTTACTATATAAGCTATATTAATAAAGGAGCGCCCTATATCTCAGTAACCATAAGTCCTAGACCCATGATGTATATATCATTTTGTAGGTCTTGGCCTGCCATGTGTACATCAAAAGTTCATTTCGCGATAGGACCTCTGAGGGCCGGGCTTCAGGGCTCCTAAGGGGCTTATATATTATATATATGGCCCCATTCTACACCTTGTACGTTCAATAACCCATTCTTTTGTCGCGAAATACTGCAGCACGTAGTTTCACCAAGATTTATTAAGAAACTCATCAAGTGAAATAGTAAGCTTGTGTTATGAGTTTAATTGAAAGTATCAGAGCTATGCAACAATTGACGGAGTTTTCGGACGATTAAATGACTACAATTTAGAATGTTTTCAATTATGAGTCCTATTTCAGTAACCACAAACCACTTGTAGTTAGACTTAAGAGAAAATGAATTTTTTTTCAAATATAAAGAAACGTCTTTATAATATTTTTTACAGATATATGCATTACACAAATGAATTTATAAACATTTCCAAAATTTACAAATATTTACTGAAAGCTAACATACGTACTGATACATAACAAGAAAATGCGCTAACACGTCCTGTGTCCAGAATGGAACAGGCTTAATTGCTTGTTTTAGTACATTTTCCCCTTTTAAACTCTTTATTTCATAAGTAACACACACACACACACACACACACACATATATATATATATATATATATATATATATATATATATATATATATATATATTAGAGCTGCTGTTCGATTAAAAAAAGTGATCGAAATTAACGCATGATTAAAAATTTTAATTGCAAATTAACGCACATTTTAATCGACACAATATAAAACTATTGTTTGTATTCAAACTAATATGTCATAATATCAAAGCATAACATTGGCATAATAAACAAGTCATTTTAATTTACGAAAGAGGTATAATGAATTATAACATATTTATTAAGCATTAGCATATATGTCTATTGAATTAATTATTGAGACCAGTTTATGGACATGTATCAATCACGTCAATGATGCGAATTGTTTTCTTTTTATTTAAAAACAATGTCTAACATTTTTTTTCGTACCCTAGTTTCCGAACTATTGACGTATGTCAGTCAACCCCTCTTCCCTCCCTCCCTGTCATATTTTGCTTCACACTTAAGTCAGTTTACCCTACCCTCCACTTCCCATTCCAAAAAAGAACACGTCATTTATATCTCAAATGTAACTTTTCTTTCATTAAATAATAGTATAGCCAGAAAGTTGTCGCTCACTTATTATTAACGCGTTTTTTTTCTTTATCCCCCCCCCTTTTCCCACCAAGACACATTTTAACACACTCTCTCTCCACTTAAAGGAGTCCCAAAAACATGTTGACACCGGTTCCATTGTTTCAAACTAGGAGCACGCGTCAGAAATGACAACCATGGTCGCCGAGTTGAAAGACAAATTTACTTTTAATCTTCTTTTGAAGTTTTTGCTTTGCGCGTCGATGTCTATAAATGTTACTCTTATATTCTTTCATTCATTTACTTTCTAACTATCAAATATTTGTTCAATTATTTTGTGAACAGCAGAAAAGAAAGTTTTATTTTTGTATCTGTCTGTCAGTTATATTAATACAAAAATATCTTGTAAAATGACACTCTTTAATGTTACCGTTTCAAACGTTCAAAGCAAAATTTTGATAGGTCGGCTGTCATTTTTCATCTTCTGTTGTTCTTTCGTGTGTCAACATTAAAAATTCTTTCTTTCATTTCATTTTGGTTATAGCAACAGTTGTATCAGAGTGTTTGCCGGTCTAACTTTTAGAGAAAAATCTATTGATTGCTATATATTGCTATTATTGCTATATACAAAGCACACACGAAAATATGCCTTTCTTTCCATCATATCGACACCGCTAGTTTCAGAACGTTAATTAATAAAAAATATTAAATTTAGCTCAGTATCACAATAATTCTGAAAAATACATACACTGTCTCGTGTACTGATGTTTGCATAGCATAGTCTAGACCATGTCTAGACATTGATTTCAAGTGTCATGAAACTGTTAATGCAGCTGATGCAAGACGCTGTATTTTCAAATGCGATAAAAAATTGGGCGCAAAAAAATGGTGATACAAAATTTCTAACATCTCGTTATTTTGACCTAATTATAACAGAGTTCACTAAACACTTGTCGTTCTTTTACCTCCACCAATACACTACGAGTACCTCCACCAGTACACTACAGTACCTCCACCAGTACACTACAGTACTTCCATCAGTGCACTACAGTACCTCCACCAGTACACTACAGTATATAATGTAAACTAGTGAATGAAACTTTTTTCTTTTTATATCGACCGGGAAGGGAGCAGGAGGTTCACTTGTCGAAGGGCTATATAACAAAACTTCTTCATTTTATATGACTATTGGGGCTTTTGTCGACGTACCTGGGGGTGAGGGTGTGTGTAAATTGTGGCAGGGTGGGGTTGGTAGATCTACTTAATAAGTGAACGGACTTTAACTTCAAATTTTGCGATAATTTCCGTTATTTATCGATTCGGTGAACTTTCAGCATTTTCGTCAAATTAACGCATTTAGGTGTTGCGTTAAAAATTTTAATCGCAATTTTTTTTGACGCGTTAATCGCAAATTAACGCAGTTTAATCAGCAGCCCTAATATATATATATATATATATATATATATATATATATATATATATATATATATATATATAAGGTCTCCGTTATTTTTTTAAATACTGAATTCACACAAATCTACATGTTCGACTGCTAGTTAAAAAAACTGTAGCTTTTTCAAACAAACGAATAAATTGTGTTCACAAAATTGAGTTCAATCTTGACTAAAATATCTTTACAGATCATGAGTTTAGCAAATCGCGCAATGTGCATCAACACAGGGGGGAAGCCCTACCCCATTATGTACTCTTGCGGTGGCAGCTACGATACTATGTTCTGGTACTTCACTACGGACGGTCAAATTTACCAGCACGCGGGCCACATATGTGCATCCAACACGTCAATAGTTCTACGGAACCAACAAAACTGTACTGACCAAGGGAGGTGGAAGTACACAGAGGTGAGATACCATTTTTTTTACAGAGATTTATGATTTTGAATGGGGCAGGGCCGCCGATTAGCGAACATGGCTCGCAGGTCTTAGTTTACTCATGATTGATCTACGCCAAGAGTCCCTTCTATATTTGAGAGCGTGAAATTTAAATCCCGATAGTTTTGTCCATTATTTATAAGTAAAAAAAAATTAAATCATCTATATAAATAATAGCGGTGTGGGTTCTGAGTTAAATCGAAAGTAAAGAATTTATAAAACATAATTCCAGTTTAAAATCGTTAAACGTAAACAATAGTAATAAAAAATCATGAACAAAATCTGATCTGCCCGAAACCAAAAAAAAACCTAGCCTACTGATCAAACCTAAGGGAATATAACTCTATGCCAAGGTTGTGCAGGTTACAGCTCGTATGAATTTATTTCATAAAACAAAACGCGATAGACTTAATGGACCCCCACCCCTCCTCCAGTAGCGCAACAGGGGGGGGCATTGGGGGCATTTGCCCCCCCCCCCCGAAATAAAAAAATATAAGATTAGACCAAAATTAGTCACATGTAAGTAAGTTGTATCTCATGATGTTTAACACAAGTGATTTTTTGCCCCTCCCCTCCCCCTGAAAGTTTGGTCTAGTAGCGCCTCTGCCCTCCTCCCCTAATATGAACTTCACGAGCCCTGAAGCATTGTACCATATCCTCAGGCCTGCATTGTAGAGTGGGGATATAGGATTAAGATTAGGGTTAATATAGTGTAATCCTTACAAAAATACACGTAGGCCTATGTTTATAAAATTAAATGCAAGCGTCAATTGATAATGTCGGCTACAACTCATCTCTGTATGACATTGACGTGTGTTATGAATTCAAATTCCACAGGGCAAGATGATTGTCCACGATAAGACCGGACAGTGTCTGACGGCGAGTGTCTTGAAGACCACACTGACGTTGGCACCGTGTGACGTGAATAACGCCCAACAGACATGGGGACTGCAGAGACGTAGGAGCGACGTGAAATTCCCTAAGTAGACTGGACCACGCGACCAACGCGATACAAGGAGTTCGCGATACGTGTATAAAAAATAAAGTTTGGCTCATTTTGTTTTCATTGAGATCATGTGACTGTACATTTCCATAATTTATATGTTTACTGAATTTTAAAAAAAAATACACAAAGGAAAAAAAAAACAAAAAAAAATGTAAATAAAATTTAAAATAATAGTAATTTTAAGTGTTCATTGTTGGCACGACTATTGACACAAAGCGATTATTCCAGGGCCGTATTATTGGTCAATAAATATAGGGACCATGGACCCGTTAGTCCCTTGGACTAGTGCCGCCCATATCGATACATGCGTTTAAGACGGGCCTGATTCTTTATGAATGAGTACAGGTATAGTTACACTGTTCAGAGTGTGTCTTCATTTTGAATATCAAAACTTTTACAATTAAACTTGTTTGATCATTCGATTCATTTAATCAAACCGTTGTTAACCCAACTCTGCGCATCAATATGTTGATGTGACGCAGAGTCCATACTGGCACTACATCGATCAGAGTGAGGCAGCTTGTTCAAATAAATAAATACACATTCCTCTGCTTGCTGACGCAGGCTTGATAATTTCTCCTGCGAAGAAGACCTTTTTTTTTTCAAAATATGTTTGTCGCTCTGGGTCATTGGAGATATATTTTACGTATATTATTATTTTACACAAACACACACTCAAGCACACACACAGACACACACACACTTATATATATATTTGCTGCACTCAGAATATTTTTAACAACACCCGTTACTATGGCATCTAGTGAAAGAAGCTTCTCGCGCCTCACACTAATCAAGAATTACTTCAGGTGAAAAATTCACGTAGATTGAAAAATTTGGCAATTCTTGCTATTGCGCGTGATCTATGTAGGAAGCATGAATTTGATGATATACTGTATGACTTCGCTACACGCAAGGCTCGTAAACTAAAGTTAATTTGATCGTGATTTTGTACTTAGAAAAGAATGAATAAAATACAAAGACAAATCTATTTTCTAATACAAAAAACTTAATTTTCACTTATTATCCTTATCCCTACCCATACTGGGCCCCAGGCAATCCGTTTCGCATAGGGCCCCGCAATTGTTATGGCCGGCCCTGAGATTGGGGATGGGGTATTTTTCCCCATGCATCTCTATAACAATTATAGCAATGTTTTTACTTAACTTTTTTTTTACTATTCCTTATTTATATTTTTCTGTATGATAAATCAAACTGAAATATATAACTCACTAGAAATGTGTATCTTACTGAATTTGAACAGATTGAAATCGCTAAAATAAAAATCCATATATAAGATCTGAACTAGACCACTATTTATGTTAAATGTGTTACAGGATCAAACGGATTAAGTTGCAATCTCTACAGTAAGAAAGTATCGATCAACGCCCCGCTAAGCCCAGTGGTTCTAATCCCTTTTGAAGTCGTAGGAACTCTAAACTTTGCAGTTATTTCTGTGAAACACTTTTGCATTTATATCTACAGCTTTATGAAAACAGGAACACTAGTTGAAACATTATTTGAAACATTACTGGAACATCACTTTAAATAGATCAGTATTAGGTTTTAAAAAAAAAAGAGAGACGCGTGGTTGGACATTGCAATTCTTTTTTTTTTTTTAAATATCATTTGGATGAGCTGTTTGATGTTAACTCTCGAAACAGGCTGAGATGCAATGACCTAGGCTATATGCCCGCCCAATAGCTGACAGTATTTCCCCCTCCTCCTCATGATTTCGTAACTTAGTGTTGCACATTCAGATTTATGACCATAATGCGTTATTTCAACAATAAATAAAGACATAAGTTGCTGAAATATTAGTCCAATTCGGAAATATGCATTATGGTTCAATGCATTAAGTTTTCTTTCCTTTGACTCCGACACCAATGTGTGTTGTCACCACCCCTCCACCCCCCCCCTTTCCTGCTCCCACCCCTTTCCCATTGAAACGACTCGACTCTAGTCACAATAAAGATTATTGTTTGTCAGCTTTTCATCTTGTAAGGAAAAATTTTAACTAGTGAGGAATGGAAAGTTTTTCAATCTTCTTTGTGTAGAAGAACTAGAGGGAAAAAAAACAATATATTTATAGGCTATTTCTTTCTTTTTTTTTTTTGTGGTGCCATTTGATAACATATTTCAATTTCAATTACAAAATGAAGCTAATATATTATAAATTGTTCAAATACACACCAGTCGTAAAAATGCGAAAGTGTTTAAGTGTTGTATTATCAACTTCTATTTTAACAATTATTTTAGTTATATACTTCAGACTAATCACAGAAGAGAAGTCAGTGGTAGTTTTCAGACAGGAGCCAAATGCTGGACAGAAAGTTTCACAAAGTTCGATAAGTGTGCCACAAAATGATGAAACACAAAATGTTATTCATATAAACATTATACTACCAATTAGAGATGATGACAAATTCAAAACAAGACTTTTCAATTTGAACAAAACTTTTGGTACTTTTTTTTTGTAACTTCTAAAATCTTTTTTAAAAAGCGAAATAATAATAATATCAAAACGAAGTTGTTTTATTGTTGTTGTTTTTTTTGCGTTATTTGTTCAAAAATGTTTCGCAGATACAATTAATGTTTATTAGGGAGCGACCGATAATCGGATAGGTATCGGTATCAGACTGATATAGGCATTATCGGTTAATATCGGATCGACCGATTTTTGTAGGGAGCGACCGATAGTCGGAGCGATATTGGCACTATGGGTTAACTATCGGACTGGCCGTTTTTTGACTGCCGATACATTGTTTTTTTTTTCACAACAGAGTTGTAGAAAAAAAATCCTTAAATAACCCACTTCTATAACCAGATCAGACAAGGTTTTAAAAAAGAAAGGAAAAAAAAATCCCGTACACAGAAATTGTCACTTCCACAAAAATCGCATCAGCGATATGACCTTGAAACAATAGGATTGGCATTTTTTAATTCTAATGTATGACGTTGAATGATACAATTAGTAAACATCTGTGTGTATTTTATTTTGGGATGGGAAATTGGGGGGGGGGGGGAACAAGACTTACGTGTTGGCGAAGTGTTACGAAACATGACAGGGAAGGGGTGAGCATGGGTTGACATACGTCATTAGCTGTAGCACGAGAAAAACACGTGTTTGGCATTGTTGTTGATTAAAAAAATATCGGTATCTGTATCGGTAAAAATGCTGGGGAAAAATATCGGTATCGGACTATCGGTAAAAAGGCATATCGGTCGCTCCCTAATGTTTATAATAAACTGTATAGAGATATAGGCATAGCCGTTGAACTCTAGCTTGGCTATAATTAGTTATTTTTTTCTGTATTTCAGATGACGTTACCTTCCCGTATTTTGTTGCTGACTACAACGGCACTGGTCCAGGTAAGAAGAAACCTTATAGTAATAAATGTTGATGACTTTCTGCTCTAAAAAATTTGGTGGACTTCCGACTCTTTCAAGTTCGATATCAATTTTTTATTATCAGTTGTATAAATGATCTGCTCCTGTGTCTAACCAATTCATTTATTCAAAATTGATTTTTACAGCAAATACACTAAATTTTTTGAAAAATTTGAGAAAGCTTAAAATAAGTATCTAAAAAAATTGAGACAAAATTCACACCAGATGCTTTCACTAAAGATTCCAGTTTACCACAAAGTAAATACTTACTGTTGTAAATACAAAAAGTTGTCAGATCGATGAAGAAAGAGGGCGGGTCGAAACAAAAAGCTGTATCGCGATCGAATTTCAAAACTAACGTGGATTTCAAGGCGTTCATGTCTAAAGTGATTTATTCGGACTCCACACTATTTGACTTTTGGTGCATTGGAATTTGAACGTAAAACCTTCTCGCACATTTTTATTTTATCAGCTCTTTAAAGGTGTTCGAACTCCAAATAATTTTAGTTTCCTAGATAAATCAAACAAATTTCTGGGCCCGCAGAGGTAAAATATAGAACAATGAACTGCTAATGCACTTTACTGCTTTTTTATATAATATAATAAAAATAAAAGAAATATTAATAGTACGGATGGCCGAGTGGTGTAGATACTTGACTGTTGACCTGAGAGTCCTAGGTTCAATCCTCGGTGAGGCCCGTGGAATTTTTTGCAGGTGAAATTTGGTGCAAAGCCGTCCCACAAGTCCACCCAGCTTTAAATGGGTACCTGACTTAAGTTGGGGAAGTAAAGGCGGCTGGGCGTTGTGCTAACCACATAATCCCTTCATATGCCGAGGTTATAGAAACAGATGAATTCTACAATTCATATGCCCCGATGGCCCGTTAGGGCTAAGGGAACTTGTACTTTTTTAAAAGAAATATTGTTCAAGAAAATCTTTAAAATCAGCATACAAAGGTTGAAAAATGATTCAAGAAACACTTTAACTTCTAACCGAATGAAATCTTACAAGCGTACAATCTGTTTGGAAAAGTATTTGGATTCTAATTCACAGAAAACAAATTATACAGATTGGACATCGTTAATTTAAACAGACATTTCCAGCCAGAGATACAATTACAAACCAACTATACGTTTATTTCCTGTTATTGTTGTCCAGGTGAAGGTGGTCAAGCGGTCATCATTGACGAAATACCAGCACAAGAGAAAAGTCTTCACGAACGAGGCTGGCAGTTGAACAATTTCAACGAGTATGTCAGTCAGAAGATATCAATTCACAGAAGTCTACCCAGCTGTATGTCTGACGCGTGAGTTGAGTTATATATTAAGACTGAGTTCTATAAGGATATATAAATATATATTATACATAATTTACACCTCGGGTACTCACTTATATTTTCAGGACCAGTACTTGGAACATTTCGAAAATGAGATAATTTTTTTTTATTATTAATTTCACGTTTTTACTTAAAGACTCATTTATTTTCTGGCCTACTTGTGTATTTATATTTTCCTCATGAACTTTAATCATATTAAACTCTTTTAATAATCACGCATTTAAGAGTTATTTTCATCATTTAGAACGTGGTCCAATTTTTTACCTATCACTAAGTGTTCAAGGAAATTTGGTACTTTAAAGCTCTATACGATTATGTACACAACAATGCTATCAAATTGAACCATCTACAGGTCGACTTAGTTGGGGACCTGTCAGTAAAAAAATATTGGTTTCCAGAGTATAACAATGGTCCATTCTGAGATGCATTTTCGTGGCCCAGTTCCTTGAGAAACAGACCAACAAAAGCAGTTAAACATTGTACAGTACACCATCCCTTCTAAACATTGTGCAGAACACCATCCCCACTAATAGTTTGTTCGACAAAACTGTGTATAATTTGGAATCAACTCTGTTTTGAACGTGCGTATATCTTTGTCATCTTTGACATCTGTGTCATCTTTGACATCTTTGACTTCTTTGACATCTTTGTCATCTTTGTCAACTTATTTTCCTCTGACAGATGTCAACGTTTTATCAAATCATTCAATGGCACCAAAGATGAACTGAGCGTTGTGATCATATTTCACAATGAAGCCTGGACAACTCTATTGAGGTCAGTCCACAGTGTACTGTCACGGACACCGGAGCATCTTCTGAGAGAAATAATTTTGGTGGACGATGGATCTACATTAGGTCAGAACTACCAGAACTCTTATATCTAATGGTTCTTAAAGTATACAATTTTCTTTGAAATAAATTCTAAGTAAACTGAACTATTTTATCATGACTTTTTAAATTGAAAGATTACATCGTCTTTCGATTATTTTGATGTACATGTATATAAAATAAAGTTCCCTTAACCCTAAAGGGCCATCGGGACCAATGAAGTGTAGAATTTAGCCAACTTTACTTTCCTAACTTAAGTTAGGGTGGACTTGAGGGACTTTCAATCAGGACCTGGAAACCTTCCTGTAGTTTTCTACGAGGATCGAACCCTGGACTCTGAGATCCACACCACTCGGTCTTCCGTCCCTCTGCTTAATATATGATTACAATTTAGGCGTATCTGTGAGCATCAAGGGAGTACAACTTTACTTAGAAGGGTGGACGAACCGTTCAACTTTATTGTGTGTGTGTGGGGGGATAGATTTGGAGACCCTAGAGAAAACCTCTGTAAAGGCCGCCACTTGTAAATACTGGTCCCCTGATAGCCACACCCACCTTTTAGCCATTTTCGTCTAATAATCATTTGAATTCCCAGATTTGCTTTTCTTTGTAAATGGGGAAAAAATCCCCGACAAGTGGCCTCATTAGCAAAGTGGGGGGGGGCGCTAGTGTCACGGGTTGTGAGTAGTTTGGGCGAAAACATCCCTACTTCAGCCCACCAACCCTTGATTCGCACTTCTATTCCCTTAATATTAATAGGTTCCATCCACCCATCCCTACCCCCTTACCTCAATAATTACGTCGTACAAGCAGGCGGTCAGCGAACCGCGGATCAAACACCATTTGATCGGACCGGGAATCTAGCAGCAGGATGGTATTTGCAACTGAATGGGGGTGTGGAGGGCGTGAATGAATGATTGGTCGGGGGGGGGGATCACGTGTGTAAGTCTGGAAGCGTGAGTGACATTCGACTTGGGATTCTCGAGGAAAAGAATTGACGAAAGAAAGAGAGGGAGATAGAGATAGAAACGTATTTATTCACTTTGGATTTAATTTACGTTTTGTACCATTGTTTAGGACTGGTGTCTTTGTGAAATAAGGTTTTACATACTTATATACAAGACTTGATTGTTCGCATTTTCATGTGTTGTTACGTATTGTCATCTGTGGAACGCCTCGTGGCAGATGAAAATACACAATACAAATTCAACTAAGAGACTCATACTCTATTATAACGAGCCAAAGGATTCCATAGGGCAGGGGAGGGCAAACTTTTTCTATAGAGGGCCACATTGAAAACTTGATTGTTATCGGCAGGCCGCATACATATCTCATCTACTTAATTACAATTTACAAGGTATAAAAATATGAATTTAAGATACTTCGTCATTTTATTTCACATTAACACTCTATTACACATGCACATTACATTTTAAAATACAAACTTTATCAGTTGCTAATTTTGTTAATAAGACTTTACTATTCATAATTATTTCAACAAAATAACTGACTTGAACTTCTCCTTCAGGTCATAATCTGCTTGTGGGTTGAGCAGCTCTTACTAATATTTTGGAGCAATAAAACCGATTTAATATCACTAGATTCAAATCAAATAGTCGAAATAATATTTCAAAATTATAGCGAAAACTCCAAACAAAGAGAATTAACATCGACATAGGATCGTATCATGTACATGCAAACGGGCCGCATAATATACTCTGATGGGTCGCATGCGGCCCGCGGGCCGTAGTTTGCCCACCCCTGCCATAGGGGGAACCTTGACAGCTAGGCAGCCACCTAGTTTGTCTTTGCTTCCGAGGGAAGGGGGTTATGGTTGTAGGGTGGGGGGGGGGGTCTTGAGATATAAAATCTTCTATTGAGGCTCCCTAAAGGTGTTACACAATGAGTGACTAACGAATCCAGTGTCCACATAATGCCATTAAAATAGCAATACACGATACGGACATTGTGTGTAGAGAAATCAACAGCCAACGAAAATCATAATTATAAAATAATATGATGTCTTAAATTGCGTTCCCAAATCACTGATTTGTTTCAGAATTTTTAAAACAGCTGCTTGACATATACTTCAGCGATTGGCCCAAAGTCAAGATAGTGAGGAGCCATGAGCAGCAAGGACTCATCAAAGCTCGTCTGTTGGGATTTGTAGCATCCACGGCGCCAGTCGTTGTATTTTTGGACTCTCATATCGAGTGTTTTCCGAGTAATGCCATTGGTTGTTTTTTATATGTAGTCTTAGTGTCTGTGTCATTGTATGTGACTCGGCGAATGATTCCCAAGAAATACTAGAATTATCATTGGTTCTTTGTATATGTTGTCTATGTGTTTGTGTGTCTTTTTATGTGAATTATATCGAATGATTCCCAAGTAATACAGCATTGGTTCAACGTGTATGTTGTCTTTGTGTGTCTTTATGAAATTTGTATCTATGTGTTTCTTTGATTGAGTTTTTTTAAATCTGTGTTTAATGTGTTTATAAATCTATGTCTATTTTGAGTTTATATGCGGAGTCTTAAAATGTTACTCTTATATACAACTATGTATTCGATTCATGGTTAGGAGATAACGATTTTTTTTTTCTTCAGATTGGTCGGACAGTATACTCATCAGAATAGCTCAGAATAAAAAAGCGATTGTCTTTCCATTGATACCTGCCATTAATGACAAAACTTTCCAATTGGAGTGCAGCAAGACTGTCTGGGTGTACGGCATCTTCCACTACTACAACCTGTTGTTTGACTGGGATGTCATACCAGAGAGAGAGAAACAACGACGTAAAGATGGCAGTGATTCAATCAGGTGAGTGATTCATTCAGGTCAGCGATTCACTCATGTCAGTGATTAAATAAGGTCAGTGATTTAGTTAACTGAGTTGTCTTTGAGGTCTGGTCGATAATTAGGTTTGGTCATTGATTTACTCGGATCAGGCCCGTAGCCAGGAATATTGGATTGGGGGGGGGGCCGAAGACATTTTCGGGGGGGGGGCGAAGAAATTTTTTTCGGGGGGGGGGGTGAAGAAATGATCGGGGCGGATCTAGACAACTTTGACGGAAGGGGGGGGGCAAAACATTGAACCCGGGGGGGGGGCAAAACTGTTTTCATTTTTGAAAATTGGTCTTAGAACAAAAAATATTTCGATAATTTAATGATGTATTACCTAAACTTGCGATAACGGGGGGGGGGGCATGTTCCCCCTCCCCCTTAATCCGCCCTTGGTGGGGTAAAAGAAATGTCCGGGGAGGGGGCGAAAATGTAGGCGCGAAGCGCCGAAAGCTTGCGAACGGAGAGGAGGGGTTTGGGGAGGGGACCTCAGTGAGTCCCCTCCCCAAGAAATTTTTTGTGGTTCCATATCTGGAATGGTGCATTTTAGTACCGATTGTTTAGCTATTAATTAGAAATATATAATTTCAACTACGTTTCAATAATGCATGGCATGTTGCAGTTTTGTTAAAATAATTTAAATAGTAAAGAGTTTTAATGATAAAAATTTATTGAGGCTGAGCAATTTCTGATTCCTGTTATAAATATATTGACCATTTGTTCTGCTACACAATTGTTACATAATAGATACCTGATTTATATTATTATACTGTTTGTTTAACGTACAATCCGGGAAGAACGACAAAGATGCACGAATATAGCTTAGCTATTTGTGTGATCTTTCTTATAAAATATTGAAAACAAAGAACAGATCTATCAACAAAAACAGTCGCAATTATTCAATTAAAACTAAAATTAATTCTGCTAAAAAGTAATTTTGCAAATTACATAACATCACTCAGAAATCAAGGAATTGGTACTTTATTATTTTATTATACATGCGTATAAAAATGAAGTCAGAAGCAAATGTTATTTTATTAACTTATTTAAGTTGCTAGTTGTCCTCAGAAGATATCAATATATACAACTATTACAAGGTTGCGAACAGGCCCATCGACAGAAATTTCGGGCCCCTGGGCTGATATTAATATTTTAAAAAGTTGAATGGCCAGCTCAGTCCGGGTCCCTAAAACTCGCCGGGCCCCTAGGCATTAGCCTTCCTGCCCCCCACTCGTCGGCACTTGTTGCGAACTTATACAATTATACGTTTCAAATTGCAAACTTTGTGGTTTAGCTTGCTCCGTAGCCAAGGGGGACACTGGGGGGCCGTGCCCCCCCCCGCTAGGTGTGGAGTGCCCCCCCCCCACTTGAAAAAGAAGAAAAAATAAAGAAAAAGTAAAGGTGCCCCCTTGATGGGTATTGGTGCCTCCCTGTTTACTTTGACCTGGCTACGGGCCTGGGTTTAGCACTGAATTTACCTAAAAATGCTTCAGCATTCAGATTGTCTGTTAAATCTTTTTCAAATGCAAGCAGGAAAAGATTGCTTAGACGCTTTTGTAACATTGATCTGCGATATGGGGTGAGCATTCGTGTGAGGGTTGAGAAACTGCTCTCACACATGGCTGTTGAAGCCCCAAATGCCAATGATTCCCAAAATACCCAGAAGTGAACGTCAATAAGATTCAATCTTGTATGCCCAAAAATTAGATAAGCTATATATGTAAGTATATATAAATAGCCTGAATGATTGCCAAAATATAAACTTTTAAGTCTTTATTATTATTGATTTATTAAACAAAATGATTGATGTTTTATAACCGTTATTATTAAAATTTTGTCAAAAAACTCAAATCATGCACGGGGGGGGGGCTCAGGTCATGTACGGAGGGGGGCTCAGCCCCCCTAGCCCCCCTCTGGCTACGGGCCTGACTCGGATAGCTGATTCAGTCAGGTCTTAAATTTAGTAAGGTAAGTGATTTGGTCAAGACATTGATTTAATCAGGTCAAATACTCAATTCGGTACTTGATTTAGTAAGATAATGACGTCAGGTTGATGATTCAATTTTTTCTTTTATTTAATCAGGTCCTTAATTTAGTCAGGTCATTTCATTGATTTGGTTAGATCAATGAATCAATTAATTTATCGATTTAGTAAGGTCATTGATTTAACCAGGTCATCAATGTAGACAGGTCTATGATTCAATCAAGATGATTTAGCCAGGTCAGAACACACAAAAAAAAACCCAATGAATTATCTGGTCTTGATCTATAATTTGTACTTGGCATGTTTTTTTGACTCAGTTGTGACTGGTGGTACGGAGGGTTTGACTTTCCCCCATGATTTGCTAGTGATGTATAATTAAAATTTCACCCCAACTTTATGCGTTTTTAACACTTGTTCAGATCTCCCACAATGCCTGGTGGACTCTTTGCTATTTCTCGTGATTTTTTCAATGAGATCGGAACGTACGATGCAGCAATGGAATACTGGGGCGGAGAGAACATAGAACTTTCATTCAAGGTAGATAACTTAATTCTGGTTGACTGAACTTTTATTCAAGGTATATTTTGTAATTGTGATTCATAAATTAATCATTTAGTTAAATAGTTTTATTATGATTTAAAAACTTACTTTCAATATATAGCCTATAATTTTACCCTTTCTAGCGCATAATACAATTGTTGTTATCAATGAATCAAACATAATTGATGAGCAATATAAATTCTGTAGGCTTGGATGTGCGGAGGAAGTCTAGAAATGGATCCTTGCTCTATCATCGGTCACGTGTTCAGGAAATCTATACCAATAAAAGGCTCCTTTGATCAGATTGTCAGAAACAGTCTTCGTGTTGCAGAGGTCTGGATGGACGATTATAAAAACTATTTTTATGAATATAAAAATTATTCTTTAGTGAGTACATTTTTTTAAACAAATATTTTCCTTATAATTTTGGTAAGACGCTGTGCTAGAAAATTTTCTTGCAACTTCTTCATAAAGTTTTTGAGAAGAGTCGGGGGGTGTTACGGTCTCATTAGTGGTTAATAGGATCTAAGAGATTGCATCTCATCCTTTAAGGGGACATCACACACACACACATTGTAGTCATTAGTGCTACAATATGACCGTTAATATGTTACATAAAGCAAATATTGCACATTTACTAGAAACAGAATTATTGTAAATATTGTCACTGATTTAGAATACATTTTCTTTGCTACATTTTTAGTTCCTTATTTTTTCTTTACAGACAAAGTTAAGTTCTTAAAAATAATAAACAAAGATGAAAGTAAAAATTATTGTAATAACTAAATTGACCACTTGTCTAAGAATACATCTTGGGGGAAAGTCTTTAGATTATTTAATTATGACAAGTGTATGCAAATAAACTTGAACTTTGCCAGAGTGTTACCGAAGGTCTGATAAAAAAACAACTCGTCAACTTATCATGTGCGACTGAACTCTCTCAAAGTCTGTGATAGATCTCATAGTAAACCTTGACATTAAACATGATAACACATTTTTGTTTCACTTCAGCCGGACATCGGTGACGTATCTGAGAGGAAGAAGTTGAGAGAAAATTTAAAATGTCAAAGTTTTGAGTGGTACGTGAAGAACGTCTACCCGGAGCTGGCGTTGCCTGCAGAGAATATCTTGTTTGCTGGGGAGGTGAGTTCAGAGAATATCTTGTTTGCTGGGGAAATGAGTTCAGAGAATATCTTGTTTGCTGGGGAGGTGAGTAACACGAAATACTCACTGTGGTCATTTGAAAACAAGTACTATGGGCAGCGTCGTCTTAATGCATGAGCATAACCGGCCAATTCCCCAAGAGAACGGCTGTGAGTCGGGCTACAAAACACTTTTTTGAACGAGGGGTGTGGAACAGTTAGTTCGACTCTGACAGTCGGGAGATTTATAGATAACTTTTTAAATTATCAGCTTCAATTTGTTTAGGGGTGGATGGCGAGTGGTGTAGATGCTCGACTGTCAACCTGAGATAAGACCCGTACAACGGGGTGGGTGTGGTAGTGGGGGTCAGTACTTGTTTTCTACTCTTGGCTTCTCATGTAGTTACAGAAAATTTTAATTAAGAGTGCAGTTTGATTGTTTTTATCGGAGCCCTCAATTTCAAAAGCCAGCTCTGCATGTAGATAGTTCTTTTTATTATTTGGTTTTGTTTTTACACGTGTAAGCCTGACACTGTTTGACATGTTGATATGATTACTGTCAGGGCTGGGTTAACATTACTGTCAGGGCTGGGTTAACATGATTACTGTCAGGGCTGGGTTAACATGATTACTGTCAGGGCTGGGTTAACATTACTGTCAGGGCTGGGTTAACATGATTACTGTCAGGGCTGGGTTAACATTACTGTCAGGGCTGGGTTAACATGATTACTGTCAGGGATGGATTAACATTACTGTCAGGGCTGGGTTAACATGATTACTGTCAGGGTTGGGTTAACCATTAGGCTGATAGGCAATAGCCTTGGACCATGAACTAAAATCGGCCCTAATATTCCGTTTCACCTAACAATTTTTTTTGTGATGTTTTGTCATTCTTTTCACATTATTAGGTTTTGTTAGGTAACAAGCGTTAGGCCAACATTTACCTGAACCCTGCATTGATTACAGTGTATCTATTTTGATACCAAGACGTATATTTAGGGAATCATTCCATCGTTAATTTTAAACTAGCCGTGGATGTATTTTTTTTTCCTTTCTAGATAAGGTCCTTAGGATTACCTGACAGGTGCCTTAACAATGGCGGTAAGACACACCCCATTATGTACTCTTGTGGTGGCTACGTTGATACTTTGTTCTGGTACTTCACTACGGACGGTCAAATTTACCAGTACTTGGGCCACATGTGTGCATCCAATACGTCAGTGGTACTGGAGAAAAATCAGAACTGTGCTGACCAAGGGAGGTGGCAGTACACACATGTGAGACAGGTTCCTCTTTGTTCTGTTCAGTATAGTCTGTTCTGTGTATTCTATTTTTAATGTGTTTAGAAATCGAAATTATGTGTTTAGTTGTTGCTTTTGTTGATTCCAAATTGTTATTGGTTTGTTTGTTTTTTAATCTCTAACACACTTTAGTGTGTGCTCTGTTTTTGTAAACCGTTGTGAATCATGTTGTGTTTTTCAACAGAACAAACAGATCACTCACCAGCCAACAGGTCTGTGTCTCACTGCTCAGCCAAAAGACGACAGGTTGGCGCTGACACAGTGTGACGCCAAAAATTCTTGGCAGACGTGGAGACCACAAAAACGTAGGAGTGACCTTAATTTCCCCAAACAGACAGGAGTCGTAACATAACTAGGGGGCGGGAGATGATCCGTCCTGGCAGCCAGCAACACGAGTAAATGGGTCGAAGCTAATCTCATATTACCTGCAAGACAGAACAGAACATTTCAATACTAATCTGAAATAACGTAATATTACCTTACTTTTAAATGCAAATTATACTTGTTTTTTTTTAATTTATTGAGTCTCTTTTACATCTAAATGTGTATATTTGTGTTTGTCTGGGTGTGTGTGTAGACGTGCGCCTGTATATGTATATATATATATATATATATATATATATGTGTGTGTGTGTGTGTGCGTGTGTGTGTGTGTAGACGTGCGCCTGTATACATATATATATATATATATATATATATATATATATATATATGTGTGTGTGTGGGTGGGTGTCTGAGCTTTTATTTGGTAAAGGAACAAATGAGAGAGAGAGAGAGAGGATGACAGACCAATCGGCAAGTGTTTCACGACTATACCAGTTGAAGATTAAAAGCCATGTGGACTGATTCGTTGCCATCTATACATACACATATATATAAATATATTACAGATATTGAAGAGCAATAAAACTAAATCAAAACTTGATGGTGAAAAGTCTAAAATAAAAAAAAAATACATATGTCCTTTGTATATATCTATTTGAGGGTTGGGTGGTCGTGCGGTGTAGAGCACTCGACCTGAGATTTTTTTTTCAGGTCCTGGTGAAAGTCTCCAAGCCTACCCAGCTTTAAATGGGTACCTGACTTTAAGTTGGGGAAGTAAAGGCGGCTGGGCGTTGTGCTAACCACACAATCCATTTATATGCCGAGGTTACTGAAACAGAAGAACGCTTCACTTCATCTGCCACGATGAGTCCTTAGGGGCTTAACTCCCAACAAACGGCATACATTAAAATGTGACTCTGGTGATCCATAAAGTCAAACCATGAAAAATATTAATTTTTTAAATATTTTTTTATTACAAATGTAATATTTTTATTAAAAAAATGCATTCTAAATACTTTCTAATAAAAAATATTTATTTATTTTTTATTGAACTACAATTTCTCGGAAATGAAATACACTATCAGTTGACCGGCACCGAACGTCATTTTGATTTGTTTACGTTTTGTCAGTCACTTCGACTAAATTAAAATGGACTCAGATTCTCATTATTTAGTGGAAAAAGAACTTAAATCTAGTGACAAAGATGAAACTAACACTCGCTAAATCAAAAAAAAAAAAAAAATATAAAAACATTCAAAACTGACCAAAAAACATTTTTTTTCAACTTTTTTAAGAAAAAACACAAGGTAGCCTCACGACACAGGCGCGCATAAGGCCATACCCTTCACTTTTTTTACATTTTGTCAAAAAAGTGAGGGGCAGTGCAAAAAACACACTGTGCATTATGTCTTTTTTAATAAAGAAAACTTTTTTTCTACATTTTTTGC
The DNA here is from genome assembly GCA_021962125.1 of Bulinus truncatus. Taxonomy (NCBI): domain Eukaryota; kingdom Metazoa; phylum Mollusca; class Gastropoda; family Planorbidae; genus Bulinus; species Bulinus truncatus. The sequence goes on along the minus strand of JAGDYQ010000287.1, from coordinate 674,251 downwards.
GTTTGTCTTAAAATTAGATTTTTTATGTGAATAATTAAAGGAAAATATGCATACTTGAAAAAAAGTCAACAAACATTTATTTTTTGAAGAAATTGATTGATAACTGAATATTTCCTTTCAGAAATATATGTAGATTAATAAAATGTCTGAAAAAATGTTTTTGTTTTTAATACTTGTTTTTTGTCTTATTGCTGTTTGTACACTTTAAAAAAAAATAATTTTGTTTTGTTAAATTCTTTTTTTTAAAAATATTATCAAGTTTCATTTTCACAAAAATAAGCTGCACAGTTTTAAAGCCTATTCAAAGTAGAAAAAAAATGATATATCACACATATATGGGCTATAAAGGAAACAGACAATATAGTCCAAAATGTAAGGACACCTGTTTGGTAATAAAAAATGACCAAAAACCTGCCGTCGATTAAGAGTTAAGGGAACTTTACTTTTATGTATATAATTAAAACAAGCAATTTAAGTCTTTTCCGTTTCGGACAAAGGACTATTTAGAGCATTTTCGTGTACGGTTACGCCGGACGAAATCCGTATTTTTTTCCGGTTGATAGCCATAGATATTGCTGGTAAATAGAGAGGGAAGTAATCATGTTCAATAACTGTTTCAAAAATAACTAATGATTAAGCCCCTTTGATTAGCTTTTATTATTTATATTTAAAATATAAGCAAAAACGGTACTTAAAACGCCCCGTTTTCGGCCCTCAGAGGTCAGATCGCAAATTGGACTTTTGATGTACACTTGGCAGGCCAAGACATACAAAATGATATATACATCATGGGTCTAGGACTTATGGTTGCTGAGATATAGGGCGCTCCTTTATTAATATAGCTTATATAGTAAAAAACGGTACTTAAAACGCCCCCATTTTCGACCCTCAGAGGTCAGATCACGAAATGGACAAAAGTCATTTTTTTGGCAGGCCAAGACCTACAAAATGATATATACATCATGGGTCTAGGACTTATGGTTGCTGAGATCTAGGGTGATGACGGACAGACAGACAAAACGGGGACAAAATAGTTCAAACATGAGTGCACTTATGTAGTACAAAAACATGTCAGTGTTATACAAAAATTAAATTCTGGCTGCATCATATGGCCACTGACTTTTTTGTCCCCGTTTTGTCTGTCTGTCTGTCTGTCCGTCATCACCCTAGATCTCAACAACCATAAGTCCTAGACCCATGATGTATATATCATTGTGTAGGTCTTTGCCTGCCATGTGTGCAGCAAAAGTCCATTTCGCGATCTGATTTCTAAGGGCCGTAAAAGGGGGCTTATAAAGTACCGTTTTTTTACTATGTAAGCTATATTAACAATGGAGCGCCCTATATCTAAGCAACCATAAGTCCTAGACCCATGATGTATATATCATTTTGTAGGTCTTGGCCTGCCAAGTGTAAATCAAAAGTCCATTTTGCGATTTGACCTCTCAGGGCCAAAATATAAGAGTTTTTTATGTACCGTTTTGTTTATATTTTAAATATAAATAATGAAAGCTAATCAAAAGGGCGTAATCATTATTTATTTTTGTAACAGTTATTCAACATGACTTACTTCCCGTACTTTTTATAAAACCCATAATATATAATTATCAAACAACAATTGACGGAGTTTTCGGACGATTAAATGACTACAATTTAGAATGTTTCAATTATGAGTCCTATTTCAGTGACCACAAACCACTTGTAGTTAGATTTAAGAGAAAATAATTTTGTTTTCAAATATAAAGAAACGTCTTTTTAATATCTTTTTTTCAGATATATGCATTACACAATTGAATTTATAAACATTTCCAAAATTTACAAATATTTACTGAAAGATAGCATACGTACTGATACATAATACGAAAATGCTCTAACATGTCCTGTGTCCAGAATGGAACAGGCTTAGATTGCTTGTTTTTTTAAATAACCAGTTACTTGGAGATATTTTCATCTCCGGTCTGTTACCCACCAGTGACAACAGAATCAATAATGCACGTATATGGGGATCGATCGAAGGTAAAGATGCAAATTGAAAATGTTTGGAGGCTTTACGTTAGGGTGGTCCAACCTTTTAGATAACATGGGCCGCTTTTTGAAGAAACATAGTTTGTATGGGCCACACATAAATATAACTATTCAAAGATCCGTCATAGCAGCACTGAGGGCCTACGGGAAAACCGATAATGATGCCCTCTGCAACAGCCATTCAGAAAGATGGTAAATAATTGGTCAATTAATACAGAGCTTACTGACACAGAGGGCCTCTGGTCAAGTGCTCATGCCTTACGACGGCCCTGGCTTTACATTTACGTGATAAGCAGAATAACTGTGTCGTAGACTGTATAGATACAATTCATTGTTGCCTCCAGTCGTATACATACCTGTCAAGGGCCCTATGTCACGTGATGATCGCTGTAAGGACCTTCCAATAACACTTCCGTTTTATTTTGCGGGTGAACGAACTTTTTTTTTATAACATACAGACAAATTAGAGCTGTACATTATGCACACGTAGATTATATATAGATCAGTTATGTGCAAACTACGGCCCTCGGGTCATATCTGGCCCGCGGCACGCCACTCGTTTCAGAGGGCAACACATCGCGCTCCCTTTATGAGGTTCACATTTTATTATACTAGTTAAAGTCAACAATCCATCCGTGTACTATTGGTACAGCTCGCCGGCAATGTGGCCCGCGATTCAAAATGTTTGCCCACGTCATTGCCAGCATGACAGGGTGTAGTGTGCATACCACACCAGCATTGTTGGCGGCGCTGGTGCATGTTTACCATGCCTACAGAGCGGCGGGGTGAGTGTGCTCGCTATCATCTGCCGGGATGGCAGAAAAAGAGGGTTTTTTAAGACTTGCCTAAAATGGCCAGACCAGCAGGGTGTGTGTACAGCTGATCGGGCAGAATGTCAAGGCAAGGGGTTTTTCCTGCCACTCGGACAGAGGAGAAGGGTGTAATGTGCCTGAACCCACAGCTCGAAAAGGCAGGCTGCGTAGGTGTGCTTGAGTGGGGACAGAGTGGAAGGGTGTTGTGTGGTGCCGACCACATCCGTCACCACTACCAGCTGTGAGTACTTTGATCTTGGATAGTCCTCATTGTCCCCAGTACCACCACCCGCGCAAGAAGTTTTTGTTTCCCCGGACTAAAGAACCCCAATGATCTATTCCCCGTAGACCATGGTATGTCTCTCAGACTACGATGGATAGATCACGAGAAATCACGCCAAAATATCTTTCTCATATTTCATACAGTTCGCCGCAAGAGTTTCAAGTTTACATATTTACATTTCTACTGACTAATAATTGTAATATCTTAATGGTTTTCAATAAACCAATAACGTTTTTTTTAGATAATGATCTTTGTGCATCCGTTCCCTAACTATCGGTGACCTATATAACCTTAACCCACATGTGATATATATCTGTAACTTAAACTAGCTGGGTGATATTAAATGTTCCAGTAAATGACACTTATTCTGATAATTTTTTCGTTTATTTTTCTTACAGTTCATTTCTTTTTCCTTAAAATCAACACACCTAGCCTGTATAGGTAAGTGATATCGAACAAATGTATTCTGCTTCTGCAGAAATGTACATCATAAGAGCGCGCGACTAATTCAAAATTTAGGTTAAATGTGTGACAGGATTAATGGATTAATAGGCAACCCAGTTTGTGCGAAAAAATTTCAATAAAGTTCTGTTAGTAAATATAACTGTGTGTAGTGAGGATTTCTGTGTTGTTCAGTCTTCTTGGTGTATTAACAAACATTTCGAAATACATATTTCTAATTTTTTACCTGATTAAATTGTAGTTAAAGACATAGTTCAGTGCGAAAATGAAGCGATCTTTTTATAAACCTTTTAGATACACACCCGTCGTAAAAATGCGAAAGTGTTTAAATATGGTATTTTCGTCTACACTTTTTACCATCGTTGTAATCATCTACTTCAGACTAACTGCAGACGAGAAGCTAGTTATCAATACTGGATATAAAGATTTACAAACTTTAATAAAAGTAGTTCAAAATAATGAAACGAATAGTGTTATTCATACGTTTCCAATTAGACCTGATGACAAACTTAATATAACAACACTTTCCAGCGTGAAAGAAAATTTCGGTAAAGTTATTTCTATTTTAATTTAACATATTTAAAAAAAAATGGCAGCAACAAAAAACCATGTTATTGTCCCAATTATATAAGTGTGGCTTATAACTGTGAGTAATTTAAAATTTATGATGAGTATAGCCTATCTATCACTATATATAAGGACAGCGTGTAAGAAATTAAGAAGCAGAATTGAACTTGCGCGCGGGTGCTGTATCGTGCCACACCATCTTGCCTCTGTGCTGCAAAATAGCATAATGAAGTAATTTTTTTTAGAGCATTTTCGAAAAAAAATGCTCTATTGTCCCCGTCTGTCTGTCTGTCTGTCTGTCTGTCCGTCATCACCCTAGATCTCAACAACCATAAGTCCTAGACCCATGATGTATTTATCATTTTGTAGGTCTTGGCCTGCCATGTGTGCAGCAAAAGTTCATTTCGCGATCTGACCTCTGAGGGCCGTAAAAGGGGGCTTATAAAGTACCGTTTTTTACTATATAAGCTATATTAACAATGGAGCGCCCTATATCTCATCAACCATAAGTCCTAGACCCATGATGTATATATCATTTTGTAGGTCGTGGCCTGCCAAGTGTACATCAAAAGTCCATTTCGCAATCTGACCTATCAGAACCAAAATATAAGAGTTTCTTATGTACCGTTTTTGCTTATATTTTAAATATAAATAATAAAAGCTAATCAAAGGGGCGTAATCATTATTTATATTTGTAATAGTTATTCAACATGATTACTTCCTTCTCTAAATTTATCAAAATTCATGCGCGTGGAGCAATATTTATGGCTGTAACCCGGGGAAAAAAATACGAATTTCGTCCGGCGAAAATGCTCTAAAATGTCCTTTGTCCGAAACGGTAAAGACTGAAATTGCTTGTTTACTTTTCAGCTAATTTTTTTTAATACTTCGTTTTGATTTTAACATTGAGAGAATTAATTACTGCTTAAAAAAATAATCCAAAAATACTAGCGTTGACGAACAAAACGTAATTTGTGAGATATGAAATGTAGGTCATTTCTGCACATTAGGTAGGTGGCATAAATTAGCAACCATATCTTTACTTAATGGTGAGCTAGAAATGTTTCAAGTGTCACGTTTGAACTCCCGACTTACCGGGGAACGCCGGGTACACTGCTAGTTGAATGCATATGCATAAAGTCTGATTTCTTTAATTTTTCTGAGATTTAGCTAAAAGTGTGGTTTATCTGTTTTTCTGTGATTAAGAATAAACTGTAATTTATTTCATTTCTCTGTTATTTAGATAATGTAACGTTCCCGTTTTTCATTGACTCCATCAACGGCACTGGCCCAGGTAAGACTTATATATATATATATATATATAACCTCAATATTTTTAAAATCATTTTATCTGAAGGTATGTGCACGTGTATGTGTGTGTGTGAGGGGGGTGTACGTGTTGGCGTATGTGACGCGTGTGTGTTGAGTATGTAGCGTGTGTGTGAGGTTATGTGGTCTCTGTGGTGGATACTGCCGTGGTGTGGTGGTAGATATGTGGTCTCTGTGGTGGATACTGCCGGGTGTGGTGGTGGGTATGTGGTCTCTGTGGTGGATACTGCCGCGGTGTGGTGGTAGGTATGTGGTCTCTGTGGTGGATACTGTCGGGTGTGGTGGTGGGTATGTGGTCTCTGTGGTGGATAGTGCCGTGTTGTGGTGGTGGGTATGTGGTCTCTGTGGTGGATAGTGCCGTGGTGTGGTGGTGGGTATGTGGTCTCTGTGGTGGATACTGCCGTGGTGTGGTGGTGGGTATGCATGTGTTACATGTGTAAAAATTCGTTAGTGCTAGGCCTTTTTATGTTTTGGATTTTTTTTAACGTGTTGTTTGCTTTCCCTTTGGTTTTTAAATCAATTGTTGCAGTCTTGTTTAATCTGTCACAGATGGCTTTTCTACCTCCAACCCACCCCCACCCCCGGGGGTCACTCAAGCTAACCTACACGGTAACGTGCGCCACGGTAGCATGTAGACACAAACCCAACTATGAATAACGGAAGGGTTCGGTAGTCCTTATCGGGCGCTTATAAAAAATCGTTACCGGTGGTTTGTCTAACAATAATATCATTAATAATTACTGAGATTGCTGTAAATCAGAAACAATGTAATATTATAATTCATAATACATGTATATAAACAGACACCACATTATCTTAATGGACTTGTGTCATTAGAAATGCTTAGAAGAGTCGCAGATTTAATTATTTTTTTTAAAATCCAGAAGTATTTGCTACTTGGTAGATAAATGAACTCAATTTAAATGACCGCCCAAGTGAGAGAACATTGCCTGGGTAAGAGCCGACCGAAGTTGAAGTGACGATGTGAATAGCAGTGTGTGTATGAAACATAACAGTAGTGTATGAGACATAACAGCTGTGTATGAAACATAATACCAGTGGTGTATGAAACATAACAGTAGTGTATGAAACATAACAGTGTGTATGAAACATAATAGTAGTGGTGTATGAAACATAACAGCAGTGTATGAAACATAACAGCTGTGAATGAAATATAACAGCAGTGTATGAAACATTAACAGCAGTATATGAAACATAACATCAGTTACGAACTTGTTGAGTGTGTGAAAACATAACAGCAAGATACATTTATTGCATACACTTTGACCACTAGGGCGTGGCTGACTGTTTTTAATTTAATTGAACGGATTTAGTTGAGATTTGTAGTTCATTTGATAATTATTGAGTCAATAAAAAGTGTTAATTGTCACAATGACTTAGGCTGGTCGTACCCAGCCAATGTTTACATAGGGCTGTTAGCAAACATTGGCCTTAAGATATATCATTCAGTTGAAAAAAATAAAGGAAATCCAAGCTTAACTACACGACAAAGTTAAGATTATTTTAAAAAATGTGTTTTTGTTTTTGATATTGCAAGAGAGATTAACATTTATAGACCAGTGGTACATTATTAGGGCGCATTAGTCAGACCTGTTGTTGTTGTCCAGGAGAAGGTGGTCAAGCGGTCATCATTGACGAAATACCAGCACAAGACAAAAGTCTTCACGACCAAGGCTGGCAGTTGAACAATTTCAACGAGTATGTCAGTCAGAAGATATCAATTCACAGAAGTCTTCCCAGCTGTACGTCTGATGCGTGAGTTGAGTTATAAGTTAAGACTGAGTTATATAAATATATATCTATCTATATATATCTATCTATATCTATACATATATATATATATATATATATATATATATATATATATATTAATAATGTTTGAACTATGATTGAGACTTCTACTGTTCTCTTTATGTTTAGTTATCTTGGTTATATTCAACAACAAATCAATTCTGTGGCTAACTGCTTTATGTTTTTTTCTTTAACAGATGTCAACGTTTTATCAAATCTTTCAATGGCACCAAAGATGAACTGAGCGTTGTGATCATATTTCACAATGAAGCCTGGACAACTCTATTGAGGTCAGTCCATAGTGTACTGTCACGGACACCGGAGCATCTTCTGAGAGAAATAATTTTGGTGGACGATGGATCTACATTAGGTCAGAACAACACAGAACATTTCTCTCTAATAAATGATAATAAAAAAAAAGTAATGAAGTTATTTCCAAATGCCAAGATTTAGATTTTTAATCATAAATATTTTTTTATGTTTAAGAAATAACAGTGTGTCCGGTAAAGGGAGAGTACTCAAACATGGATTTTTTTTTTTAAAAAAAAAGACTGTTCATCTAGTTTAAAAGTATGGATTTCGTAAATATTTCTAATTGAGAACCAAAAAAAAATCTGCAGGTGGAAATGGTCTGAGAACATCAATGGCTATTGCTTTACGCCTTAAAGGTGTGAGGGTCCGCTGAAGTGTGACGAGACGGGACAGTGAAAAGAGGGGAGGGGAGGTTGCTGAAAAGTTTGACCAGATGGGACTGGGAGAAGGGGAAGATAGGGGGGTCACTGAGGTGTGACATGAAGTGTTCCGGTGGACGCGGGCAATGTTTCCTCTAATTTTATTAAGACTATTTGCGGGAAAAGAAAATAGCTGTGCGCAACCTTAGAAGGACATTTAGGCCTTCTAAATAAAACAATAGCGCACTATATTAGAGTGTTTGTGCACACTTTTACCCGGGCGAATTTGAGGTGGGGAGCGACGAAAAAAATTATAATTAAAGGATTGAGAATATATGTAAACATAATTACAACCCTATTTCTCTATATTTTACAAAACTGAAAGATGGTCAATCTTTAAAGTAAAAGGGGTGGGATACATTTTTAATATTAATGGCGTTTTTTATTCTCTTTCTGTTATTATAGTTTTATCTTTTCAGATGGGTCGCTCAAATACCCCCCAATAGTCATAGTGGGTCACAAGGTGTGCAAATTTGAGAACTCAAGTCTTGGGTGAAATTGTCTCCCCTGATCTGTCAAGACTCTAAAAAACAAAAGTAAACACAAGGTTAACAAATTAGTGATCCTCACCCCTCCAAGAAAAATAGCTTTAGAACAATTCTTATATTTTTGCACCAGTCATTCATCTAAGCTGAGCGTGTGCGGGCGCACACACGTTACAAAGAAACGCGCATATATTTCCTTTAGTAGAACGATTCTACTACTTAGTACCGGCGTTCACTTAAGATATTTGCGTGCGCATACACATTACAACAGAACGCACACTTGTTTCTCGCTTAGTAGAAAGAGTCTATATACTAGCTACCGATTTTCCCTCTAAGCTATGCACTTGTGTTCGCACACACACACACACACACATTACAACAGGGCGCACAACTGTCTGGCTTAGTGCCCGCCCCCCCTCTCTCCCCATATACAACTAGGTGATCCTCCGGCTTATATCGTATTACATTTTTGAACAGCTGTGTTATGTTTAACTTTATTTTTTTCATTTATGTTTTTTTTTTTTTTAATTTTGTCCAAGCTCATTAAAAATGTTCAACACTTGTGTATTCTCGATGACAATAGTCTATTTTTTTTAAATGTTAGCGTCAATTAATTTAATACTTATGTAGCCCTAAGTTAATTACTTATTTTTTATCATGTTTATATTAAAAGGGAGATATCTGGAAGAGATTAACATCGCGTACACCTTATGGTAGGGATCTTTGTGGCAACGCGCATTTCTTCAAAATTAACGAATTTAATTGTGATAAAGATGTTATTATCTGACGCGGGAATGAAACAAATTTGTTAAAAAAATTCAAACAACTTTAATGAAAAGTTTTGTTTATAATTTTACAAAAATTTCTGAATTCTTCCCTTGCTAATGTAAAGAGCAGCAAAAACATTTACCGCAAATGATATGTATATTTGAATGACATTCCTCATCTCTTCTGTTTGATGACAGATTTCTTACACAAGCCACTCGACAAATACTTCAGCACTATCCCTGAAGTCAAGATAGTAAGGAGCCCAGAGCACAGAGGACTCATCAAAGCTCGTCTGTTGGGATTTGCGGCATCCACGGCGCCGGTCGTTGTATTTTTGGACTCTCATATCGAGTGTTTTCCGAGTAATACCATTGGTTGTTTTTATATGTAGTCTTAGTGTGTCTTTGTATGTGACTCATATCGAATGATTCCCAAGTAATACTTACAGTATTGGTTCTGTATTTGTGTCTGTGTTTTAATTAAGTGTCTCATATCGAGTGGTTCCCAGGTAACTGTAGAACCATTGGTTCTCTTCTCTTCTTTTTTTTTTTGTACTTCTCGCGTGTACATTATTTACGGTATTTGAAAATGTTACATTTTAACTTCAATAAATTTCAACATACAGTAATAACGATTTGTTTTTTTTCTTCAGATTGGTCTGAAAGTATTCTGATCAGGATAGCTCAGAATAAAAAGGCGACAGTGTTTCCACAAATACCTGGAATCCACGACAAAACTTTCCAATTGGGCTGCAGCACAGACGTCTGGAGCTACGGCATCTTCCACTACTACAACTTGTTGTTTGACTGGGATGTCATACCAGAAAGAGAGAAACAACGACGTAAAGACGGTAGTGATGCATTCAGGTCAGTGATTCAGTCAGGTCAGTGATTCACTCAGGTCAATGATTCAATCACAGTGACTTAGTCAGGTCAGTGATTCAGTCAGGTCAGTGATTCGGTCAGGTCAGTGACTCAGTCAGGTCAGTGATTCAGTCAGGTCAGTGATTCAGTCAGGTCAGTGATTCAGTCAGGTCAGTGATTCAGTCAGGTCAGTGACTCAGTCAGGTCAGTGACTCAGTCAGGTCAGTGATTTAGTCAGGTTAGTGACTCAGTCAGGTCAGTGATTCAGTCAGGTCATTGATTCAGTCAGGTCATTTATTTATTCAGTACTGTTATTCAGTCAGGCCATTGACTTAGTCAGGTCAGTGATTCGGTCAGGTCAGTGATTCAGTCAAGTCAGTGATTCAATCAGGTAATGGATTTATTCAGGTCAGGAATTTAGTCGGGTGATTGATTCAATCAGCACAGTGATTCATTGATTCTGTCAGGTTAGTGATTCAGTCATTCATTTTAAATCAAGAAAAAAAAGTAATGACATGACTGAGTTGCCTTGATTTGTAATTTCAGTTTAGCTAGAACCGACCACGGCTTCTTAATAATGAAATTTAAATATTCCAAAAGTCCAGGTTAATTTTGCACAGTATGCAAAAATAACCGTATACATGATTATATATAATTTATATTTATATGATTCGATTTTAAGCGCAAGAATTATTTCTACAATATCTGAGCAAACTGCATCAGTTATGTACTGCTATTTTTTTGTATCTGCCCTTATTGTACAGTAACAAACCAAAACTTAGAATTGTATCACTGTTTTCTTAATAAAGTCATAATCATTGCATGTTTTCCCAGTCTTATAAGTTTGTACTACTTGTTCAGGTCTCCCACAATGCCTGGTGGACTCTTTGCTATTTCTCGTGATTTTTTCAATGAGATCGGAACGTACGATGCAGCAATGGAATACTGGGGCGGAGAGAACATAGAACTTTCATTCAAGGTAGATAACTTAATTCTGGGGCGGAGAGAACATAGAACTTTAATTCAAATATTACGTGCTTTTTAAGCTTTTCGTTTTTGTTGTTTTATAAAAATTGCATTTCCTTATTGGATAATATTGTTTGTGTAAACTATGAAAGTCCATGAGTAGAGTTAAAAAAATAACTTAATTCTGGTTTACTAAACTTTCATTCAAGGTAGATAACATAATTCTGGTTTACTAAACTTTCACTCATAGAAAATAATTTGACGGCAATATCTTAAGCTTTAATTCGGGAAGAAAATTAAACTGTGATTTAATAAACGTTCTTACAGTAAAATAATTTGTTTCTGGTTTCTTGAACTTTCTTTCAAGGTAGATAATTTAGTTTTGATTCTCGCATAAAATCTTGGTGACCTTAGGGAGGAAAAAAACCACAAATGTAATCTGGAATTGGAATCGGTATATCAGTTTAATGCATTATTCAATCGCACATTATTCAATCATACATTATTCAATCATACATTATAAACTCTTTAGACTTGGATGTGTGGAGGGAGTCTAGAGATGGACCCATGCTCTTTCATTGGACATGTTTACAGAAGGAGTACGCCAGTCAAAGGAACATACGATCAGATTTTCAAAAACAGTATCCGTGTTGCAGAGGTCTGGATGGACGATTATAAAAATTATTTTTATGAACATAAAAATTACTCTTTGGTAAGCCTTTTCTTTATATGTGCGCACAATCATTTCGACATTATTTTAATAAGTTAATTATCATTATAAATTAATTATGAAAAAAGTTGTAATAAGTTGATTATATAGCCAGTGGTGGATCTTGGTTTAAATTTGTGGGGGTGTTTTTTCAGAAGATATTTTTTTAGTCTTTGTTTTGAAATTGTATCAAATGAAACAAACATGTATCGAAAGAATATTTCTACAGAAAACCGATAAAGTCTTAAACCAGTGGTCGGCAAACTTATCAGCCAAAGAGCCAAATATGAACATTACAAATTTTAAAAAAATTGGGAGCCAAATCTGCTTGTTTAGTACACTTTTATTACTCTAAATTTTATTACACTAAATAAGTAGTACACTAAATAAAACTTAATGCCAGAGCCGCACTTAATTAGACAAAGAGCCACATGCGGCGCCGGAGCCGCACTTTGCCGACCACTGTCCTAAACGAACAAAATCAGCTTTTTTTTTTCTTACTAATGTATATTAATTCATGTATTATAATCTTAGTATATCTCACTTTACTTGCTATAACATTAACATATCTTATTTTACTTAATGTACGCTAATTTGATGCCGTTCAAATTTGATCTATTCATTTAAAAATGGGATCAGCATTGCGCCAGTGACAGACCTCCTTTTCAGCCTGTGTACAGCTACCTATGTGAGTTATAGTGATCTTGAAAACAGAAGCCAAAATAACACGGTTCTGGAACTGTGAAATGCGCAGTTCCATAAAATTATTTTTTTTTATCTTTTTGAGAAACGCGTCTTTTTTTTCCAATGAATGAGCTATTCGTAAAGGATCTTAGTAAATCTTGACATTAAACTTGATCATTTTTTTATTACTTCAGCCGGACATCGGTGACGTGTCTGAGAGGAAGAGGTTGAGAGAAAATTTAAAATGTCAAAGTTTTTACTGGTACGTGAAGAACATCTACCCGGAGCTGGCGTTGCCTTCAGAGAATATCTTGTATGCTGGGGAGGTGAGTTCAGAGAATATCTTGTATGCTGGGGAGGTGAGTTCAGAGAATATCTTGTTTGCTGGGGAGGTGAGTTCAGAGAATATCTTGTTTGCTGGGGAGGTGAGTTCAGAGAATATCTTGTTTGCTGGGGAAGTGAGTAATAGGATATACTCAATACTAGCCATGATGTCGTCTTAGAATAGTTGATGGGTTTTTTTTTATACCCAGAATGATATCTAGAAATATTTGGATTTGTTTTTCAGGTTTGATAACTTCTAAATAGTAAGGACAGGCCTTATTTAATCTCCTGACTGATAGCAATCCCATTACTGATTCTTCCTGGTGCTGTGGCGTAGCGAGCTTAACTCGCGCCCGGGTCACAATACCTTTTTAGAGCCCCCCCCTCCCATTTGAAACCCATATAATAGTATATGTAAAATATACCTTTTGGCGCTACTTTGTAACTAGCGCCCGGGGCATGATGCCCATCTTGCCCTCCCCCCCCCCGCTACGCCACTTTCCTGAAGCATATTGTCTGTTGGGTCCCATCAACCTTAAAGCCAAACAACGTGATAAAATGACAACAAGGAATTTCCTAGTCTACTAATTTATTTTTTGTAAACTAAGTTCACCATAAATACATACGGACATAGCAAAGCCTGTTCTTTCAACGTTCACCTCATGCTAGTACTGCGAACCTATTTTATACAACGTGAATAATCGAAATTGAGAATCCGAATGTCAGTTTCGTGTGAATACATCTCTGAACTAAAGCATCGGTTACCAGCTACGCTCCTGATTACATAACATCATTGCAGAATTACAAGCAAATCCATTGCATTAATTTATTTTTTTTTTATCCATTTCGTGAATTGCGCGTTTTAATCAGTTTTTTTTTATGGTCACCTTATGTTCGCTTTGCTGAATTTACTTTGTATATTCTGTCATAATCAGAAGATATTTTTTTTTAAATCGCAATATCATTTTACCAATCATAGCTGCGGCCGGTGGTACCGTCATCGTTGTTTTAGACTGGTCAGTAAAAAACTGAAGTTTGCAGAGCACTGATGTGGCAGATCAAGACCCGTAATCATTACTGTTTGATAGTTTGTTATTATTCTTTTTTTTTTTTTTTGTTTATGTTGCTATTACAACATTTAGTTGTCAAAATGTTCCATGGCAGTTGGCTTCATTTATTTTATTGTTCTTTCTAGATCAGGTCCTTAGCATTAGCTGACAGGTGCCTTAACAATGGCGGTAAGACACACCCCATTATGTACTCTTGTGGTGGCAACATTGATACTTTATTCTGGTACTTCACTACGGGCGGTCAAATTTACCAGTACTTGGGCCACATGTGTGCATCCAATATGTCAGTGGTACTAGAGAAAAATCAGAACTGTGCTGACCAAGGGAGGTGGCAGTACACAGAGGTGAGACAGATTCATCGAGTGTAAACGAATAAGAAAATTGACCAATATGTTTATTTATTACCCGGATCGAATATAATTTTAGACAAAATTTGCAAATGGTACGAATCAACCACTTTTTTTTTACTTATGTGAGAATTTCTGTTTGTTTCGTTTGTGTGTTTTTCGTGTTGATTTACCACTTCTTTTTAATTTCATGATGTGTATTCTCTTGTGTGCTCTACAGAACAAACTGATCACTCACCAACCGACCGGTCTGTGTCTCACTGCTCAGCCAAACAACGACAGGCTGACACTGACACAGTGTGACGTAAACAATTCCTGGCAGACGTGGAGACCACAAAAACGCAGGAGTGACATAAACTTCCCTAAATAGTTCGACCAGGTCTTATTTTACTTCGCTATATGGAAATTGGAAAACACAATTTCATTACAGAGCAACGAATGTGTTTTTATATCTATTCACCAGTTATGTCCGATAGCGTAATAGTTTTATGTGGTTTTTAAGTTCACACTGTACTCTGTACAGTAAACGTACTTGTGCTTTTTTGTTAACTTTTTTGTATTTGTTGTTTCATATAAATTGCATTCCGTCATTGTATAATATTTTTTGTAGGTAAATAGTAAAGTGCATGAGTTGAGTAAAAAAATATCATCTGCTCTAGGTCATTACGAGCTGAGTAGGTCAAAGGGAGTATGTATGAAAATCTACTGTTCATGATTTTACTGAAAACATGGCATATTCCCCTCAAATGTAATTATCCCATGAGGCCATCTCCCAGTGATGTTTAGAAAGTGTGAACACCGGCCTGAAATGAATACTTGTACCTGTGTAGATATGCTAAAGTTCAGAAGTGGAATGCGTAATAATTTCTTGCTTGGTGAAATTAAAAAAAAAAAATGAAATGTCTTCGTTTTAAAATGTGACATCAAACAAGTTTTGATGATGAACTCTATAAATAAAATTATTCATTATTAAAGTTAGTGTGTCTTTAAATCTATTTGTTGTTGTTCCTTTTTTTTTTTTTTCTGGAATATTTTATTTGAAAGGGGTGTTCTTCTCTATATTATATACGTTGTATCTCTTGCATCGAGAGTGACGATTTTTGTTTTTGTGCAATGAGTGTGTGAGTTTTCGTGATGGCTTCGTAGGCTAAATCAGAAATACTTACAAGCACGTTGTCTACCACAAAGAGGGCATCTTACTCTTATTCAGTGTTTCCCACAATGTGGTACGCACCTCGGTGGGAGAGGTGGGGAGGAGGGGGGTTCTCGAAGAGTTGGGAGAGGGCGGGTATGCGCTGCATCGGGCTGAGAACATTGGGTCAACATTGTTGCCTAAATCGAAAATAATTAACCATGACAGTAAAAACAATACGCAAGTTGGTTTGTTTCAAACAGGGGTACTCTCAATATTACTCAAATACAAAGGGGGTAGGCCTACACAGATGTCGAAAGTTTAGAAAACGCTGCCCTAATGGTTGGGGCAGAAACACAGATGTTACCTGATGTCGTCTATCTCTTGCAACGCCACATAATGTCCTCTTCAGTGCAGCTATTATATATATATATATATATATATATATATATATATATATATATATATATATATATATATATATATATATATACGGAGCATAAGAACGGAGAGTTTAAGGGAAAATATTTTAATTAAATGTAAACGTCGTTGGTGTGAGCGAATAATTCTTTCAATACTTTTAACGATTTCAATCTAATAACATAAAAACATTATACACTTTTAATAACTTTCAACTAGTATTAAACGGGTGATCTAAACAATACGTGTGGGGGGGGGGGAGGTAGTGCGAGATCATTTGTGGGACTAAGGCGAGTGTCATATCCGGGGCCTGAAACAAACATTTAATTATTTGTCAGGCGACAATAAAAAAAAAAAATCTCCAATCGAGGACTTCCCCCCGAAGAGGCGGGCGGGAGAGGAGGCACTAAAGCACGGGAGACTTTGGCGGTCACCCCCAGTTAACAATACGGCCCTTACTAGGGTGTACATTTTAAAGGGACCCTGTATTTGAATGGTAAATGACCTATGTCACCTTAGCATCGAAAACAAAATGCACAATAACAACGGATACTTTCACAAAAGAATAATATAAATAGCATAAAGTAGTAAAGGGAAATGATTAAAGTTTTGATTCCAAATTATTCGATGTTTGAAGAGGGGCGGCATTTTTTTAGTCCGATGGGCGGCACGAACACTATTAACGGCATTGAAATACAAAGTGCAAGTACAAGTATGCTACATGTAGTTGGAAGTACCAGTTAAAGTACACGTGTTCCGAAAATGTACTAGGCACTAGTCAGAAATGGGGTAGTTGGTACCTGTTTTACCAAGTACTTGAAGCACTTGTACATGAGTACTTTTTAGGAATACAAATACTGGTACTCTTAGTGGTCCCTTGTGTATTTTTTAACCTACAGTCTAACTTGCAATGGTAAAATGTGTGTACTTGTACTTGTATGGTCAGTACTTGAAACATCTCTGGGACAAAGAACTTGAATAATTAGTAAGGGCTTCTTAAAATTGCATCATTAATCGTACATTAAATAAGCCTAATTCTTTTTTTTTCAATGCTCTTAGTAAGATAATGTGCATACATGAGATCTTTACAGGGGTTTTTTTGCTCAATAAGAGGTGGTGGGTCTCTTCAATAAGAGGTGGTGGGTCTCTGAAGTTTTTAACTTTTTACCAAATGAAGAAAACTATAAGAGGTGCCGGGTTGCATTTCAGAGGTGCCGGATCGCAGATCCGGCGCGCTACATGGCAAAAAAACCCCTGGATCTTTATATTATTTAGTTTACATTATTCTGTGAGGAGCAACAGGGGTTTTTTTTGCTCAATAAGAGGTGGTGGGTCTCTTCAATAAGAGGTGGTGGGTCTCTGAAGTTTTTAACATTTTACCAAATGAAGAAAACTATAAGAGGTGCCGGGTTGCATTTCAGAGGTGCCGGATCGCAGATCCGGCGCGCTACATGGCAAAAAAACCCCTGAGGAGCAAGCAAAGCTGCAAGCATGTCGCATTCTTGTGATATATGAATGGCGACAATGTAGCCTACATGTGGTCTACAAGAAGTAAGCTATCACTTAAATCATAAGTAGTCAAATCACTTATGTTTCTAGGCTGTTGTTTTTTTTTTTATTTTGTTTTTTACCATTTAGATCTTGAAACTGTTTTAAAAGTACTTTTAAATTGTATTTTTTTTTACAAACAATAAAGTGTGTGAATATGAGCTAATCTTTGCTAACATATCATCGATATGGTTACCTACTTTGATCTTGCTCTGCAAGAGTGAGACAAAAAAATATTGCTACTACTAATAGTTTCATTTGATTACATAGAAAAAAAAAATTGCTGCTCAACAAAATGGCGGCCGTGTTGATGCAGCAAGCGATCAGTATGAAACGAACGAATAAAGACTGTGCCACTGATATTTTATCCAATATCGGTAATTAATTATGACTAAATACTCATCAATGCAATATAAAATATTTTATCAACCATCTAAATGTAAACAACAAAATGTTACATTGTGTGTCATTCACGTGCAGTGGTTGAAAATTAATCAAATTCGCTTGGTCACTATACCTGCAGCAATCGAAAAGTGCTTTTTATTAAACAGTTGGGTATTAACAGTAAAAATGTACTTATTTTCCTAAAATAAATCATTCGAGCAGCCTCTAATGTTTCTATTCCCATTACTATATTTTATGTTTAAGAAATTAATAATTTGATTATGTTCCTGTTGATGTACTTTATAGTCAAGTGAAGTAGTGTGTTATTATTGTGTTATTTCCAATTTTTTTGTTTAACAAAAATACCATAATTACAATTTACACTGCATTGTCTACATGTATCTCTACAAAATGGTACAAGGAACTATTTAAAATTTCTCTTTCTTTGTTAATCAAGTAGCTTGATATATTACATTATAATTATTTATGTCACTGGACACTGTTAATTATTATAACGCAAGCGCCATTCTATTATTTCTCATTTTTAAATTCGGGTACCGAGCATTTATACGATAGGGAGATTCTTCATTTAAAAAACTATAATAATATCACAAGTTTGAGTTCATAATCACTTTAGCATTAGGGTTAGGGTTAGCGCCAGTTAGTGACGTGTGGATTTTTCAATAGTTTTCTGCCGATTTCAACCGGAAGTGATGGTAACAATGGCTTATTGTTTACTTTTTTTTTTTAAACTTTTCCAATCTAGAGATATCTTATTGACATAATCATCTGATGGAAACAAATTGATACTATCTTTAAATTGTCAATTATGTCTTGATGTTACCGTGGCCACTGCGTAAACAAAAAGGGTTAGGGTTAGGGATAAGGTTAGGGTTAGGGACAGTGTTAGGGTGTGGAGAAATATCTATTGACGTAATCCGGAAAAAAAAAATACGAATTACGTCTTGACGTAAGCGTAGCCTGTCCCTTATTATAATAATGGGGAACACCATGGGCCATGGCAAAGTTAATATAAAAATTTAGGTGATAGCCATATAATTCTTATTAGAATAATTTTGAAGTAATTGAACTCTTTTTAGCATAAATTTGGAATTTAAATGAAAAATTTCTTACAATTAACAAGCTAGTAATGATACCTATTTATTGGTTATTTACAAATGAAAAGTAATTTCTGATTGATGACAAAAAAATGTCATTAATTATATTACAAACTACTTATCATCTTAGTTAAACAAGATGTTGTGCAAGCAGATGATGAAGCTATTAAAGTCAAAGAGCAGGCAATTCTGGAAATGGGAAAGATCTATGCTGATCAAAATAAAGCAAATGGTTGGTATTATATTCACTTTTTTATGAATATGGCTTTTGTATAGGTTAAATATTGAAAGACAATGAGCCA
This sequence comes from Bulinus truncatus, assembly GCA_021962125.1. Taxonomy (NCBI): domain Eukaryota; kingdom Metazoa; phylum Mollusca; class Gastropoda; family Planorbidae; genus Bulinus; species Bulinus truncatus. Next base: position 655,110 of record JAGDYQ010000287.1, on the reverse strand, counting down.
CACTGTTTTTTAGTGAAGTTGAATGTGTATAGAACTTTCAACCATACAGAAGTAGTCATAAAAGTTCTTTACCATTAACAAATGTTTCCAAGAAGTTTAAAATAAATTAGTGTAAATATTTTTTTAGTGACAATGTGATCTTAAGAACAGCAACCCCATTTTTCTTGTTTCAGTATTTATAATCATTGGAATACCGGTCTCAGTAAAATCATTGTCCACATCCTTATTATTTTTTATAATAATAAATGGATAACTCGCATATGTTTTTTCATTAAAAAAAATTAAGACTAAGAATAATTTACTTTTGTAAGTAATTTTTTGTTGTTTTTTAACACTTTTGTTAGTTTTGAACATCTTAGTCTGCGACTTTACAGATACACACATACTCTGTTAAATTTTTAAAACAGCAATAAATAAAGGCAAAAATTCATACTTTCTTTTTTTTAATAGATAGATAGATTATAGTTTCAGGTTTTTAAAATGCTTGCACGTACCCTTTTAAAACCAGTCAGAACATAGATTACCGTTGCTTTATCAAAAATGTTTAAATGTACATGTGTAACAGTTCTGAAAAATGCACTTAACAGTTGTTGTTTTTTTTTTAAATTATCATATTATTGATATAATTATGGAATTATAAATGTAATAATGGTTGATATCAGAGGTTAATATATATTGGCTTTTCTAAATTTAGATATTTTTCTCTCAAATAGAGCTGGCAAACTTAATCAAATGTGTACGACCATTCCTAAATCTTGTGAGCAAAGCGAAAGCAGCTAAGCTTGTCCGTGCTCTAGTTGATCTCTTCCTTGATATGGAAGCAGCCACTGGAAATGAGGTGAGTTATAATTCTTTTTTAACCACAGCATTGTTTATCCTTTAACACTTTTTTTTTTAATTGGCAAAAGAAATATTTCAGTGTAATTGAAACATATATATAGGTCAGTGGAACACTGAATGCTAACTAATATAGCTTATATAGTAAAAAACGGTACTTTATAAGCCCCCTTTTACGGCCCTCAGAGGTCAGATCGCGAAATGGAGAAAAGTCATTTCTTGGCAGGCCAAGACCTACAAAATGATATATACATCATGGGTCTAGGACTTATGGTTGTTGAGATCTAGGGTGATGACGGACAGACAGACAGACAAAACGGGGACAATAGAGCATTTTTTTTTCGAAAATGCTCTAAAAAAGTCAGCTCACAGCAAGAGTTAAAAGGACTTATTGTTTGACATTCTTATAGGATTCTGACAAGTTCCCAGAATATATTATGGACTTATGATTATTGAGTCTTGATTAAACAAAATACATCTTGAAACTACTGTCTTATGTATTTTCATCAATATTTGCATGACAAGTATTTTCACCAAGTTACCAATGAAACTAAATTACAAAAAGAGCCCAATATGTCATTCACCTCACCAAAAACTTCAATATGATAGCATTCTTTGACTGCTACTTAGTGGACATTTTGTCCTTATCCATTTTATACCATACTAGCCAAACCCACACTTGTATAACTTTAAAACTTTTATTTAAAAAAAATATATACATAGTGTTTTAAGCCATACTAGTTTAACCCACAATATGCTTGTATGGCTTAAAAAGACTCAATTATATAAGGGTTATAGTCTTTATATAATCTATTTTACAATAAAGCAAATAGGATACTTTTAAAATCTAATGTCTTTTTTTTTCTCATTTTATAAAATATATTGAGCAATACAAGTGATCATTAAAGGATGTGATTTCTTGTTTAAAGGTCCTTAATAATGCTAAAAAGTGTTTAGGGCATTTTTATACAAGGCTTTACATGCTCTAACTATTAATGTTTCATTTATAAATAAAAAAATCTACTTGGCTGAAATTCACTTATTGCTGTTGAGTTAGGAACCAATTAATGGCAATACATGTAAATGAGGAATGAGTGTACATACATACAGCTATATATGTTAAATCATATTTGAATTACATATCTAAACAGTATTCTTATATTAAGATCTTTTTAATTGAAACCTTGTTTCCACAAATGAAGATATATTTTTTTTAAATACATGTAATTATTAATTTGTCTTATTAGTGTTATATTATTACAATATTCAGTACAAATGACAAAGTAGAGGCATCATATAAAGGTTTATAATAAGAATATAATTCATGTATGGTGTCCGATAGGTAATGATCATGAAAAACTAGGTTCTCATTATTAGCTTAAGTATTTGTAACTAGTATATAACATATTTTATTTTCGCAGGTAAATTAGAAATATTAACAATGAGCAGCTGTTAAAAAAAAATTTTAACTATGGTAATCATCTATCACATAATTTTATAAACCGTAAGGGAATTTAGATTTTTTTAAAGCATGTTTGTTGTGTGGTTTTCAGGTTGAATTGTGTAAGGAATGTATACAGTGGGCTAAGGACGAAAGACGAACTTTTCTACGCCAAGCCTTAGAGGTTAATATTAATATATCAATCAGTTATTCAATTTTTTTTTTAGTTGAAATGTGACTTTTAAAAAATATTTTGAAGTTCAAACATTTGTTTTAATGTTTTTTTGATAATTTTTTTTTCAGGCTCGTTTGATTGCATTATATTTTGATACAAAAAAATACACAGAAGCTTTGCAGTTAGGTGGGTATGGCTAGTATTTGTTTAAGAATCTAATGCAGACCCTTTCATTTTTACAAAAGCAGATATTCATTAGGATAACATATATTGAGAAATTTTATTCTTGCACCTGTATTTTATAATTCAATGTTTTCCTTAAAATAAATTTTATTTACCTGATTTTAGGTTCTACATTATTGCGAGAACTGAAAAAATTAGATGACAAAGCATTGTTGGTAGAAGTTCAACTCCTAGAGAGTAAAGTTTATCATGCTCTTAGTAACTTACCAAAAGCTAGGTAAGATCAGAAACCAAATGTTAAACTATATAAAGTTATTATTCTATGATAGTGATTGTTATTATCCTATAGTTTTGAATAAGGCCAATGTCAAAACTTTTTTTTTTCCTTTAATATAAATATTTTTTCCTTAAAATCAGAGCTGCTCTTACATCTGGTAGAACAACTGCCAATGGCATCTACTGCCCACCAAAGTTACAGGCTGCACTGGATCAGCAATCAGGTTTGTAATTGTAACTCTCAGAAATTTTTTTTTTTGCTAGCTTTACCTTTGCAAAACCTTGTAAGGTGTGCTTTAAAAAAAAATCTTAGCTCAACTTTAAATTGACTCCCTAATTAACCCATTGGTTCCTTAGGGGAAAAACTAGAGATACCCTGCAATTACTGAGGGTTTTTGGGCTTGAGCAAAAAGTTTTGGGAAAAAACGGGTGGATGCACAAAAACGCATGTAACTTTTAAAGTAATAGAGATAGTTCTTTAAAAGTATACATTTTATTACAAAGAAATGAATTATCTTTCATTCTGTGAAAGAATTAAAGTTATACAATTGATATTTAAAAAGTTATTATTCAGAAAAGTATGACGATTTTTTTTTCAATTTTGATTTTTTAAACCCTATTTTCAATTGAAAATTTTAACTGGAGATTATAAAAATAGCCTATAGGTATATGAGATAAAATCAACATCATTCAATTTCCTTTACAACAGTGTAAGAATTACTAAAATTGATCAAGATTTGATAAAGTTGTTATGAATTGAAAATAATCACTATTTTTAATGGAGGACCTGAGTGTGGGCTGTTTATAAAGACTTTATTTATTGTGCAACTATTTATCAACTACAATCTTAAATAGTATGATCTATATATCAACATGTCGGAAATTAAACAATCTTTCTTATGATATATATTTTATGTATGTTGACTTTATAGTAAAGATGATAAAAGTATATAAATTCGATATAATTTATTCCTTCCAATTGGTTATGCAACTTTCAAACCTTACACATTACAAACGAAAAAACAACAAACTAATTATAACTAATGTTTCCGAATTTAAGCTTTATAATAATAAATGTTCATTTCTCTTCCTATCGGCTATACTTTCTTCATTTTTTTTCCAAAATTAATATAATAACGAACTTTTGAAATCGGTCACCATATTGGACCATAAAACGGTCCGGACACAAATTATAATTCTCAATAAAATCATAATGATTTAGAAAAAATAAGTGATTTTAAGTTATAGTACTAAAAGTAAACATAATAGGGACACAAACAATGTTTTAAAATGGAAAATGTAGCTACTCACATGTTGTTATAACGTCATCATAATTAATGTAATCCATATTGAAATACAAAGTCTCACAAAAACACGCATCCATTAATAACAGAAATATAGCACATTCACAAAACAAAAACAAACAAACTGCAATTGGAAGTGATGATTTTAGATTTCATATATTCTCTTTAATGTAGTTTAAGTCTATAGCAAGTTAATATAAAGAAATTGTAATAGTAATTTTAAGACGTTAAACACGCCTATGGCCTCATCTCGGAGGAGGGGGGGATTTTAGTGATGTCATAAATCTGCCGATGTTTATCGAAAATAACTACATCGCCGAAAATCTACTAGAAATAAATCATTATAATCAGTTTTTATATTGTTTATTGTACAAAAAAATCATTTTTAAACGTAAATGTTAAATAATTTGTAAAATGTGTTTGATTTTGAAGCAACACGCTGTGTTCTGTGTCTAAGGCTAACAATAGTACTGCTCATGTGCGGTGAACCTGTTATGCAATTTTTACCACCAGCGAGCTCGGGACAAAGAAATTCCTCACACAGGGGGTCTGGTTTCTGCCTCCCTGTTATTACATAATGGAAAAGTTATGCAAATGACCTAGATATTCAAGTAGAGGGAAGGCTGACCTTTACATTGATACCACACGTGTGTAATCTTACGCTAGAATGCCGGCTTAAACCGGACATCAAAAGCGGCCATTTCGGCCGACTTTTCGATCGGAGAAAGCGTGTCATTTTTACCCCCTTCCCACTTAAAACGTAATAAAAAAAGAACCGTCTAGAAAATGATGAAAAACCATTAATGAATTTGTGTAGAAATGATTTTTCTACAAGAATATATAGGTTACAACGCGATACATTAAACATAAGGTATAGAAATCTATCGCTGAAGTGAAATGTTGTCAACAATCCGCATCCGTAGTTCGGGCCTTATCGCGATTGTTGTCAAAAATCTGCATCCGGAAAGAAAAGGTTAAATTGATTTCATTATGGCTAATGTTTAATTTGTAATTATTATGATATACATACATGTATTATAAACAGTATATTGTATCACATCAACAAAATGGGGAAAGCTAAATAATGACATTTAGTCATTTTCATATATGAATTAAATTCCTAAACATTATTCTGATATTATGATTTGTTTTATACAAACATCATTGCCGTATATGAAGATATATGTACATGTATATTTTTTTATAATGCAAATTTAACTTTGAAAAAAAAAAGAGAACTGAAGGAATCAAACCTCCTATTGCCTGATTGAAATTCCAGCACTCTGCTAACTGAGCAATGGGAAACACAACACCTTGCAATAAAGCAATGTTAGATTATCATTAGGGTAACAGACGGAACAAATTTGAAGGAGTACTAATCCTTACTGTTCAATCAATCCGTTTTATAATTAATAAAAATAGGTGCCATTGCCAAACTATTTATGAAATATGCAGCTTTAAATTTGTACACTAGATTTATGTTTGATTTAATTCTGCTTATTATATTTGTGGTTTTTTATTGCTTTTAAAGCCCATATTTTCTGAATCCTAGCTAGCTTTGAAGTTTAAGATGAAAGCATTTTCATCTTCACTGCAAACTTTGTAGTTATTTTATATTATGTGAGAAAATCACCAGCACTTTTGAGCAGATTTGTGATGTGACTTGGGGTTGGTTTTAAGTGATAAGGTTTTCTGCTATTTATTTTATTTTTGTATTCTGATAGGTATTCTGCATGCAGCAGATGAGAGAGATTTCAAAACAGCTTACTCTTACTTCTATGAAGCCTTTGAAGGCTATGATTCTATAGACAGTCCTAAAGCTGTAATTGCTCTGAAGTATATGTTGTTATGTAAAATTATGCTAAACACGTAAGTCAAGATGATATGTTGTATTTGTAAATATTTCACAGAATAATAGACAATGACCAATTTTTCTCAAGTGCATCAGGCCATCAACTTAAACGAAAGATTTTTTTTTCATATAATATACCTGTAACTCTGCAGTGTGCCTTAAAAAGAATTTTTTCTTTATTATGTAATGCTGAAGTAAATTTGAACAGTGTATGGAACGCAGAACTGCTTTCTTATCTTATTTTAAATTTGGCCCTGAAAAATATTTTCACATCAAGATAATAAAAAAAACACTCAAGTCTACAAATTTTTAAAATAAATTTAACTCAGAAATAGTTGAGTGGAGGGATGAAGTGATTTTATCCCATAGAGAAAGTATCAGTAATCTGGGCATTTATAATGTGTTTCATTTTAATATGGGTTGTTTTGATGTTTAATGGGTTTAAAACTGTGTTATGGTCCCACTATTAAAAACTGTCATGTAAAATCAATAAAGCTTTTTTGATTTTTTACTTTTTTTTTTCTCATTGAAATGGGAATTGAATAATTAAATTGTAGAGCTTTAGGGGTTTCTGTATTAATTAATAAAGAGAAAATAAAGAATATAGACATTTCATGCTCATGCATCTTCCTTTCCATCTAATTTTTTCTATTGTGCTCAATATGAAAAGAACAAGGTGAAATTAATATGAATGTATTTACTTTTCATCAATCTAGTGCTGATGAAGTTCAGGCTATAGTCAGCGGAAAACTGGCCCTTAAATATAGTGGACCTGAGGTGGATGCAATGAAAAGTATTGCTCAAGCTAGCCACAAGAGATCACTGGCAGACTTCCAGAATGTAAGCTTAAGAATGCAGTTTTTATCAATTTAGTGGAGTATTTCTTGGTGATATTCTCTGAAATTCATTCTCCATTACATAATTGTTACATTTTTTTCATACTCTATTAGACTTTAACAACATACAAAGCACAACTAGAAGATGACCCAATTGTCCAGGCCCACTTGAAGACATTATATGACAATCTTCTTGAGCAAAATTTGTGCCGCATCATTGAACCATTTTCTAAAGTTCAAGTACTGCATGTGGCAAATCTCATTAAATTACCTCTGGTAAACATTTTTATTTGCTGATAAATTTTTATTTATCTTTTAAAAAAAAATACAGATCTTCATTTTTAACCTTCAAATATGATGTAAAGAATATTCATGGATTATTTTCATATTTCTAATTACGAGAAATCAAATTAAGATTTATTGGCTGAATTATAGTAGAAAACTAGTGACACAAAATATGCGAGAGGATTTCTTAGAATACAAGACATCTGTTTGATTTAATTTAAGACATGAGATCCGTGCTTTTTTTTTGTTTAAATTGATGCACTTTTTGTGGAATTAACTCATCTTTTGGACAGATGGTTATAAGAGTCGTGTGCCCGATCTCCTGTGAGAACCTCTGAATTTTTCCTGCGTAGCAATTGTACTCTCTGCTTTGTTGGGGGATCAAAAATGGGCACTACAAAAATCCTCCCATTTAGAGTCATGAAATTATTAAACTATTTAGGTGTCATGATGGTGCTGTTATTGTAAGCTGGTTCTGCATGCTGTAGTCTAATCTACATGATAGGGTTATTGGCTCCTCATTGTGTCCAATCACCTACCTATATCTTCTGTGGTGTCTCCATCACACTAAGTGCTATGGTGAGGATGAACAAAGGGCACGACAAAACTGTTCCTTCATGGGATAAAGATCTCATGCTTTCCGGGGCTTAACTAAAAAAGGGCATCAACTTTTGGAATTTTTTATGGCTATAACTTGTATTCTCTCCAGAATTGTTAGTTTGCCATAGTGTAGTTATGTAATATTTTCTTATAAATAGATCTTTTTAAAGGTATTTTAAGAAATAGGGGATATAATTAGCTGCTTAAAATTATTTTAACTTGCAATAAGCTTTATTATATTAAGAACATCTTGTAGCAAGTGAGTTCAAATTCGCATACACCATAATAAATTATTTATGTTGACTGAATTTATAACTATCCTTTTTTTTATATTTCTTATAAATCTCATTTCAAAATGCAACACAATATGCAGTTTAAAAAGCTCTTGGCTTTTTAAAAAAAATATAATGCATATTTAAATTTGTTTTTGAAAAATATTCTAATCAGGTACTGTTTTTACTGCTTGAGAAATTGATTACTGGTAACTGAAAGTTGAAATTAAAAGAAAAAGATATAAAGAAAAACTTTTTACAGCTCATTTTTAATCTTTGTTTTTAATTTTGTCTGATCATTTTGTTATTTTTTCAATAGGCAAGTGTTGAGAAGAAATTGTCACAAATGATTTTAGACAAAAAGTTTCATGGTAAGCCTTTATTTCCTCAAAACATTTTTTTTTCCATAATATTTTCTAGTTTTTATAGAGCTTTTTTTTTGGGGGGGTATTTTCAATATTTCAGTCTATATATATATAATGTTTAATACTTGGATGTCTGACCGCCCATCTGTCTCTGAACAATTGCAGCATGCTTGTGAATCCTCCTTTAAAAAATTTAAAATTAATGGTGGACAAGAGATAACTATTCTTAGTAAAATGCACAAAAAGAATTACACTAAATATCCAACAATCAATCAAGTTTGTTCTTTATAGATGGTTTAAGAAAAGGGTCTGTGTTGATTGAATTCATAGTGAAGGACAAAGAATGATCTAATTATTATTACCAAAAAAAGTGTTGGTGCATTTCCCTGTAACTCTCTGGTGGGATAAGAAAAAAAGAATCCATATATATTTATGTCTTTGGTATTGAATGGGCGGCTTCGGAAGAAAGATTGGCTAGATACATGGATCCTTTTATTTTTACTTTTATATTTATCAACATTATTATAATCTTATTTTTAAATGTTTTAAAATTGTATTTCCATATCTCTGCGCATGTATAAGTTTTAAAAAAAGATTATAACATTTTTTGATAACTGATTGGGAAGTATGTGATAGTTAATATAATGTATTGAATTTAAAGTCAAGAATTTTAAATAGATATAATTTCCATAAAACTCATTTTTATCAGTAGATCTATTTTAATTCCTTCTTCAATTCTTTTTTTTAAAAATGGCATAAATTATAGAAACATTAACTATATGAGAATGTTGATAAATTGATAATTAGTTCCTAGATTTGTTTAGTTTTGATTTAGTAAGCATTTTAAAGTAGTGTAGTTTATTAATCTGTGAGATAAAGAAAGTGTAACACATTATTAGCTTTTAAATGTTTATTTATTGCTGGAGTTCAACATATGTATATATATTGTTTGTGAATCCATGTGATTATTATGCTGGTAAATTGTTTTCATTATATTCTTATTTTTTTTACATGTAAAAAAAATTCTTTATCCCCCTTCCTCTTTGTGTTTGTCACTCAATGTAAACATAATCTAAAACATGATTTTGATCATATTTTTTTTCTTTTTCTCCAGGTATTTTAGATCAGGGAGCTGGTGTCCTCATTGTGTTTGATGAGACCCACTCTGACAAGACATATGCCAATGCACTAGAAACGATACACAATATGGGTAAAGTTGTGGATGCCCTGTACCAGAAAGCAAAGAAATTGTCTTAGTGTAACATCACATTTAATCGTCTGTACAGCTGTGGAGTTAGAAGGGGGGAGGGGTTAATCTTTGACTTGCGCAGAGGAATAGCGAAAATTGAGTTTGCATCATTAACTTGGCTGTTATCTATTATTATTTTTTTTATTAGTAGAGATTATATTTGAAAGATGAAAGGTGTATGAGAAAAAACATCTTAATCCTACCTTTTTTATATTACCATGTATCTTGTGAAATGTTATGAAAAAGGTTAAGAACTAAAGATAAGATCCATGATGAGGCTGTTCTCTCCACCTAAACAACTCTTGTACATATCTTTTTCTGTTGTTGTTTTTTTTTTATATATGGTGTTGTTATCAAATTGATAAGCAAGTTTACTTTTTTTTTTTATTTTATTTAAGTTTTTTTTTTTTCAAACATTTTAGAAAAAGTCTGTTATTTTAGAACAATGACAACTCATATTCTTATTAAACATAAAACTCATTCTAGATGTTTCTCGTTTAAAAAGTCTTTAGGGCAATAAAACTTTAAAATTTCACAGTACTATTTAAAACAAAAAAAAATGTGACCAAATTTGGCTTGATATTATTTATTGACATGAAACTTTACTAATCTTATCTGTTTTTTTTTTTATTAGTAAATTTTTATTTAGGTGTTTTCCACTTGTATTACGTTTAGGTTATGTCTGGCATGTATATATGTCATAACATGCTGTGTTAAGTGAATTAAATGCCTTGCCACTTTGGATTTTATTTGTTTTCTGTTGTTCTTTTTAAATGGTAAATAATTAATTAATATGAATATAAATAGTTCCTGGAAATCTGTTGAATTCTAAGTCGATCACTGTTCTGTATCCATTTCTTCTATATAAATATATAAAATGTATTGATCTGTATCATGCTAAACCTGATTTTGTAAAATAATTTTTAACTTAAATACTCTAAATTTTAAGCCAAGTATAGAATATTTTAAAATTTAATTAGCATAAAAAATGTTGCCTAAATCCCAAGATATGCATTAATTTACCGGAGAAATCTTATAAGTGCCTTGATCACCTAGGTAAAGTAATTAAGAAAAAAGGCTGCTGGAGTGTGCATCTTCTGTGGCTAAATTCAGAATTATGGTTAGATTCCTAGTAGTTCAAGTTTTGGATTCTGAGGTACCTTTGTACTAATATACATTTTTATAGTGCCATTTTTTTAGAACCACCAAAACTAAACTTTAGGGACCACAGAAGCCATATTATGTAAGTGGACACTGGTATCAAAAGAAACATGCTGTTAATCCAGGTTGACAATTTCATTGACCATAATCCTATTAACTAATCTTTGCTCAAAAAAAAGTATCGACTATGGAACTTTTTTATGTACTTTTCACAATTTCATACAAATGAGATTATCTTTATACAGGTTGCTGATTTTGATTTATAACCCACAGTGACATTCCAAAAGTTTATCTTGTCACTCAGAAATAATATTTCTACTACAAAATCATTTTTTTCCTACTGTTTATTTTATTTTCAGTAAATCACATTCATTGAGTATGTACAATTTGTCTCACAGGTTTTCATAATTACAACACTCCTCAAACACATTTTATTGTTATTATAAACTTTTTTTTTTGTTAAAATTAGAAACCTATATTCTGTCACTTGCACCAATACTGTTGTTACCTGTTAGAAATCAGTTATAGTATCTGGTATCATTACATCAGTGTCAGAAACGTTTATGTGGGCCTATATACATTTATAAACAAATCTAGAGTGACTGATTTAGAAATGTAAAATTATTTCAGTTGTTAAATGCACCCTGTGATTTTGAACCTTTCCTGTTCACTTTTAAACAATAGGTAATCCTTAAGTACAAGTGGTATAGGCAGTGTTACAATTTTCTTGGAAAGATCTAGTGCAAGTTTTCTGCGAATTACATTTCTGCACAAATGTTTTAACGGGATCACCGTTTTCATGGCTTCCAACAGCAAAATAAGATTCTGGTGGTTGGAATCTGACTGGTCAATGTTGCCCAGTCTGTTTTGCAGGATGGGTCGGGCGCTCTGGTCTATGGTCCCAAGCGACGCCAGGAGAAGGCATGTCTTGTAGCAGTGACCATCTGCGGCCAGGTAGAATAACGTCCTCTCACGGCTGTCGTGCTCCAGGAACTGTGAGTATTTGTGTACGTCCCAGTCATAGTTCGTGAGCATATTCAGTGTGTAGCTGGGGGAGAGGAGAATGTACTGTAGCAATAGCTCCACCACTCTGGAATACTTCTTTCGCACGGCAATATGCAGGGCAGTGTCCCCCGACTTGCACTCCCGTTTATTGATATCGCAACCGGCGGCCAGCAGCCGCTGCACGACCTCTCTGTTGTTATAGCACACTGCCTCCATCAGGGGGCTCCGGCCCCACAGGTTCTGCACGTCTATCAGGCTCCCCGATGACAGGAGGGCGTCCACCGTTTCCACGTTCCCGTTTCTCGCCGCGAAGTGGAGCGCCACCTCGCTGTTGTTGTCGGCGATGTTCAGGTCGGCGTTGGCCCGGATGAGCCTCAAGGTCGACTCTGTCTTGTTGTTGCGGACAGCTTTCATGAGAGGGGTCTTGGCCGTAATGTCCTGACTGTTGACCTGCGTTCCGATCCTGATCATCATATCCAGCATCCCGTGGAGTCCGAGCTCAGCGGCGTAATGGCACGGAGAGTTCCCGAATATGTCGCGAATGTCCAGCTTAGCGCGCGCAGCTATCAACAGCTGAAGGCAGCTCATATTATTTCCGAGGACAGCCATGTGAACCGGGGTCCTCTTAAGCCTCTTGCTGATTTTATTCACGTCACATCCGGCCTCGATTAGAAATTTCAGCATTAGCGCGTGGCCGCAGCTAGAAACGAGGCGCATAGGGTTGATAAACTCATGTTTCTTCTGTCGGACGACCAGGAAGCAGTTGTTCAAGTCTCGCTTGGTGTGCTGGGCCAGGTACTTCACCTGGGTCATGTCGTTGTTGAGGACGGCGTCGTACAGTGCCAGGTCAATCTGCTCCTCACAGCTGAGAGGGCAGTGACGTTCGCCGGGTTCATGATACATACGATACATGCTACAAAGATGTCCGCACCGCTGTAGAGTTGTTATTGTTTTGTTGTTGTTGTTGTTGTTTTAATATCAACACCTGAAAATACATTTCAATAAAAGTGTCACTTATACACGGGTTAATTTGGTAATTAGTTAAAAAAAATATATATTTGAGATACTTTACTTATTTGTTTCCTAATTTCTTGACTATGAACTACTAAACAGAATATAGACATTCCAAAGACAAACGATTGGTATTTTATTGTTTCAATATTTGTTACTTCATTCTCAACTGTAGTAAAACGTCAATATAATTTTTTTTTAAATTAGTTATTACTAGAAAGAGGGGAAAAATAGTTTTAGATGTCTTGAACACACAACAGTTGAAGGCTCTATAGTGTGTGTGTGTGGGGGGGGGGCAAGGCAAATGCACTGTTGAGGCCACATCTTTCAAATATTTAAAACCGGGGGCCCCTCTGTCAATACTTAAATGTTACCATAAATCATTTGTTGAACTCTGGGCCCCTGACAAGTGCTCAGATTTCCATTTCTTGTGTCTAGTAATTTAATAGTACCGACAGAGCCCCCTCATAGTGGTTGTGTCCCCTCCCCCCCCCCCCCCACCAGACAGCCGCCTAGTTTGCCTATTCGTCTGCTCCGGTTAAATAGGTCAACATCAACGTGTCTAATAAAAAACAAAATTGTCGAACAGATAATTAGATAAAACATTGGTATATTATCAGTGCTCGATTTAAGAAAAAAACCAGTGCCGGGGATGAACAAAACTTCTGCAGAGCCGGGGATAAATGTCTATTGTTTCATCCCCGGCACGGATATATTAGCTAAGGCAGAGCCGGGGATGACAGTTCTCAGTTCCGGGGATATCCCCGGCGGTAAATCGAGCCCTGTATATTATATGTGTGTGTGTGTTTAATTGTGTGTATATGTGTGTGCGTGTTTTTTCCAAACCACTTTTGTTGTAATAAGATAACTTTCAGCAATTTGTGGTCAGTCTTACGGAGAAATTTTATTTCTCTCTTGCTGACTTCTGTCAGTTTTTTTTTTTGTTCTTTTTTTAATATCATTTTAATAAGATATGTCGAAAAAGCTCATATTTCTTTGAATCCATTAGTATATTAATCCATTGTGGATTATCTAACAATGTAACGCAACCACACCACATCAAAACAGTCCGTCTTGTTTGACTTCCATTTTTTTTCCCCCAGCTATAAACAACTTTATGAAACGGCAAATCGAATGTTATGTCTGGCCTTAACCTAAGCGTGATTCTTGTTTGTCTGCTGATTGTCAGCACTTAATTTTTTTTCCTTAACTTACAATTTCATATGCACATTATAATATATGTTACTATCTATCACAGAGAAAATGTAATATCCAGTGTACTTACAATTTCATTGCCAAGAGATTGTTTCAATTATTTCGCCAACAGAATTCTCAACAGCATTTCCCTTTTCTTAGCTTGCATCGAGGCCTTATATCTCACTTCTTGTTTGAAATGTCTTTCGTTAAATGTGTTCAATAACTCAGACTCTCGGTGCAGAAAAAAAAACAAAAAAGATTTCGTTGACAATGTCCAATGATTGTTTTTTAAAAAAAAGAAGGCGAAACACTTTTCACATCATCATGAGAGAAAACCCACCGATAGGCCATAGCATGCACAGACGAAATGAAATGTGTAGATAGAACAGGGCGGCTAGTTTCACTCAGCCTGGTAAGAGGGAAATCAACATAATATATGGGAACTATTTGCTTCTTTAATGAAGGCAGCCGTAGAGGGGGAACCAGCATGGTTGTGGAAGGGGTGGGAGGGTGGACACAGCGACACAGGAAAGAGGAGAGCAATAAACCACCGCTGACCAGCAGAGAGCTCTAGACGGGAACTGCGTTGCTGAGGTGGTCAATACTTGCTGATCAGGCTTGGAAAAAATTATAATGTAGTTTTTTTTTTATCCTCCGTTTGTTTGCTGACTGAGTGGGTGGTGAGCGAAACCTTGTGTGTTTGTTGCATAATGTTTGTGTAACTGGATGGTTTGTTATTCTTGGTCTGCAATAAAGTTTGCTATCCTTAGAAATGAAGTCTCTCTCTCTCTCTCTCTCTCTCTCTCTCTCTCTCTCTCTCTCTCTCTCTCTCTCTCTCTCTCTCTCTCTCTCTCTCTCTCTCTCACTCTCTCCCTCTCTCTCTCTCTCTCTCTCTCTCTCTCTCTCTTTCTCTATCCAACAATATCGATTTTGTATGTTCTGTGTATATGTCGGACTATATCTGTCTGCACATCTCTCTATGAGTATGCCCTATTTGTATATGCGTATGTGTGTTAACGTGTATTTATGCCTGTTTGTCCGTCTGATACTATTGTATTGGTCGGAAGAGTTTGTTTCTTTATATGTTCTAGAACTGTCTTTGCACCCGTGTGTTTGTGTGCATCTTTTACGGTTGGTTGGTATGGGGTTGAGATACGATGATGTATTGACAATTTTTTTTGGTAACTTTAGTTTGTCTTTAAACGTGTCAGTGATTTAAGTCAAGGCTCATTTTGATTAATACAGTGGATTCCGCTTAATTGGGACACCGCTTAATTGGGACAGCCGCTTATTTGGGACAAAGCTCAAAGAAACCAAACCAAGAAGCCAATAGTAAATTTGTATGTTTAATTGGGACAGCCGCTTAATTGGGACAAAAAGCCTCGGTCCCGATGTGTCCCAATTAAGCGGAATCGACTGTATTTGCACCTGTTAGTACATTGAGCAATACACGTCTCCGGGCTCGATAAGTGAATCATATGTAACAGTTTTCAAAGCAGGGCCGTTCTTAGATATTTAAGGGACCTAGTAAAAGGTATTTTTCAGGGCCCTCTTAGCATCATATTTAATAATAATTAAGACTTAAATCCCCCCCCTTTGCTGAGGCCGCCCAGACGACTTCGTGGGCTATCTATCTATAAGAACCTTTCAGGTCCTAAGCAAACAACAAACTCGTTTGGTCAAAAACAAACATTAATTTTTTTTGCACTGTACGATAAATAGTCTAATTAGGTCATAGTGTGAGCAATACTAACACAAATAAGTACAACTGACACGTGGGTAAGATACAGTGTGCATGCTCATGTATGATACACTCATTTTCATTCTTCACATTCTGATCAAGTATATTTTGAGTGCTCGTAGTTTGAAGTGCGCACTGAATGTTCAGTAATAAAACAAAAAAAAGTATAGTACTCTTGTAACTTATATGAACAATTTTTAAACGTTTGAGAATGAGAATTGAGTTGACTTCATCATTTTATTTACCATTTCATTTACCCCCCCCCTCCTTTTTTGTTTAAAAAAAAAGCTGATATTTGAACTTTGCATATAGACCTTCCAATACACCGTCCACCACGGTGTAAAATCCTCGCTTTTTTAACCAATGAACAGAGCGTAGAGACTCTTCGAGCAAACCGTCGTTGTGTCATCAGTTGTTGTTGTTTTTTTTCTGCTATATCGTCACAGCGACTAATATATAGTTTTCTCAATGATGATTAAAGTAGACATTAAAGGCCAATTCCATGAGATGTATCATATGCCTTAGTGGTCAGGGCCGGATTTAGATTTGATAAGGCCCTAAGCTATGTGATGTATATGGGGGTCCTTTTTAAGTCCAGATATTATGTCAGTGCCGAATATTTAAGTATATATAGAAATTGCTCACTCGAAAACATGTTCATGGGGGCCCTAAACTATAACTCATACGTTAATCCTGCACTGTTAGTGGCCCAGCTCATATGCAACATCCTCATCCTGGAGAGTCTAACGTCCGATTCGGCATCAACCCAGAATTGTCCCCAATTATTTACTGCATTTCTAAATCCCTAGATCATTATTTAGATCTTTGGAATCAGGAATAACTTGGAAACTGACGAGTGGTCTTGTCTAAATTCCTCATACACTTTTTAAAGTATATGGGTATTGAAGGTATTGTACTATTTTTTTGCGTGATTGTATGTGTGGGTGTTTTTTGTTTGTTTGTTTGTTTTTTGCACTTTTTTTTTTAGTTTAAATTGTTGAATAAATTACTACCAAAGAAGAACCATTACTACTAACAGAGAACCCATTTTACTTTTATAATAAATGTAAGCAGATGGGGATTAAACAGCGGGTTCACCGGGCTTTGAGAAGGGCCACAAACCCCAACTTTTTTACCCTTTTTGGTGTCTCTCTTTTAATAAGGGCCCCCGTACATTCTTCTGCGCCCGAGGCCTCAAATGACCTAAGCCCACCTCATAATGCAAGCGTCGCTTTATTATGATATCGCTTTATTATGATATCATTGTATCAATGATAGCTGCAGAATCACTGGACATCAAGCTTAATTTTTTTTTAGTCCTATTATAATAAAATATTGAATGACACATTTATAATTGTTTTATAACCATGGAAATTGTCTGTTTAATTTTATTCTCTTTTTTAAGTTAAGGTAGTCTCCGTGTTTTGATATACCGGTATATTGTTGGTTTGTTTCTTAAAGTAGACTCCGTATTTTGATATACCGGTATATTGTTGGTTTGTTTCTTAAAGTAGGCTCCGTGTTTTGATATACCGGTATATTGTTGGTTTGTTTCTTAAAGTAGACTCCGTGTTTTGATATACCGGTATATTATTGGTTTGTTTCTTAAAGTAGACTCCGTGTTTTGATATACCGGTATATTGTTGGTTTGTTTCTTAAAGTAGACTCCGTGTTTTGATATACCGGTATATTGTTGGTTTGTTTCTTAAAGTAGACTCCGTGTTTTGATATACCGGTATATTGTTGGTTTGTTTCTTAAAGTAGAAGTATTTCTGGATATTGTTAATAATTTTTTTCTTGTAAAATTAAAATTATTTCTAGTTTTATTTTTATTTTTTTAAAGTTTAGACCTATAACTTCTATTGATTCTTTTATTGCAGTGTTTTTCTTCGTGCTCTCTATAGGTATTCACTGGGATGGCCAGTGTAAACACCAAATGAAACACCATAGTGACGTTACGGGCTGAGATGGCCACTGTAAACACCAAATAAAACACCATAGTGACGTTACGGGCTCAGATGGCCACTGTAAACACCAAATAAAACACCATAGTGACGTTACGGGCTCAGATGGCCACTGTAAACACCAAATAAAACACCACAGAGACATTTTATGGGGCCAAGTAAAGGAGGGTCGACGCAGTACACCCAAAGACAGGGAGGTTACTTTTATAGTGTCCCCCACGAGACTAATCAATAGTGCTATATAGTTTTAATAAGAAATCGTGTAGAAAAGCTCTTTGGGTGACCATAAGTGTATTATTGTCACTGAGATGTGGAGGAAACATGGAGTAATTTATTTCATCCGGGGCATGGGGTAGAGTCACCTAGAGCAGAGGCGTAGCTAGGGGGCGGGGGGTGGTACATATGTCCCCGGGCGCTACTCACAATGGGGCGCCAAAGTTATATTTTACATATAATATTATATGATTTTCGAATGGGGAGGCGCTAAAAATGTATTAAAAAGGTATTGTGCCCCGGGCGCGAGTTAAGCTCGTTACGACACTGACCTAGAGAGAATCCAGAACAGCGAGCCAGGATTTTTATTACATTAAATCCAATGAGTAAATTGTCTGAAGATTACCCCCCCCCCCTTTATGAATACTGATTTCACGATCCATATCGTGATAAACGAGCTACAATTTTATGGAGCACCTGTGAAGGAAATAATGTGCTGGCCCCACTTGAATCGCGTGTTTCTTTCGATTGACCCCTCAGGCCACATTCAGACCCTCCGAGAGGGGAGGCGGGGAAGGGCAAATGCCCAGGGGCCCGGCGAGTTTTAGGGGCCCGGACTGAGCTGGCCAATCAACTTTTGAAAATATTACTATCAGCACGGGGGGGGGCGTGACAGCCCTGCCCAGGGGCCCGAAATTTCTGTCGGTGGGCCTAGCCACATTTATAATTTGGGGCCCATGCGACACTACACGCACTTGGAGGCCTGTTTGCGCTTTAAAAAAAAATAATTTGCAAACAACCTTTTCCCACCACAAAACTATTCAGAGCCTTTCTTTCTGACATTCTACAGACAAATTAGCAAGAAAATTAATGCAATAAAAACTCTTTTAAAATATATATTTTTTTTTTTACATTTTTTTATCGTTACACATCATACTTATTTAAAAGAGTTAACATTGGTTTATGAGCAAAACATTTGTGTACCCGACTCAATCATATATTGGAAGCAAACTCCTAACATAAATCATTATGAAGAGTTATCTGCAATGAAATGAATGAAGGTCGAGGTCGGGGCAATGGGAAAAAAAAATCAAATTGTACAAATTGAACATAGAACAATGGAGTGGAATATCAACAGGAGTCAGCGCATTAAAAAAAATAATACAGTGATGTTACAATAGTAACATTACAAAAAAAAAAGGTAGAAATAATAATTGTTTCTGGCCAATGCATTGATCAAATTTAGGATAAATGAAAATCTAATTATTTAAACTTATGCTATTAAATGTAGCCTAATAACAAAATAGGCTATCGTGCATTAATACTAAGAAAAAAAAACATGAATTCATGAGTAATTCGAAGTATATTAGTAAAGCTCTTTAATTATTCTTCGTTAAGATTTTTAGTCATAAGCACTTTAAAAGCACAGGTATTTTAATTATAAAGACATAGACTAAGGAATTCTAAATTTTAGATTTAGTGGGAAATAAAAAAAAAAGTTATTAATGTGTGAAAATAAGCATGAAGGCACCAATATTCTGAATTGAAATAAAAGATTTAGTTAAGAAATATTCAATAAGAAAATGTTCGCGATAGTCAATCAACATAAGTAATTTAGAATTTCAATTAACATCTAGATATAGTGTATATAAGCTAGTTGAATTTAGCTTGTTGGAATGTAGTAAAAAAAAAAACTCACATTCAGTAAAGAACCTACCAATGAAAAATCACTAGAACGTTATATTAGCTTCGAATATTTAACTTTTATATTTCCTATTCTAAATAAAATTTGTAAGTGATTGACAGTTAGGGCCTATATACCTACAATTTATGCTGATCAATTTATATATATATTTTATCCTTGCAAATAAATTAACATTTCTTATTTTCCTTTTTACTAGGACTGAAGGCCTAATAATATTTCCAACTGACTAATTTCAACTTCATCTAACGTGATGAGATAACTCTGTTTGATCAAATTGACAAAAGTAGAGATGTAATTTATTTTTACTGCTTTTATTTTTATTCATCTGGCTACGATGTAAGCTACATGTATAAACATTTTTTTTTACGAATCATGTATGTAGGAATGGATATCGAGAATTTTTAAAATACTTTTTTTTGTTGCTTTGTGACTAAGTGCTAATGACCCGTATTTAGCAGATGCATATCTTGCACAAGGCATAATGACGTCACTGACCAGAAATACCACACAATCGTTTGTGAAGTGTGATTCTAATATATATATATATATATATATATATATATATATATATATATATATATATATATATATAACCAAACATTTTAATGAAGGTCTGTTTTGTCAGAAAATAATATGTTATAGGTAGTTAGGTTTTTAGTGTAGTAAGGATAGGAATACTCATGAAATATATGATATAAAAATCATGAAGTTTCCTTATAAATACAACCGACTGCAGTTATATAACAAAAAAAACAATTAAATGTGTACTTTACCCTCCTTTTGTGTTTATAAAACAAGTTGTATGTCCTAGTGTAACCTCGTTAGGGTGTAAAAACATACATGAAGTTATTGTAACAAATGGCAACATTTAGTAAAACCAGTCACAAAAAAAATTCAGACTTTACAGCCAATTTCGGAATCACAGAGATTCATAATGTGAACAAAACGTTTCTGGTTGAGTATTTATTACAGAAAACCTTTAAATAGGCAAATAATCTCAATAGGGGAAAAAACCACTGAGCTCCTATATGAAGTTACATTAGAGCTAGTGGGAAAAAAAAGATCAAAAATGGTTTTTGAAAAACAATATAGAATTGTATAAGTCAATTTTTAGCTATTGGCGTCGTAATCGTTGAGTAATAAATTCCAATTCTTTTCTCAATTTATACTTGTATTTCTGATCAATTTATGACACCATAAGCTGCCTAAGCAGTATGGGAGACCTAGGGCGAATATCATATTGGCCTGGAACAAACTGGGTTTTTTTTTAGTTTATTTGTATACAGTTTAGATTTTAAAAAAAAAAAAAACCTACAAAGTTTCGCCTTATCCAAAGCCTTGCCTAGAGATGTCCACCCTGTTGCCACTAACTAAGCCCGCTACTTATGACACCCCTGGTGAGGTGGTGCCTAACAACCCCTATTCCCAAATGTTCTCACATATCTCTACTGCATATAGTTTTTATGAACCAATAAAACCAAAAGTCGGCATGTTGTGAGAGTTACGAGATTTTGTTAATTCCGTTTGGGTAGTCCAAAATTACAACGTACAAGGTGTGTATATTTTTAATACCTCATATGGTATTTAAACTATAAAGTAAGCTTTACTAACTGGCATTATAGCTTGTTGAAAAAAAATTATGTAACAGAAACAGGGGGAAAAATATTTGCATTTTCATCAGCAAAACGCTTATAGGCCGGCTACTGGTATCAACTCAATCAAAAGGAGACTAAATGATATATATCTTTAAATAATGTGTTCGTTTGGGGGAGGGGGGATATAAATGGAAACGAACAATTTTGAAACTGAATATATACAGAAGCTTTTTTCTGGAAGCAAGTATTTTGTACGAATACTATTCTTTTTATTTTTCTAACCAAATATTAATGCAGCACAATTTTTTGTAACATAAACTACGGTATGTTATGTGTTACAAATGAGTACAAAAAATAATTCCATAACACCTTGCTTCACAGATAGAATATTATTTACACCCGGGTTTCACTGTCATGGCAGGACATTAAACAACATGGCAATTATTCAAATACAAATCCGCACATCCGAATAAATTCAAGACATATCTAGTTTCCATTTTGGTTTTAAATATGGTGGTCATTTTCCTTTTTTTTTAAAGTTTCAATGAGGTCAAGATGGTTTCTGCTGACCCGGAAGTATTTGTGCTCATTGACAGGATTTCACAGACATAATGTGAAGTCATTTCATTTTTTTTTTTTTTTGACGACATCAATTGCCTATGAGGTCCAGTAATCACACGAAGCTTACGTTCAACGAATACTACTGTGTTCCATATAGCCATGGTGCGCAACATTTCTTATTTAATCTCTAACCGCATATAGTGTGTTGGTACGATGACTAGACAGCATTAGGTTCATACAAAAACCATGTTATTAGTCAGGCCTTGGTCAAAGTTTTTCAAAGAGTTTTATGTTGAGCCGAGTAGTCAACAAAAAAAAAGAGTTCACAAAGATTCAATTTTGTATTACAGCATCAGTTAGTCCTCGAAATTCACAGTGTGGTATGACCCACAGAATAAAAGCAAGTCGCATTGTCCTCATACCATGTCCAATTATCTTATGTTTCAACACAACATATTACCATTTCGGCTGACTTAAAAAAAAACACAGATATCAGCCTGGTTTAAAATGATTCAACGTTTTTTTTTTCTTTTGGAGTAGGTCGTCGTGAAGAGAACACGCGCGAGCTATCTTAAACAACACTTTCGTTTTTATGCTCTAGCACGTCTTTCATAAGGACGTAGTCCTTTAGGGCCCTGGGGACAGGCAGAGACTCCACCTTCTCCCAGAGATTGTGCCCGGCTTGACGCCTGATGACTTTCCGACACAACTGCTGTAGGGGAACCACTCTCTTTAGAGCACATCTTAGCCACAGCAGGGCCTCGTCCTGCTCCCCGGGTCGGGCCTGTACGTATCCAGCGTAGAAATACATCCTGGCGGAGTAGTCCACATAGCCGATGGTCGCCAACAGGCGACACATTTTATAATGGCCGCGCTCGGCGGCCAGTTTAAACACAGATTTGTAAACTCCGTTAGGGAAATATTTCACGGGGACGTCCAGGTCGATGTTGTACACCAAGAGAAGCCAGGTGATGTCCATCTTGTTGCCGGCCACAGCGTCGTGGATGGCCGTCTCGCCCTGGTGGTTGTAGACGTCGTGGCGACTTCCGGCGGCCAGGAGAAGCTCCACCACGCGCGTGTAGTTCCTTTTGATGGCGATGTGCAAGGCGGTATCCCCGGTCTTAAACTCCCTACGGTTCACATCGCAGCTGGCGCTCAGGAGGAGCTGCACCACCTCCTTGTGGTTGTAGCAGACGGCCTCCATGAGGGGGCTCCGACCCCAGTAGTTCTGGACGTTGATCATGCTGCCCGCCGAGAGCAGAATATCGCTGATGTCGACACACCCATTCCTGGCCGCGTAGTGCAGGGCCATATCACAGTTTCTGTCTGTAATGTTCAGGTCTGCGCTGGCTCTGAGTAAACGAAGCACAGCGTCTGTCTTGTTGTTCCTCACAGCTTTCATGAGCGGGGTCTTGGAGGTGATGTCCTGGCTGTTCACGTTTACCCCGCGACGGATCAGCACGTCCAGAATCTGACAGTATCCGTCGTCCGCGGCGTAGTGACACGGCGAGTTGCCGAAAGTGTCCTTGGCGTCCAGCTTGGCCCCGGCACCTATCAGAAGCAGCATGCATGCCATCTTGTGGCTCTGAACGGCGAAGTGCAGGGCGGTACGTCTCAACGTGCCAGTGGTGTGATTGACGTCACATTTGGCCTCAATTAAGTACTGTAACATATAGGTGTGACCCCTATATGAAGCCAGATGAATGGGGCACAGGCCGGCGTCGTTCTTGCGCCTCACCTCTAAAAACTTCCCGTTTAGGTCCAGCTTGTGCTGGGCCACCAGACGCTTGAGTTGCTGCAGGTCGTTGTTGAGCACCGCGTCGTAGAACTCAAGGCCTGCCATCTGGGTACGTAACAACATGGAGACGGGTGAGATTTCCCCCTCGTCCGGGGCGCACACGCACTCGCTGGTAATTTTGCTACGCTCCGTTGCAACACTTTGAATGAAAATCCTTTCACCCTCGATCAGCCTGCTTCGACCTACGCGATTTCACAACATTAATTCTAGACATGAATGGGGACACTGATCGGTAAACAAACATCCGTTCTTTGAAAAATAGAAACACCAGCGGCCATTACTGAGAGGAAAAAAATATAGGGTAGGATAGGAACAAGACCCATAGCTCCCTCTGCCGTCGTTGTGATGACGTCTGTAGAGCACAGACATATTGACGGCACGCGCGAGGCCACTGGTATAACCAATGAAGAATTTTTTATGATAATGTGCAGGAAAAGAGAGGGAACGAATGCGCGACAGCTTGCTGTAAAGGTGGCTATCTTTCTTTCTAGCAGACATTTCAAGAAATTTAAAAATCAATGGCTCGCTACTTTGCAGATGCTGTTGCTCGCTTGCTCAGTCCATGTGTTGTTGAACTTAAAATAGCATCAGACCCTTGACAAAACATCGCCTTCTTCACACAGGTCAATGTTGTTTACTATGTTTACTTCTCTCTCACCTCGCATTCATATCACTTGTAAATGGTCAACAACGAGAAATAGATATACTGATGTTTACCTTTTTACAGGCACTCTGACAGTAAGAGAGATAGATGATCTACTGCATAAGAAAACATTAACATATAGATAACAGATAGACAGCCAGATATGAATACATACGCATATATAAACAGACGGACAGGTCAGCGGACGGACAGGCGGTGAGGCAGGATAGAATCCTTGTTAAATAAAGAGCGAACCAACAGACAGACAAGAAGGCCTACTCTATAAGATACATTCGATAATAGGCAAACTTACTAGACAAGTAGACACATAAATAAATCAGATACACTAATAGACAAAAAGATTGATAGAAAGATCGATGCTAATGAGGTGTAGCGTAGCCATCATACATGTAACATGTTTCCAAGTAATTTAATAAAAAATTAAGAATCGAATATATCCTGCCTCCCTCTTTTTCCTCTTTATGTACAGATATTGACACGTGATCAAATCAATACAACTGTTTATTTTCTTTTAGGTTCAGATACGTTTATTTTTTCATTGTATTTGTGGAGTATGATGTATATAATATTCATTTGAAGGTCTACTACCAGATTCGAATTACTAGAATTATGGGCCCCGGGATAACCCGTGAGATGGGGCCCTAATAGAGAACAACCAAAAAATGAAGTATAATTAATCACACTCCCTCAAATTATATAACAAATACACTATTCTTCCTCCATTTATAGTGATTATAACAACACACAACAATGAATAGGACCCCCCCCCCACCCCCACCCCACACACACACAACATCACGTGTGATATTTGAAGGCTCCTTATTTACCTATCGTCCGATGACTGCAGTTGTCATTGAGGTGGCAATATGGCATGGAGTCGTTGGTTCATCACCAGTTTGTTGTAGATGTCATTGAGGTGGCAATATGGCATGGAGTCGTTGGTTCATCACCAGTTTGTTGTAGACGTCATTAAGGTGGCAATATGGCATGGAGTCGTTGGTTCATCACCAGTTTGTTGTAGATGCCAAGTAGCCTATATTTGAAAATTTAAACATCTGGTCCATATGTCAAGTGTATTTTGAAATGTATAGCATGCATGTCCCCTAGATGTCAAACTTATTTAGAAATGTATCACATACACGTCCCCTAGACCAGTGGTCCCCCAACATTTTTTCACACCGCGGACCGGTCAACGTTTGATAATTTCTCCGCGGACCGCTGGGGGGGGGGGCGTTGATTATTTATATTTTAGATTGTTTTGATTTACAATGCCATGAAGGAAATAAAAAAAAAGGAAACAATTAAATTTTTCTTTGGCGGCCCAGTACCATTCGATCCGCGGCCCGGGGGTTGGGACCACTGCCCTAGATGTCAAAAGCGCTTCGATATTAAAACATGTGGTCTAAATGTCAACAATATTTAGAAATCTAGGTATGTGGTCCAGATGTCAACAATAGTCTACAGTTAAACCTCGAATTGCCGAGTAGATTTGTTACGAGCGTTTCACAAGACCAAACTTTGCCTAATATAACGAGCAGGGCTCGATTTACCGCCGGGGATGCCGGGGATATCCCCGGCACTGAGACATGTCATCCCCGGCTCTGCTTTAGCTAATATATCCCAGCCGGGGATGAAATCATATACATTTATCCTCAACTCTGCGGAAATTCGTGTTCATCCCCGGCACTGGTTTTTTCTTAAATCGAGCACTGATAACGAGCAATGCCTTGATGTACTAGCAATACCTTGCAAGACGAGTAACATTTTTTTAAAAACAAATTGTAACCGGATATACAATTGAAGTCAAGTAGTACGAGTATTTTCTGCTTTTTTTTCTCCAAGCTTTATGGGCTAACTACTGAAGTACTTGGTTCTGCTTTTTATTCAAGCACATCACAACATCTGTGTGAGTGCAAAATGTTAACTGACGTGTCCTGACTGATGTGAGTATGTAGTAAAAGCGACAGGCGGGAGTGTTGTCGGTCATAGTCATATTTATAGAAAATGCTTCATAGTGGTACTGTGTTTATTGAATATAGTTGGCATAATCATTCATAATAAATTTACTACAAGTTTAAATATATATATAACTTTAATTTATATATATATATATATATATATATATATATATATATGTATATATATATATGCAGTATATGTTGTTGGTCTAATCGTCCCTGGCTGCCCCGCACAGGGTGTGCCGAACTAGGAAGGGACGCCGAAAGAACACTGTCAAATATTTTTGCAATTTTCAGATGGGGGGGGGGGGGGGGAGGTCCCCAAAAAAATGTTACTAAAACATGGCTTCACAATAGCCAGATACAGCAGTGATTTTATTATTTTATTAGTAACTATGAAAAAAGTCCAACAACATGATTAAATATGTTTACTTTATATTGAATTGAAAGATTAAAAAAATCATAGATGCATTCATTGCTGTACTGTGTATGCCTACATAAGAGTAATCTTAATTTCTGGAACCAGTGTTCCATCTAAGTTATGTCCGTACCACCTAGAGCGGCCAGCGTTTCTGCTATTATTTTCATGATCAGACACTATATACCGCTATGTTGCGCACAAAAAGCTACATTTCCTCAAGATGGAACCAATCATTCCAGTTCCTATTATGTCTAATGGGGAAATCTAGTTTGCTAGAAGAGTGTTTTTGATTGGCTAGCACCAACTTGGAATGAACTGTGCTCGTATAACTGACGATTTGGGTGTATACCAGCCAACTGGCCGAGTTATAAGGACCATGTTTTTATTTCTCTTCATCTTAAAATCAGGGCTCGATTTACCGCCGGGGATGCGGGGAATATATCCCTGCCGGGGATGAAACCAAAGACATTTATCCCCGCTGTGCAGTTATTTTTTTTCATCCCCGGTACTGGTTTTTTCTTAAATCGAGCACTGATTAAAATGTAAACAAAGGCAATAACTACCATCTTTACATCACCCCTAAAACATAAGTCAGTGACTCCCCTGGCTCAAACAATGTTTAATTAACTTGTATGCAAACTAGGGTCCTCAATGCCAGCTCCCCCCAGCCCTCCTCAACCAAAGTAATGTAGTCTAACTCACATTTGATGTACTGAGGCTCTCATCAAGCACCAGTTAATGCCCCTTAGATTATCAAGAAAGTCTTGCCGACAGCCCTAATGAACAGTTCCCAGACAATGACCACTACTTAATCGAATTTAAATATTACACAAAAAAAGTGAATTAGAAGAACACCATTTGCATTCCCCCAACATGGTGCCACCTAAGTTTGCTAAAATGGGTTCGGTCACAAATTTATTTATATATTTCAAAACAAAAAAAAAAAACATTAAGGCAAAAGATCCAGACCAACTTGTTTATTCAGAATATCCTTAAAATTTATAATTACTTCAATAATAGGGTAATGAGAGGTAAGACGTGTAATCACTCTCATCGTTTTAGGCTTAAATCAGATGGACTAGGTCAAACCATAATACATTTGCCAAGCCTGTGGAATCTCTCGTTACAAGATAGGCTCTGTCAAGAGGTGGATTATTATTTAACTAGTATAATTTAAACAACGTACTTCACAAAGACCAAAACCACATTTAAAAAATACAAAAAATTAACAAAACCCAGTATTCACAAGTGTCCATTTTAGTTTTTATTTCTTTGAGATGAAATGATCACCAGAAAGTCTTTTGATTCAAACTGTGCCATGTTTCAAGCATCTCACTCTGTATTAGAGGTTCTCAATCTGTGATCCATGAAACAACTTTTTAAACTGTTCAGCAAACATTTGCTTCAAAAGAACAAGGGAGGCTAACCATGTGCATTTAAGGTTTTTTTTCCTTCAATAAAGGAGTTATTTTAATAACACTGTTCTTGTTTTCATTGCACTTAAATCCGATATAATGAAGGTGTTCCTTGAAAAAAAAAAAGTTTAATGTCTCAGAGCTTGAAAAGAATTGAGGGCCACTGATCTATGTAATTTATTCAACAGATGCAATTGGCTAAATAAAAGGTCTTTGACCAGATGACCTGGTGTTATAAGGCACTATATTTATACAAATGTTCTGGACTTTTCTTGCAATATAGAAAAACAATATACTATTAAAAGCTTACACAGAAGAAAAACATTTTGTGGATCTACTTTTTACAAGATAATCTGTTTAAATATATGTAACGATCATCTTAGATTTTACATAAAACTGTGTAATAAAACAAATGTATCAGAATTATATTTCTTTACTGAAGCCATAATTAAAAAATTATCCACTTAATTACAACATTTGAAATTTTAAATTAAAAAAAAAAAATGAGTAAAGCAACAAAAATATATCAATAACATAGAATTAATTATATTATAACAATTACATAAACTGATATTTACATATAATTAGAATACTTCTTGATAAACTGAATACACTAAATTTAACATCTTGATAAACTGAATACACTAAATTTAACATCTTGATAAACTGAATACACTAAATTTAACATTACGATGGTTAAGATTCAATTACTTAAATAAAATTCATGTTTGAGTCAAGAGTGGATAAATAAAAATCATCTGGTCCTAACTAGCTTAATCTTATTAGACTTACATTCTGGAACAGTCAAAACTTGACTCATTGCATTTTATTAACAACAGTCAATAAATTTTTAAAAATTAATTCATGTTTTAAATGACTTGTATATGAAAAAAAAAATTTAATGTTAAAAATTTCTTTTACCATTATCTAAAAATATTGAAAATAAAAACTTTTTAAAAAGTCCTTTGAAAAGTACCAAGGACTCTTATCATACTAGGGGGACCATAATTTAGTTTCTATTATTATTTAAGTCAGCTCCCATTTAATAGCTTAGGAACATCATCTGGACCCAAGAGATGTCACACCACTAACCAGGGCTTGAACCATTCATTAGGTTCACGGCTGACCCCTCAACCATATAGCCGCCCCGATTCCTTAGAAACTAAGTACAGCATACATTACAAGTAAATTTTAATATACAAAACAATGTTGGAAAAAAAAAATTACACACCACAGCCATTACTCAGTATCTGAGTATTAAGTTTTCACCTCAAGTTGAACGTGCTATTTCAATTCAACAAAAAATTCTTTTATACAATGGACCAGAAACAAAAAGAGTTTGTAATATCTTCAATATAAAACACTGAAGTACTTATCATGGTTTAATAAATAGTGGAATGGTTTAAACATTATTTTTTAGTGCTTTTTCAACAATGGAATGTTAAGAAATAATGTTACAGCAGTAGATGCAACATCTTGACAAAATATTTTGATTCAGAAAATTAAGGCGATTTTTACAAATATTAAAAAAGAACAAAATTTAAATTAAATTGATGACCTTTGAAATACAAAAAAAAAAAAAAAAAAAAAATTTTCTTTGTTCTTTCCAGACCATTTTCCTCATCATGACTTTACCATTTGGACATCTGCTCTTCAATTTGAGATATTAGTGCTTTAGCCAGACAAATAAAGAAAGCCTGCACAGAGTGAAAAAAATACCAGCTTCAATACCAGTACATACAATAGGTTAAAAAAAAAGTAAAATTACATCAACATTGAGTTTAGTATTAGTTTGCCATATATTACTTCTGGAAATGTTATTATTTATTACTAATAATGATCTAAAGATGTGGAATTTTACTTTTCTCTAATTTTAAAATATGTTAACTATTATCTTAACGAAAAATAAGTGTGTTAAGATCATGGATCAAATAGTGACAATAATGGTATAAATTATTACCTGTGGAATAAAAATGGCTAAGATGGTTCCTCCAACGATCCAAATATTAGTTTTAATAACTTCTTGAAGACCCTTAAAGCAGCCTTGAACAAATATTTTAGACTGAAAAATAATAAATAAACTTAATTTAAAATCATGAAATCTTCAAAGATTTTTTTAATTCATCATTTAAGAAATTTTACAGTAGAAATGCCAAGGTAATACAAAATTGCAACAATAGATACAATTCTGACGGTTTTAATTTTACTGAAACCGAATCAGTAAATGAAAATAAATATTAAGGTAAGTGATTGTAAAATAGCTACACTATTTTTGTTAAAATATTTATAATAAAATCAGTTTAGTTTGTTAAAATAAGTCTTGCTACAATTAAAAGTTCTAATGCATTAAAACAAAGCTACACTGAATGATAAAGATTTTTTTTATTCTTAAAATGAATAATTTAACTAAGAAATAATACTTTTCTCCATATTTAATGTATCTTACTCTGTCTGTTGTCTCTGGCTTTAGCATATCAGCACCACATCTGTAATTGATTTGATCTCCCTATAAGAAGATTTGTATTAAAAAAATATAAATGTTCATACAAAAAATAATTTCAAATGAACATATAACAGTGAAACCTTGGTTCAAAAACAATTCAGCTAATGAAAATACATTTTTTGTCTTCATCCAAGACCAATGTTTCAGATTAAGAAACAAACTAATACATTTACTGTGAAATACTCTGCCTGCTCACTTAGCAATACAGTTACATAAATTTTGTATAATGATCCAATTAAAAAAACGAATTTGAATTTGGTTTGATTACTTATAAAATGAAAACAGCTTTGTGGCGAAATGCATCATTTTATAAGTCTAAAAGTTGAGCAAAATCATTCTAAGTGTGATGGTTGTTGTTTTTTTTCGTAATTAGTGATATTTAGAAATGGGGGAAATAATCAAAGTATTTGGTAAAAAATAACGCATGTAGGTAACACAAAGAAATAAAATCTGATGTGTAATAAGAGTTTTCTCCCTTAACATCATAACACAAATTTTCCACATAGAGAAGAATGTCATTTATGAAAATTGAGTGCTAGTTAAACTCATGTTTATTTAATTTAACCAACACTGGTTTTAATTGCTCTGGTTGGAAATTTTTATATTTATTTGTAAACCAATGTGATTTTCTTTCTCAACTTTGACATACATTCATTTTACAAATTCAATAATGATATTCCACCTAATGATATGGAAGATCAATTTAAACTACAGTCAACCATCAGATTACAAACACCAATTGTTCCTGGGAGGTGCTCTTAATCTATACCATTATTATATCACAACAGACTTCCCTACAAGACATAATGGAGACTCTAATTCATTCTAAAAAACTATTTAAAATATCCTTAGGCCTTTTAATGAATACATACATACATGTATAATATATACATGTATATTTTTTAATTTAATATAAAGAAATCCAAGTTTATTATTGTGTAGAATGTCTTTCACTCTTACTAATGGTATCTCTGCTATCTGTTTGCTCACTGTTAACTTTTTCTTTTCAGATGGTGTTAAGTTAACAAGGAACCAATTGAGTCACTTGCTTTTGTCCACTTTGTAAGGCTTTCCCGAAAATGTGACACGGCATTGTCTTTTGACAGATTTATAGCTCAAAATACTTCTCACTCGTAAGAGGTTTCCAACATAGTACATAACTCCCTAATTTCATTTGAAGTGAGGGATTTTCAAATTTTTTCTTTATGATATTGTCCCAGTTAGTACACAAAAGTTACAACTCATTTGTAAACAACATATACTTATACATGTTTACTATAAATTGAAACACACTCAGGCTGAGTATGTGAACTCAATAGAGATCATATAAAGCTTGACAGAAAAAGCTGCACATATTTACTAATCGCAATGCAAGCCTTTATTCATATATTTGGTTAGAAATTTTTTTTTTTTAAATGCTCGACTTGCAAGACAATGCTCATACATCAAGGCCAATTTTATTATACATTTAGCACGTCTTGCAAAACACTCTTGTAGCCAGATTATTCATAAACCGAGGTTTGACTGTACTTATTAGACTATTATTAAAATATCTATCTGTCTTTCATATGATGTTTAAACTCTGAAATGACATAGCCTGTGATTTATATTTATTCAGAAAAAAATCAAATGTACTTCACTATTGTAGCTAAAACACAATTACTGACTCACCTCTTTGATCTTACAACATGAAAAAGGCACTGAACATGCTTCTGTACTAGGATTGGAGCTATTGCAATAGAAATATTGGTTTTTATTCCAATCCAAATAGCCATTATCATCGTTGCTGGCTCCACAGCAAGAGAGCTGAAAACAAAAGGACAATTCAAAGCCTGTAAAACTATCATCAACTAGACTTATTGTGCAAATAAAATTTGTATTAAACAGGGGTCTTAAGTTTCTATTTATTACATTTTGTTATCTTTTCTAAAACAAATTTTTTCTTCATCCTCTTTTAAAATATGTTAATCAATATTTTGGAAGATTCTTAAATGCATTTTATCAAGAATATCTATTGTTATGCTTAAATAGTCCAAATAAAGGCAACTTACCAACTCTTGAATATTGTCAATGAATCCTTGCATATCTGGGTCATCTCTGTATTTTTTGACAGCATCTGCAAATGCTTCTTCAGGATACAGTCCAATTTTAGCAAATGCTCCATCCACAAAGTAAAATACAAAAATGAAGATGACTAGCAAAATCTCCAGCAACAATAAGATACTAAGAACAATGTAATACTGCAAAAATAAAAAGTGAATCAAATGAATTTCTAGTCATTAATTAAGCTGGCTCATTGCTATTATTTACGACTGGCTGACAAAAACTGGTTTGGTGGTTGAAAATATATCAAGCAAATGACCTCCTTAAAAAATAATTGATGTGCTAAATACCAAAAAAAAAAAGTACACAAAAATAAAGGTAGGTAAATTTAATTTTCAGCTTTGTTTTTATTATTTTATTTTACTTTTTTTGCTTCTACCTCAATGGCCATTAACATTGTTGGTTTTTTTTTTGTTTTGTTACCATTAGGCATATATGTCATTACATAAGAACTAAAATAATAAGAAAATTATGATAAATATCCTCTATGTTCTTTCTCTCAAAATTGTTATTTCTTAACATTTGAAAAGTAAATATTTAGCATCTGTATAGAAATATAAATATAATACACTTAATAGGTACTAATTAACATTACAAATGGTGAAGTCCACCATTATACTCACAATTTTAAGACAAACTATCGATTCTCTTAATGCACCTCCACAGCCAAAGAATGCAACGGCTAATATAATGCAACCAGCAAGACAAAGAATACAGGCAGGATCAAAGACGAAGTCGATGAAACTTGTTACTGTTTTGTTTTTCAGAGACAAAATGTAAATTCCCACCGCAGTAAATGCAATCCCCACAAGCTGTTGAATAAAAATGAATCAAAGTTGTTTTTTTATGGCTGATAGATACATATATACAAAAATATTTCAGTTACACTGCAATTGACATGCTCTCTAATCATGCCTCTGATGAACAATGAAAAGTAGTTATAGAATAGAAATGTTAATTTAATTCCTTGACGTTATGTGGCTGGCTCATCCTCATGCCGCCTCTCAGACAAGCCGCTCCTGTGCCTTGTGGAATAGTTTTGGATAAGTGCTGTTACAAGTTACAGCAAATGATAGGGACAAAGAGGTAAATGCACTAAACTTAAGAGAGGCCTATATTGAGAAGTGGTCACTTTGAACATTTAGATTAATTAAGATACTCAAAGTAATGTAATTCTAATAAATTTATTCTTCTGAGGTAAATGAAAATTAAGCATTTTAAAAGGTTATAATAGTCAAAATAATGTGCATGTTGCACTTACACCAGTATATACAATTTTCGATATATTTTTTCGATACTTTTTTTTTTTTACTAAAAAAGATTTTGCTCTTCTCATTTTAAAATTTTAAAATGTGTGAAAAAAAAAATTTTCATCATGAGCTATAATTTTTTTTGTATAAACTGGCCAAAGAAAAAAAAACTGATAGACTGATTCAAACATTGAATAGTTTAGAGGCTTAAGAGGCAGTGTGCACTAAATACAATACAAATGTCATATAAATTATAAGACTCGAAGATCAAAACTTGGCAGGCTACTTTGGTTTCCAATGCAGTCACAAACGAGTGAGCACCCTGGAAATAAAATATCAATTGAACGCCATGGATGGGGGAACATCAGTGCCATAAAAGGGGCAGAGGGGTGAAGCCCAACCTAGGCAGCACTCACACCTTAGTCTAAGAACCAAACTTTATCCACATTGAAATGTTTGAATTCTAAATTTTTCAGGTTTTGGAATGTATTCTTTCCTTAATACACTTACAAAGTAACTATATATTTTATTAAAAAAAATTAGATGGATCTGTTGCTAATTCCTCGCAATCATTGGATTATTCACTTTATTCTTTAATTTTATATACTTTTTTTCTCAAATCATTTATTTTTAAAAATTAATATAATAATTATAATATGTTTTTTCAATTCGAGTTAATAAAATGAAATAAATTTGATAAATTTATATTTTAATTTATAAGTTATATAATATTTTATTTAATAATAAGTAATTTAATTTAAAATTAATATAAACTTACAATGAAAATAAAATTTGCGAAGAACAACAAATATTTCACAAAAGGGTTCACAGCACTGTAATCCGGTGTTTTTCTTCGTCGTCTTAAAGTATTATTAATTCTATCCTGAATAACAGAAGGGCCTCGACTTTGACGTCGCTGCCTTTGACCACCATTGGCATTTGCTGGTCCAGAACTATGACCATTCGCCATGTTAGCTAATTGTAATTATTGTAATTTAAGGTTTTAGACAGTCAAACATAACATAGTCAATTAAGAGACGATCATTACAGTGTGCGATTAACAAACAACTGTTTGGTTCCGTCTTGGCCAGTAACTATATTTAGCATGTCGTAATTCATCCACATCTCGTTTTTTGGGCTACATCTGAAATACATGCAGTGTGTTTATTTACTTTCACATCCGGGTCTGAGTGCAACGAAAAGATCGTTCGTTTACACAACTCATGAAGAATAAGTATATCTACATGTGCATTGTTAAATAAATCACTAACTAGCCTTTTTTTTAAAATCTAATTTAAAATAAAATGTCTCAATTAAAATAAAAACATAAGTTGATGCATATAAGCCTACCCATTTTTACATTTTTTAAGAGGAGAGGGGCTAGAGGCAATCTTTAAACGGTGTTTTATAAGGAGTCCAGTGTCACCTTAACGCATACTTGCCCAAATAACAGTCATGGGCAAACTATGGCTCGCGAGTCAAATCAGATCCGTCGGACTTTTAAATCCGGTCCGCCACTTGTTTATAAGTGAAGCACAGTAAGCCCATTAACCTTTTATGTTGTGACTATTAGGCCATATGGGGCTGTCCATTATTTATGTCAACACATTTTTGGCGATTTTTACCTCCCCCCCCCCCCTTGTCAACAACTTGTCAAACTTCCAGAGACCCCCCCCCCCCTATAAAATTACGTCAACATTTGATTACCCCCCCCCTAAAAAGGTGGCTTCCAAAATGTTTATGTTGCAAAATCAACAATTGTCAAAAAATTTCTGACCTCCCCCCCATTTTGTTGACGTAATTAATGGACAGCCCCTATGGGCCTACCTTTAATTTATAGGCCTATTAGTTTATGTCAAAAATCGCCCAAAATTGTGATGCATCTACGTTAGCCAACGATTTTCTACAACAAATGTTATTCATCCAGACTTACTTTTCTTATGTTTTTTGTATTTAGCATATGTGTTATGTAATTAGCATATGTGCGATGTATCATCGTTAGCCATCGATTTTCTTTTACATATGCTATTCATTCCGACTAACGTACGTTTGTTATGTGTTATGTATTTAGCATATGCGTGATTTGATGTATTTAGCACATGCGGTATGTATTTAGAAAATGTGTTATGTAGTTAGCATGTGCGTAATGTATTTAGCATATTCATACATTTTGTTTGAGCATGCAGTCGTCTTCAATGTCAGAGACTATGTCCTCATATAAATGATCAACAGCTTTACTAACATTCAAACCCATCAGAGTGCCGAGAAAGTCGACTTTGGAATGGCACTATTACATCAATTCCGAATGACGATTATTGTTATTTTTTTCGTAATCTCATAGAAATGTTCCGGTATCGTATCAATCGTAAGAAATTATGTATGGTCTATGTGTGTACTCAGTGCACTTGCCCGGGGTGGGGCACGAATATAGGGGTCTGAAGCCAATAAGCAATTTATTTTCATAGTTTTAGTAGTTGTCAAAAACAAAAGAGATGTGGTACTTGGTACTTGCTTTATGAATTACTTAGTACTCGAGTAGTGCCGAACCTAGGGATTAGGGGCCCGGTGGGCTTGGCCTTTTTGGGGGCCCCTGCATTTTGACATTCAACATCGCGACATGAGATAATGTACTTAATATTTAATGTAAAAAAAAGTTTTGGGCCCCCCTCAAGCGGGGGCCCGGGAGGGACTTTCGAATTTGGACCCCCCCCATTCCACCCCACTCTAGGTACGCCTCTGTCGAGTACATTTTTTTTTGTTTTTGGAGTAATCGTACTTGCACGTTGTTAATTTTGTACTCCTAGTCTTTAAAAACATGTGTATTTGTACTGGTTGTACTGTCTTGTACTCACACTTGCGCCTTTGGTACTTGTACTAGTACATGTAGCCATCTTGCATGGTCAGTACTTGGAGTATCTCTTCAAAACAACAATCTTCCTCGGGGCCCATACGACTGTTAAGACGGCTCTGTGCCCACTAATCTTAAGTCATAAATACAGCAAACGTCGTTTAACATATTTTTTTTCCTACAAACATTGTTCATATTATACCAAAAATGAAATGCATTATACAGATATGACACATCCAACATTTTTTACAAAACTAAACATATGCCATATTTATTTGTATTTATTTTTGTATTGTGACTTTGTCTTTACTTGTGTGCATGGTATGCTTTCGAAAAAAAAAATAAATCTCATATTTTGTATGTCTTCAAGAATTTGGCACATCCAAGGGTTGTACTCGATGATGGAATGGTTGTAGTCTTTGATGCAGCTTCCGGTTGGATTCGAAAGCGTCGTGGTAATAGGTATAGTACTCTCCCCTTGGAAATCGAGCCGGAGGCATGTTGTCGTCTTTTTTAGGCCAAGGGAGACTATGAGGATGTAGATACATTGACATTGGCGGATCCTGTAAATAAGAGTGAACATTTACAAATAAAATTATGTGGGTGTAGAATAGATATATCGGCATAGGTGGATCCTGTGAATTGGGATTGAACGTTTATAAATAAAATTGTGTGTGGCTTTAGATAAGAATAGATTTGACTAGTAATTAATTTAGTGAATTTAATAATTTAACTGATTAATTTGCCGCAGATTGTTTTCTTGGTGCCTTATATTCCCTTTATCCCCCAAGCAGGTGCTCATATATAGGTTAGTCACAGGCCCGTAGCGTACTGAGGGCTGCCCCCCCCTGCGCTTTGTCTGGCCCCGTCTGATTGTTTTACGCTACGGGGCTGGCTAGTCAGGTACTGGTTGTAGCAATGAACCTATGGTAGCAATGGTAGCAGTGAGCCAGTGGCAGCAGTGGACCAGTGGAAGCAGTGGACCTGTGGCAGCAGTGGACCAGTGGTAGCAGTGGACCAGTGGCAGCAGTGGACCTGTGGCAGCAGTGGACCTGTGGCAGCAGTGGACCAGTGGCAGCAGTAGACCAGTGTTGCTGTAGGCAGCTACAGAATTGTGAATTATTTTAGCCGCAAGATTGATTTACTTTATGACGTAATCTTGGAAACATTGCCTGTAACTAGACATTAAACGTAATATTGTTATTAAAGAAACAAACTTACCTGCTGTAGATTTCTTTGATGACCATGGCGCATTAGGACTGGAATGCCAGACGGCTGAGTGCCTATTGGATGACCAATGAAAGACTGGACCTGGTGTTTAGGACGTAAGTAGTCAGTCCAGACATCTTCAGCCTCCATACTGAAAGTAAAGCCTTTTATTTTTTAACATCGATACATTAAATCACTTCCTAAATACAGGTGTGCAACTCTCTTGAGAAAAAAAACCAAAAGCATTATATTTTAATGAGATTAGGTTTTATTTTTTTATGATTAGACATGCACTGACAGCACCCTATTCCTGTTGGAGTTCAAAGTTCAAATAAAAATATTTTATAGCCACACGTAAATGCTTCAACATCCTCCCCTCATATGCCGTCGCCCTGATGCAAATGCACCATTTGTACCAATAGAACGGTGCACCATTTGTACCAATAGAACGGTGATGTTCTTCATAAGTAAGCCTACTGCTGTATATGTATGTTGAGGAATCTTTAGGCAATACGCGGGGCATGTGGCGAGTGCCTTATGTGGGGCATAGGGCGTGTGTTTTATGCGGGGCATGTGGCGATTGTTTTATGCGGGGCATGTGGCGAGTGTCTTATGTGGGGCATAGGGCGTGTGTTTTATCTAGGGCATGGAGCGATTGTTTTATGTGGGGTATGGAGCGTGTGTTTTATCTAGGGCATGGGGCGTGTGTTTTATCTGGGGCATGTGGCGAATGTTTTATGCGGGGCATGGAGCGTGTGTTTTATCTGGGGCATGTGGCTATTGTTTTATGCGGGGCATGGAGCGTGTGTTTTATCTGGGGCATGGGGCGATTGTTTTATGCGGGGCATGGGGCGTGTGTTTTATGCGGGGCATGGGGCGATGTGTTTTATGCGGGGCATGGGGCGTGTGTTTTATGCGGGGCATAGGGCGAGTGTTTTATGCGGGGCATAGGGCGATTGTTTTATCTATGGCATGGGGCGATTGTTTTATGCGGGGCATGGGACGGTTGTTTTATGCGGGCATGGGGCGTCTTATCTGGGGCATGGGGCAGTTGTTTTATGCGGGGCATGGGACGAATGTCATTGGCGGTGCATAGGTTTATGGTCATTTGTGAGGAATATGGTAAGTAATAAGGCGAGTGTCAGTTGCGGTGCCTGAAACAAACGTTTAGTTTTATTAAAGAGACAAACAAATTCCGAGCTCGCCCCCCCAGCCCCCTGTACTATAATATATGTAACTATTTCCCAAACCAAAGGGCCCTTGTCGAACGTTCGTCTTGTCTTCCTAGGTCAGCACGTCTCGGCGCCTCACACCATTTCCAGCTATAGTCTACCGCTCTCTCTCTCTCTCTCTCTCTCTCTTTCTCTAACTCTCTCGCTGTGTGGTGTGTGAGTGTGCGTGTGTAAACTTACCATCCATGACCGTTATCGCGGTAAAATGCCACGTGACGTAACTGTTGCCAGTCTGGGTACACAGGGAGATGGTTTGGTGGCCCAGTCCACATGACAGACCTGGAGATAGTGCTTTAGGAAAACATTAGTTGGCATAGGCCTATAACTATTTATGAATTACTTATATATGGGAACCATTGTGCACACGTGTCCTCCCGGGGGGGGGGGGCGTATGAATTAAAATTTACAACAACAAAAAAATGTTTTAGCTCAGGCCTTTATAATGACTATTCTAGTTTGTATAGTAAGCTTAGATGAATGAATCATTTCTAAAAATTTGAACTGCATCACCTGTTTCACTAGATTAGTATAGTGGACAATGTGCCCGTCCATTAGATCCATGCAGTATGTAATTCCTTTAAACTGAACTAATAATTTATCCATCATCAATTATTATCAGTAATGAATAAAGGCTTGTTCTTTTGTGATGCGTCTGGTTAACGTAATCATGCGTGATCCATTAAGGATTTAAAATATTATGGGAAAGTAGAACTCAATGGCAGAGATGTTCCAAGTACTGATCATGCAAGTAGAAGTACTCAAGGTTCAAGTACGAGTACAAGCTCTCCAAGGATGTACTCGTGTACAGGTACTTGGTAAAACAAGTACCGATTCCCATCTCTGCTCAAAAAGATTTTTTTTAATTATTTGTAAAAGCAAATAAAAGGAAAAAGGTGAAACTAAATACATTTTGAAGTAACGTGTTCAACCTAAACGTGTTGCATTAGATAAACAATTGCTCAAGTCTTTTTTTGAAGTTAGGCTTTTTATTCCAGAATTCCCATATAGGATCAGGACCGACCCCTCCCCCATACCTACCACGTTAGTGGTCAGAACCAGGACATACATTCTACTACCATACTTGCCACGTTAGTGGACAGAACCAGGACATACCTTTTACTATCATACTTGCCACGTTAGTAGACAGAACCAGGACATACATTCTACTACCATACTTGCCACGTTAGTGGTCAGAACCAGGACATACATTCTACTACCATACTTGCAAGGGGCCACCCATGAAAATACGGGTGCAGTGTAGGATAAACTTCAAATATAGGCATCTTTAGAAACCCTGGGTAAAAGTATCTATCGGATTCCATATAACAAGAAATTCGTACTGGAAAGTTCTCTTTGGCAGGCGCCAAATGCAATCGCATAGTTCGCCTTTCCAACCTAAACTAACACGGCTCTGTGATCCTGATACAGGGTGACTTTGTCACCAACGATAGTCAACTAAATTCTCTTTGTCAAAGGTATGTTTTTTTTTTAAAAGTCTGACAGAAAGGGACCATCTCATTTAGCACCACTGGCCCATATAACCCATAACAAATGTGATGGTAGAAGTTACCCTTCCCTGGAATTGGGCCGAAAATGTTATATTGAACATTTTTCGAAGTGCCCCCAAGCTGTTAGCGCCGCCACTGTTTAATATCAATTGAAATGCTTCAAAACAGCGGTATTGTATTAAATTTCAACATTAAATGATTAACCATTTGACAAATACAGACACCTGTAAAATCCACATTCCTCTTTATTTGTCTCTGAAAGATCTAACGGAACATGAACTTTGCGTTTACTTGAAAATCTGCTAACAGACATATTTTTTTTCAAATGTTACCATCAGATGAAGACTATTGAAGAAGAAAACAATTTTTGAAGACTCCACAAAACACACTAAAAATAGCGTCACACCATTTTTATTCTGAGTTATCTATCTTGGAATTATGACGTGGTTTTTAGTTTGGGGTTCAAGATTTCGAAATTTTTTCCATTCAAGTGACTTAAATTTAAATGTTAGACTTATTTCTATTTTTAGATGTTTTACTTATTTATATAGCAGGCACGTCTTAAGGGGACCTAAACACTTGTTTAGGGCTTTGACATCTGGGGCCCAGTCGACACCTATTCTTATTTACGTAGATTATACGCCTACTTTTAATTCTATTTTTAGATGCTTAACTTTATGATGGTACAGCTACTTGGGGGGACGGACATAAACACATGTTAAGGGCTTTGATTTATATAATCTGTTAAAAGTGACGTGGATACCTTGTCAATATACGTACCTGTTGAGTGATGAACTCGTCCAGTCATGGGTGATAGTATGATTTTGAAAATGTCAATCATTATTATCGCTCCATAGTCTGGCTTTGGCGAAACAAATGTGCAGTCGCAAGCTTATATCTTTTGTTGTTGTTTTATATTAGTCTATGTATATGGTATGAATGTATCTAGTAACTAAATATTTACCAGCCAAGTTATGAATTATGTATATTCTGTGATTAGATCTCATCTTTAGCATACCTTAAAACATCATTGCGATCAAACTAATGGTTAATTAGCCTATCATACTAAATAATTGTGCGTTGCCATCCCAATTTAGGAGGCTAAAATCAAAATGTAAAATATCCACACTACCTTGAATACAAAATTTATTTAAAATTCCTCACATAATGGCACTGTCCACTTTATTCATATAAATAGTGAGAACAAGAACTGTATAACTCACCACTAAGAAAGTTTAAAAAGAAAACATTCATGCATCTTCCCCCCCCCCCCCAATCAAGCTTAAGAGTCTATTGTGTTTCTATGACAAAATAAAAACTTCTTTTCTCTTTTCTTCTTTATTCAATACTCCTAGTATAGACTTTATATTTTTCATCAAAAGTGTATCTAAACAAAACTTTGTTGTTCTCAGCAATATCTGTTTGATAAATGAGATACGACATCACAAAGAATTGAAAAAAAAAAAAAACACCAAAAAAATTTTTGTTTACTTATTAGAGCAGTAGCTCAATTATTCTATATGCTGCTGTTACATTGGACTTTGCTAAAGGATCTCTTCCCTATTAGGGAAAACAATAACAAAATATGAAAATAATAAGACGCTGCTCATACCATTGAAAAAAAAAAAATAATATCTTTGAGTAAAAATGTAAAACAAAAACCTGGAAAAAAAAAAAGTTACATTGGATCAAAGATAAGGATTTTTTTTGTTTCTAACAACATAAATATGACAACATTATATACATTTTTTTTTCTATAATAAAATTAATGTGAAAAAAAAATTTCAACAAAAGAAGAATATTTTTTTTTTTTCAAACGTATAATTTTTCAATATTTATAGTTAAAAATAATTAAAACAATTATGTTCAG
Organism: Bulinus truncatus; assembly: GCA_021962125.1. Taxonomy (NCBI): domain Eukaryota; kingdom Metazoa; phylum Mollusca; class Gastropoda; family Planorbidae; genus Bulinus; species Bulinus truncatus. The sequence goes on along the minus strand of JAGDYQ010000287.1, from coordinate 612,503 downwards.
TAAGAATAAATAGTAAAAATGTGTTCAGAAAAAAATATTAATTTAATTAAAAGGGGTGATATAATAAGCCCCTCTGCACAAAAAAAAAAAAAAAAAGCTTGTAAATAAAAATATTTCAATGTGACTTGAGATTCTAAACTTTATTATTCTGTTTGATGAGGGCCATCCAAAGAGGGGGGGAGCCCACAATAATTGACCTTTTTTTTTTTTCCCTTCCTTTAAGTGTTTCTTGAGAGCCCCCAACACCAGTGCTCAATTTAAGAAAAAACCAGTGCCGGGGATGAAACAAAATTTCTGCAGATCCGGGGATAAATGTCTATCCCAGGCAAGGATATATTAGCTAAAGCAGAGCCTGGGATGACAGTTCTCGGCGGTAAATCGAGCCCTGCCCAACACCCTGGTTCGACCAGAGACCCATTATGCGGCCTTGCTTGTGATCATATCAGCATACATTATGAAAGGAAAATAGTAAATCTGAGCAGCTCGGTTTAATATTTTGTGTATAAAATCAATATTACATGACTAGAAATATCATTTGTTCAACAAATATCACACAGTTTCTCTTTGAAACAACATTATTTAGCATAATGTTCTCACACAGCAATTAAAAATAAATATTTAAAGAACATTCTTAGTTATTGTTATGTATATATTATGTCAGTGAAATGATTAAAAAGTAAATACAAAGAAGTCAGACTAATAAGCTGTTTATGAACACATCACAACAGATCTGAACCTGATCATCAATTTAAACAGTGGAAGCTAAGCAAAACATGACATGCCTTTTCAATTACCTATTGCGCACAAAGGTTAAAAAAAAAACAACTTAATAATGCAAGAAGCAACAAGTCATGCTTAAGAAAAAAATATTCAGATAAGTCTATATCTTCTGTAGTTTATATCTAATTTACTTTTTCACATTTCCCAAAAAAAATATAAATAAATAAAATTTTGTTTACAAAAAGGAATAATAAATAAAAGCACCATTCTTGTGGAAGCAGTCTGATAGAAATCCTCCCTCAATTTATGCTCATTCTGAAAATATTACATAGCAGTTGTAAGAGTTTACTTTTTTTTTAGATATTAAATTATAAAAGATTTTCCAAGATATAGTAGTAGTCTGTTCTAATCACACAATTGTAATCAGAAAACTAAAAAATTAAATACATGTACATAAAAATCCAAATTATGCTTATTCATTGTAAATATATAAAAATAGAATTTAATGCAGCTTAAATTTATTTCTTGCAAGTTAATAAGTAAAATTATGTTTGTATTATTAAAGTAGAGTAAATATAAATAGTTTTATTATCTAATGCAACATCAGACTGAAAATTTCTCCTAATAATTTACTTACTTTGTAGAATTAAGTAATTGTGACACGCAACTGATAATTTCAGTTATCATTTACAAACTTTTTCTTTACATATGTTCGTTGTAATTATTGAAGGATTTATTTCTGAGTATTTTTCTAAAGTTTTGCTTTATGTGTTATGTAATTTAAAAATATATATATCATATATATCAAGCTTCAATGAAATATGTATTTCAATCATGAATGTCCACATTAATATATATATTAAATGTACAGATTTGTGCATGATTACAAAAATACTAAACATGATGAGAATTTTCAGGAAAAGCTGTCTGTGGAAGAAGCTGAAAAGATGAGAGTTGCTGATCAGAATGAAATCTATTGGGTAAACTGTGAAATCCACCATGGAATGTGCCACGTGAAGTTAAACTGTTCATATTAGCAGCCATGTAAGTTTTATTGTAAGGAAATGCGTATCCTCCCATCTCATGCTTGTATTCATGAACAGGGGATATTGGTACGCCTGGGGTCAAGTGAGCATCTGGTTGCAGCATTGATATACTTGAAGGAATGCGATCACTTTGGCTGTGTTGCATATCAGTGTAAACCTCACCAGGCATATTTGTGTGATGAGCCTGAATGTTATGATTTGATGGGATTTGATTAGATGATAATGGCGACAAACTGTAGTGATGTCTTGGGGTGCTGTAAGGATGCATCAAACTTTCACTGATGGGAGCAGAGGGCAGATTTTTTTTAATTGCAGAGTTCTCATCAGTATAGACTTTCCTGCCTTCTGCAAACATCTTGCTTGAATATAATGAGGCAGGGCTTTCTAAAAACTGTTTCTCTTCCAGCATATTATTGGGGCTGTGAGAGAAAGGCTTTTTAATGTAGGAATTAGCAGGACTGACCATAGCTGAAAGAGAATTATTTGTGTAATTCTTATTCTCATTAAATGAATTAGATGAATAATGTTTACTGGTAAAAGAAGCAGTACTGGACCCCTGAAAATGTTTATCTTGATAAATGTGATTCGGTGTGTCAACATACAATTTTTCTGAATATGAAATAGCTGGCATGCCTGTGAAATTTTTATCAGCATATGTGTTGTTTAGCTGCTTTAAATAAGAATCATCCTTAAATGAGTTGCTCTGCACAGCCGCAGAATGGTTAGGGTAAACCCTCTGTTCATATTTTGAATTTTGGGGACCATGAGACCCTTTATGGGAGTTGTCTTCATGATCAGTCTCTGTGTCAGACCCGCTCTCACTGTCTTGAAAATTACCGTCCAAGGCTTTTGTATGGTCTGATTTTACTGTCATGTGGATTGAATTATCTTGGCTGGTTGTGAACATCATAAGACCACTACGTTTGTGATCACTGATGTGTTCCAACAGCAATTTACGCACAGTAAAACTTTGGCCACATAAAATGCAAGTATGGGGTTGCTCTCCAGTATGTTCTCGCCTGTGCACAGTAAGATGATGCTTTTGACCAAATGCTTTGCCACAATCCACACATACGAACTCCCCTCCCTCTACCTCTACCACGTCTTCATCCGGTACCTGGTCTCCACCACGTGAATCAAGACCTTCACGCTCATGTCTCTTCATGTGATTATTTAAAAATACTTGGCCTTTAAACATTTTACCACACAGCCCGCAAAAAAGTGGTCCTTTTGTAGCAGGCAACTGAGTACTGGCAGTTAACTCCTCTCCCATGTGATTAGCATAATGAGCTGTGAGTACCTCTTCACTGGGAAACATTTTCCCACATACTTTACACAACAGGGGCAGCTGATTAGAATGGCAAATCATATGAGCCTCGAGGTGAGACACACGGCCAAATTCTTTTCCACATATCTGGCAAATCCTTCCTGCTCTATCTCTGTGTGCTGCCATGTGACGATTTTTGTTATTAATGCTCTCAAACATTTTTCCACACTCTTCACATTGAAGATTGCCTTCCTCTAAGTGCCCCATATGATGCTTGAAAAACTCCATTACATCAACAAAGCTTTTACCACATCTTTTGCAATCATATTTACCTTCTTTTCTGTGGGTTCTCATGTGAACTTTTAATACTGAGGCTTGAGAAAAGTCCCTTTCACACAGTCCACACTTGTAGGGTCTCTCACCAGTGTGAATTCTCAAGTGCACTGACAGAACTGATGCAGAGCGAAAAAACCTTTCACAAAACTCGCACTGAACTTGTTTGTGAACTCGTTTATGTTTCTCTTTTTCATATTGTGTTGGGAAAACTTTCTCACAAAGTCCACAAGGATACTGCACACCTTCAGCTCCATGAGTTTTCATGTGCTGCTTAAAAGCTATCCATTCAGTATACTGGCGACCACAGTCTGAGCATTGCAAGTTTTGATCATGCTTACTGGTTAGGTTGTGCACCATAATATGAGTGTCCAACTTTTTCTTGCTCTCAAAAAGTTTTCCACAGACATTACAGCAATGGTTTTTTCCTACTTCATGGCTCGCCATGTGGTTCCTCAAGCGCTGTCCAGTATGAAACTGGCGGCCACAAATCTGAAAGTAATTTGATGTAATGTTTAGACAAAACAGCACTGGAAAAAAATATTAAAAACAGAATTTTCAAATGAAAAGTTATCCTAAGAAGGTTTCAACAAAGGGACTTAAAATAACTGTCCTTACATTACAAGAAAATTTTTTCCCTCCAGACTCAGTATGCTTAGCTTTTAAATGATACAGGTATGCACGCCAGTTAACACACAACTGAAATATAGTTTAACAATAAATTATTAGTTCCATAATACAGTATGGTTAAGACAGTTTCAAATTAGTACTTAAATACAGTATGATATACATTTTTTTTATAATTAATGTGAATTATTTTTCATGAAATCATTGTCTCAAGGCTGTTTAAAAACCAATTTGTCACTTAAAAGATAACCTTTAGATTAGGTTTCAAGATGAATCCAAAAGAAATGTCAGAAATCTATTTTTGGTATTTTAGTCACTACTAGCTACTCTACATACTGACAGGTAATAATAATTCTTATAAACATGAAATAGATTTATTTTATTTCTGTGTGATTTTATTAATATTTTTTTTTACATGTTCAATAAATAACAGGTCTGTCATAAACTTTTACTAAAACTATAAACAAATTTAATTAATGCAAAGCTAAAAGTAATCCTAATCAAATACTACTTATAATACTGAAATAAAAACTAAAAACCTACCTTGCCACAACTGTCACATGTAAAGGAAGCTTTGCGATCAGTGTTGTGCACAGGTAAATGGTGCTCTAGTTTGTCTTCAGTAGAAAACATTTTACCACAAGTGTTGCAACAGAAAGGTTTTCCTTTGCTGTGTCCTAACATGTGACTGTCATAACGACTTGGAACACGGAAAACTTTCCCACAGATGCCACAAGGGTAACTTGGAGGAGGACGGGACAGTGAAGATCTAATACTGATAGCTGAGCCAACAGAAAGCCTTCTATGCTGTTTCCGTGTAGCTTGTGGGACAGTAGGATAGTTTGTACTTTCAGATTGAGATGTTACTATTTGTGCAGTTGATAAATGTAGATTTGTTCCACGATAGATACCTTGGGTAACATCATTGAACAGGTCTTCTATGTTTTGAGTACCATATTTTGAAGTGTCACAGTTTTCCTCTTTTGGAGCTATATGTTTAATTTGAGTTTTTGATGGTTTTCTCTTTGATCTATTTTTACAGCTATTTGGATCTTGAGAAGTCTGGGTATCTGTTGTATCACCATCTGCAGAATCTGGAGATCCTTCATCAACTGATACAGTTTCTTCCATAGCATCCATTCATCAAAATGTCTGTTGGGAAATAGTTTGAAAACTTTTAAAAAATTAACAATTAAATGCCAATTTTTTTTTTAAACAACTACCATATCATTATAATAATTGTGTTTTTCTTTATTAACATATTATGAAGTAAAAAACTAAATCACAGAAATCATGAAAAGACAACAAAAATTAAGGGGAGTTTGCAATTATTTTGATATATTGAACAAAATGAAAACAATGTTGGAAGTTGGTGGGGGTCTATAAAATTATTCTTTCACAATCATAGAAACTTTACTTTCAATGAAAGGGAGGAGCCATTCAATTTTTCATTAAAAATAACGTTTGAATTAAAAATAATAATAATTAATGATATCCTTTATTTAAAGGCTTTAAATATATATTTATGGATTAATGTTGTTCTGGAGATTAAATCTGGTGTAAAAATATATTTCCATCAATCAACTGTGTATTTATTTGTCAAAAAATATTACATGTAAAGCTAAAAATGGTGCATATTAAGAGCCTATGGGGCTATTAAATGTTATTAAGTAATCGAAGTGCTATTTCTTCATGATGGCAATGATTACGATTACCCGCATCTCACTCACCACCGAGCCACGAACTGTATTGAGTAAGAGAAGGAAGGAAGAAAAGTATCCATAATACAGAATGCACTTTCAGCTTGAAATGCATTAGTAAGCATATAATTATTTTCATCAATTATAAGTTTAAAATAGCTTACCTTGACTATACCATATCCATTTCTTTTTATTTCAAACCAATAAAATGACAACAACATCTCTTGCTTATATATTGTTACTTGTTATCAACAGTCCACCATATCCGTTTGCAAGTATGCGTCGGCGCGAGGGGGCGCTCCCTTGTGTGCGCAAGTGTGTCAGTAAGTGTGTATTGAAACTACTGATGCTTGTGTTTCCCGCATAGAAATGAATGTCTATATTTAGCTTACATTAAACCCTTCCAAAATATCAATAAGTGAACAATATAAGTAGATAATTTGTTGTACGCATCACATTCACCCAAGACAAAGTTTTTTTATTTAGGTTTATTTACATATTCTAATTAAATCATTGTAATATATGGTACTTTCATTCAATAATGACAGTAATTAAGACCTTAGTCTGGCTTAGTGTCCTTAGACTTAGTGTCCTTAGATAATTTCTATTTGAGTCGGCTAACATTACTAAAGATTTAAGTCTAAACTAACAGTAAAACTTTTACTCAAAATAGTCAATAAACCTCTTTACAAGTATAAAAATGAAATGGTCATTATCATAAAAATACATCATGAGTATTGTTTAAGTCATTTAAAAAAAAGCTTGTTACATTTACACTGACCAGTATAAAATATACCTGCATATCAGCTTTGTCCTTTTTAGTAAATGTTTCAATTAATGAAATATACTTGTCACTTGATTACAGTGTTGATACTTAAGTTAATTTAGACATGATTGCTATAATTTAATATTGAAGTATTAGTACACATTTAAAAAAAAATATTTTTCCATTTGAGCTTAAGTTCTAAAAATATCTTGCATGAATAAATATTATAAAATTACATCACAGTTTTAATTAATTTCAGATGGACTAGATTAAAGACCTTAAGCTGACAACATGAGTTCTTCTGGGTTTTCTTATGAAGAAATCAGTGAGCCTTATTATTTTGAGTCAGACCATGTTGCTCTGAAAGAAAACCCTGACTATCGCACCCTTCTTCATACAATATCATTACTTGAAGCTCAGCGGCAGCAGGCAGCTCAAGATATAGAGGTTCTGTACAGAGTGCAAGAGGAAGCACTAAATGATCCACTATCTTTTGTACAACAGCTTCAGAAGGGCAAAGATGTGGGTCTGCCAAAGATGCAGAAAATCGCTTCATTACCAGAAATACAATGGGATAAATATACTTCTAGTGCAAATTTTTCTTCATTTGGCTCTTCACGTCATATGACAAGAAACAAAAAAAACATGCCCGATAACACTGGAGGTAAACAAACAGTGGCGCAACTAGTGTTGGTGGTGTCCAGGGTGGACTTAGAAAATGCCGACCCCATTCCCGTGCCAAAATAAATAATTAAACCTGGCTGGCAGCAGAGAAATTGCTACCTAGTTTAGACCACCCAGTGCCCCATCTAGCCAAGCCACTCTAAACAAAATAGATGTATATTTGCTCAATTTTTGTTTGGTAAATTGATATAATCTAAACCTAAAAATTGTCATTTAATCATATAGCTGATCCGGTGCAGGGCTTAAAGTCAAAGCTTATACAAGGAATGAATTCCTCAGTCATGTCAATGGCAAGTAATAACAGTCAAGCAGGATCAGACAGTGAGGTCATTGTGGTAAGAGGAAGAGCCAAAGACAGTTCTAAACCAGCAACATTTAATCAGTTATGGACTGAGGAAGAACAGCAAAGGTTCTTTTATATATATAAATATATATATATGTATTATTTTTTTTATAAGTATTCGTGTACTGGTAATGATTGTTATTCTGGTTAATTTATTAAGTTCTTCATATGTTTTATTTAGTTCTTTCTTCAATAACAAATTTATTACTGATACATATTAGTATAATTATTTTAGATGAATATTTCTAATGCTTAGAATTTCTACACATAGTTTTAACTGTTTGTTATAGAGGCTAAATATAACAAAAAAGTAATTAGGTATTTTAGTTATTTAATTTCTATTCTAAATTTTGCAAAATGTATTATGAGATTTATTTCCAGGACTAGTGTCATCACAGACAACTGAACTTGGGGACCGTACTGTTTGATGGGGGGGGGCCCTCCTAAAATAATAATTCCCTTATCCCCTAAAATGCATGGGCTCTTCCAAGCCCCCTTATAACAATGCCAGTGAATATGTCATATAATTAGTATAGGTTTCATATAAATTTTGTTTGTTCCATTTAGCACCTATTATAATAATAGCTCCCAGCTACAGTTGACTAGCAGACAAATTTAGATCAGCTTACACAGGGCCACCAGAAAATCTGGGACCACATACAACCACTGCCCCCACCACCATCGGGTCCACAGTGGGAAAAAAAGTCATTTTATAGCATATTACCAGCGTATGATGTCTAAGATAGCGGATGTTATGTTATATAGTGCCCTTGCCTCTGCATTTCTTATCTCCATTATTAGACTACAACTATTATCTTATTTGAAATAAAAAATCTTTTTCAGACTTTTCAACACATAACATTTATTAGCTCATTTACTCTTTTAGTGCACTTTTGTAATATACACAGTATTGCAATATTCAGAAATAATTAAATTTCATTAAAAAAACTCAAGTCACAAAACTTCATCAATCCTTTTGGCAAAAAAAAGTCATTTTTTTTTTCACAATTATTATTAATTTCAAAGCAATGAAAATACATTTTTTAAAATATCCTTACAAAAACCAAATAATTTATTATTGATTCATTTTCATGTTATGGTTCTATTTTCACATTGATACATTTTATTTAATGTCAAATGGAATCAATTTGATCATTACATAATCCCCTATTTTTTAGAAGTATTTAATTATAGTGTAAATGTATTATAGGCTATTAGTATTTCATAAATCTAAATTATTTTTTATGAGGGCTCGGGTAGCATGCGAACAGTAAATGACGAGGGTAATGCTAGCATTAGAAGATTTCTTACACAGTGCAAGTTAACCTCTTTTTTTAATTTTTCTTCTTAGTCTATAGGCCTGGTCATATGGGAAAAATTGGTTTGTTCTAAAGAAAAAAATTAAGATCTGTTCTTCATTACAGAAGATTATGAAACAAATACTTTTGAAAAACTACAGGGCTTTCTTAATAGTGTACTGGGTGCACCTCCCTCGCAACAACCCTGGCTTAGTTTTTCTGCCATGTCAGTTCTTTCTCTTTTGCATCATTCTTGACAGATATCTTCCAACAATTATTACAAAACTGTATTATATTGCAGCATTTCATATATATTTTTTATGTATTGTATACTTCAGACTGGAAAGTTTATTGATACAGTTTCCTCCAGAGGAAGTAGAATCTCGTCGATGGGCCAAAATTGCTGAAGCTCTTGGAAATAGAACTCCTGTTCAGGTATGTTTTTTTTCTGCACCCACCCATGCCCTTAACTAAGTTTTTGCTTTTAAAAAAAAGTTATGCTTGGCTTTTTACAGGTAGCTAGCAGAGTGCAAAAGTATTTTGTCAGATTAGCTAAAGAAGGATTACCAGTTCCTGGTAGGATGCCTAACCTAACAACTTACAGTAAAAAAGTAAGTTTGTTTTACAATCATCATATTTAAAATTTAACCCTGATTGTTTGGTTTAAAATGTAAAAAGAACTGATATATTATTAATTATTATAGAAAATATGATTATTTAACTTTGGGTCTCTAATAGGGATCTCATCGACATCACAGATATAATCGTTTGTACTATCCTAATTCTACATTGATGCAAGCACATATTCCACCAGTATGGATGAAAGAAGAGGGTGAGGATCCCAGTGTGCCATTATTGAGTAATTCAAGTTTTTTGTCAAGTGCTTTTGAGACACCTATGACATCTGAAACAAACAGTCAGAAAGATGATTCTTCGGTACTTACATTTTTGTATTTTTTTTTAATATACTGCCTTATTAGAATGACATATTGATTATAAGCAAAATTTATTCCCAATTTTTTATATATGGGAGTGCAATACCTGGTCCAGGAGACACGCCATGATCTGTGGGGGAAGACATTAGGGGTTTCCTGGCTAGGGAAAGTAACATCTTAGTTGTGACACTGAGGTTAATGAGGATAACCTGAGAACATATTCACGGCTGGATGTGGTCAGCACACAAAACCCTTCCACTCTGTCCTACTCAAGCACACTATCACCGCCTGCCATTTTTTGCAGAGGGCTTAGGCACTCTACACCCATGTAGGCATGGCAGACACAGGACAGTTCTGCCAATAAAGCTGGTAAGGCATGCACACAACACCCTAGAAATGGTGGCACAAAGAAAAAAAAATTTGAGACAAAATGACCTATTGATTATATTGGTAGACAAAACTGTATGTATTACGTATTTGTCTTATTTAAAACTTCATTGTTCTTAGAATGTAATTGCTAAATTTCTTAAATATCTAACAGCGTAAAAAAAAAAAAGAGCTTGTAAAATTATTATTTTTTAATCTTTGAAACACCGTCATTGAAAAGCTCCATCATCAAAGTCATGCAAATTTCACTTTTATTCATTAAAAGTAAAAAAAAAATACTTTTTGCCAAAAATAATTTAAATTTGAAAATTTTCTAAAAATTAACTAAATGACTTGGAGACATAATTATGACTTAATTTTGAAGTACATTTAATGTTTTATCATTATGTTAACCACTTACACTTCTGTCGTATCACTGAATTGATTCATCTTACATGCAACCAACATAGGGTGAAGAAAGGTGTAATTTTCATTTATTTAAAAAAAGTATTCCTTAACTTTTAGAGAAGATTATTACAGTCTAATTGTGCATTAAAACCACTGCTCTACTCTATATATAAAGGTTTTTATTTACTACACAATCATATTATTGGTTATTAATCCATTTAAGTTCTTGCTTTACCATCAGGAAAATCTTTATTGAAAAATATGATCATATTAAAAAAGATCGTATTAGCCTTAAATCATCGATTGCATATTGGTATCTAATTAAAAGTAATTATTTTCTGCATAATCCACACTGATTTTAATGAAGAAAGCTGATTGAAATGGACAGGGGTTGAATTAAAAAAATATTTCCTCCTTAAATTACTGCTTGTTGATTTTTTTCATCTCTAATTTTCAGGATTTTTTTTAAGTCACAAAATAAATTTACAATATTATTAGTACTTTGAATAAAATTCAAAAGTAAAGTTCTTCTTTAGGCCCTAACGGGCCTTTCAGATGAAGTGTAGAATTCATCTGTTTCTATAACCTCGGCATATGAAGGGATTGTGTGGTTAGCAACGCCCAGCCGCCTTACTTCCCCAACTTAAGTCAGGTACCCATTTAAAGCTGGGGTGGACTTGTGGACGACTTTGCACTAAATTTCACCTGGAAAATTCCATGGAGGATCGAACCCAGGACTTCAGGTCGATTAGTGGCATTCTACACCACTCGGCCATCCGTCCCACCGAATAAAATTCAAACTGGTACATAATTTTAACAAATTGAGGCATTAAGTGACCAGTATCTGAGAGTGAATGTTGCCCAAATAAAGACTTTGGGCACTTGAAGCAATATTTTACATTGGTTTGGTCTACCATATTATAATAATAATAGAGAAGTAAAAATATTCATAAATTTGTTATTTTAGATTTTAGAAAAAAATAATTCATTATTTACATGGTTTTTATATTTGGAAAAAAAATTTTCTGTTCTATTTACATGTACATAAGTTCAAAAACAATTTGTGAAATTTTTAACCTTTTACAACATTGACAGGATGATGAAATATATCCAGCTGAAATTTTAAATAGTGCAGAATATCAAGAACTTCAGAGACTCAAACAGTTAATGAAAGAAAAATTAGCACTAGATAATTCAGCAGTTACTAGACATATTGGTTATAAGGTATGATTGGGTATTTTAAGATTACCATATACATGTATATTCCAATACAAGTCTACATTGCATATAAGCCGACCCCCTAAAACTGCTTTAAAATGGCCATTTTTGGCAAAAACCGGTATATAAGCCGACCATACAATTGTCTAATTTTAATCCATATTGTTTGCACACCAGTGGCATTCCTTAACCAAGGCAGGGGCCAGCGGTGACGCCAAGGTGATCAGTAGATAATGTGATTTAAGGGGATTCCTTTACGACTGCCTTCGTTTGAGCCTGTTAAGAAATCAGACAGTGTACCGATGACATTGGCTTCACCGCTAGCTCTCGCTTGGTTACTGCTCACCACTGGTGCACACGCAACCATGCGGTCGTGTCAATCTCACTTTATTCTATGCATTTTGCTTATAGAGTGTGTCTAAACAAAATCTGTTTGATTACACTTCTTGAGAGAATTCCTGTATTATTAGATTAGAAATAATAGATACATGTATAGGAACACACAGTGTGCCTAGACCTAAATGTATGTTTGATTACACTTCATGAGATTATTATAGTATTAGTTATGAAACTATAGACATAGGAACCATTTTCTCTAGTTGTTATTTTTTTTTTTTTTTTAATTTGTTCTTAATTTGTATGCCATTTTTGACTTTGAAAATGAATTCTCCTTGGTAATATTCAAACTTAGTATAATTATCAGCTATGCATACATGAAACTCTTTGAAGTGACACCTCTAAATACATGTATATATTAGTACACTGTACACACAACAAAACAAGATGAAAATATGTGGCTGGAAAATTGGCATTAGTGTCTGTCCTTGTGTGCATTTTGTTTTATGGGCATATAAGCCGACCCTGATTTCAGTATTGTATTTTTATAGTTCTAAACTCTGCTTATATGCGAGTATATACAGTAAATATCATTTTCACATTTCATGTCTGTTAAAAAGAAATCGGTGCTTGACTATATTTATCTACATTCACTGTTACAGTGTGATAATTGTGGTTGTGAGCCTATAGTTGGAACAAGGTGGCACTGTATAGACTGCCCTTCAGATCTGTCATTTGACTTCTGTGAAGACTGCAGTGGGGTGTAAGTTGTAAAACTGATTGTATATTACAGTAAAATCAATTTTTAAAATTTGATTTTTGTGTCCAGTACAAACTATAAAACCTGTATAATCATAAATTTAAGTCCCACATTTTTTTAGTGATGTAGTTTTTTTAGAGCATTTTCGGAAAAAAATGCTCTATTGTCCTCGTTTTGTCTGTCTGTCTGTCATCACCCTAGATCTCAACAACCATAAGTCCTAGACCCATGATGTATATAACATTTTGTAGGTCTTGGCCTGCCATGTGTGCAGCAAAAAGTTCATTTCACATCTGACCTCTTGAGGGCCGTAAAAGTACTGTTTTTTTACTATATAAGCTATATTAACAAAGGAGCGCCCTAGATCTCAGCTACCATAAGTCCTAGACCCATGATGTATATATTATTTTGTAGGTCTTGGCCTGCCATGTGTACATCAAAAGTGCATTTCTGAGGGCCGAAAAAGGGGGCGTATTAAGTACCGTTTTTTACTATATAAGCTATATTAACAAAGGAGTGCCCTATATCTCAGCAACCATAAGTCCTAGACCCATGATGTATGTATCATTTTGTAGGTCTTGGCCTGCCAAGTGTACATCAAAAGTCCATTTCGCGATCTGACCTCTCAGGGCCAAAATATAAGAGTTTCTTATGTACCGTTTTGCTTATATTTTAAATATAAATAATAAAAACTAATCAAAGGGGCGTAATCATTATTTATTTTTGTAATAGTTATTCAACATGATTACTTCTATCTCTAAATTTATCAAAATCCATACGCGTGGAGCAATATTTATGGCTGTAAACCGGAAAAAAATACGGATTTCGTCCGGCTTAACCGTAGCCACTTTGTACACTAAAATGCTCTAAAAATGTCCTTTGTCCAAATGGAAAAGACTTAAAAGACTTAAATTGCTTGTTTTAGATAGATACTAGTCTAGATTATATCTTTATTTTTTCAGGTCTTTTCAGCAAGGAAAACATGACTCCAGCCACCGATTGCATCCTTTTAGACATGCAGCTCTGGATTCAGATTATATGAGCTATTCAAAAGCTGATTACAACTATTTAGATCCTAATTATATGCCAGCAAGTTGATTTTGCTGTAGAATTTACAATTCTGATTAATTAAACTATTTGATTATAGAATGAATTTCTTAAATAAAAATGTTACATTCCTGGGAGTTTTTATATTGTTCTTTTTTAAAAATCTTTACAGTTCATATTTTTTTGTTTGTTTGGAAGCATACATTTTATTAGGAATTCCAAACATCTGTCATTTAAGGTGTCTTAATTAGGATATGAACATACCCAGTAACTGGAATATTAATATAAATTTCTGCTTGCAATCCCTAATCCTGTAATATCACATTTATCATTTCCAATAGATATAACTGTTGAAAATGGTTTGTCACAGCATTTTTAAAGTTAACCACAAGCACCAACACATTAAAGAAAATAATGGTGTAATAAAATTCAATCATAATTAAACCATTATTCTAACATAATGAAAATAAAGACACTAGATAAAAGTCCTTTGCACCACCTATCACAAAAAAAACATTTACAGCAGTAATTGAATAAACCACTTTTGTTTTAACAAGTGTAAGTGAGCACCTTTCCCCTTCCTGAATATCCACTAATGACCATATAGAGTTCTCTGGTGTCTACATCACACATTTACCTAGCGCTTTACTATTCCAGTTGTCCCAATAATGTCTATTTTATGAGCCCATTCCACACTAAAGATCAAGAAACAAATTGTGCAAATAAAAAATATTAGGGAAACAAGACTTATAAATGTATTAAAAATCAACCCCTATGACCTGGAAAAATGCATTTATTTTTTTTTTAATGACAAAAAATATGTTTAAGTTTAATTGTTTAAATTGCTTTAAAATTCAATATTCCACAAAATTAAAAAAAACGTTTTTCATTAAAATTTGAGCCCCAGTGATAACTTTAGGCAAAAACTATTATTTTATGTGTCAAGACAGGGAACTCGTACAAATATATATAATAAAGGTGTTTCATGAGTTATCTTTCCCAAAACGAATATAGTGCTTAGATTAAATATGATTACAGTTCGAAGGTTTAACATGAAATTTCATAGGAAATAGTGTAATTGTTTGAATTTTTTGTTCTAATTCAGTATTTTCCTTATGTAATTCTTAATGAATGTTAGAAATGATTCAGAAGATGCAATAACATTTTGGCAACATTAGCTTCTAATGAAATGCATATACTTTGTATTTTGTTACAAATGAATTTGTTCTGTTTTTGCAGAATTATTCTGCAAGAAGTGCACTGTAAATAATTTATCATCAAACATAAAACAATAAATAATCATCTTGAAAGTTTACTTTTATTTTAAACATTTTTCAACATTAAACAGAAAATCTTGAAGTAGTTTAATATGATAAAAAAGACAACCAAACTGATAATCATATGACAAGCTACATACATGGACATGTTTTTCAATATGCATGCATTTCTATGCTTAGTGGGAATGAAATTTGATCTGATTTGTTTACCAACAGGTTGTAAAAAGAAATAAAACATTTTAAAATATATTGAAATGTCAGTAAAATAAACAGCATGCAAACAACTAAAAATGAAATAAACATTGTTTGTACATGCAAATGAATAAAATTGTATAAATATTAAGAAAATAAACAATTTAATAATATCAGAGTAACTGAATAAATATTTACATGCAAAAAAAAAACAACACACACATGAAAAATGAAACATTCAAATATTTTCATTTGGGTAGGTATCTTACTATTACTTGACGGAAAAAGAACTGGTGCAGCTGAAATAGGGGCACATCTTATGGAATATTTTTTGTTAATGCCGAGAGAAGTTTATGTTACCCCCCAGTTGTTACAAACATTTTGATATTGCTCATGCGACTTTATCAGTAAATTACACTTTAAAATAACTTTAAAAAAAAAATGAAATATAACTACTGTCTTCTAAATCACAGTTTTCACATTAAAATTTAAAATATGCAGGATCATATTGACTGAATGGCACATCGCTAAGAAACATAAAAATATCTATGCCTTAACACTCGCTTGCTGTGCAGTATTCTTTAAAAACTCATCAAGTTGATCTTGTTGATTTTGAAAGAATTCTTTTGCAGGACCACAAGTTAGATTAACGCATGATGGGCAGCGTAGTGCTAGCTGTGGGCTACATGCCACACCTGTACTGATGTGTTGTTTGACAATATCTGCCAAAGCTTGGATGAAAATTTTACTATCATTCAGGCTAGCTGCCCTTCTGATGTTCTTAACACCAACTTGCGCACCCAGGACTTGGGCATATTCATGATCAAGTTCAAAGAGTGTTTCAATATGATCAGATGTAAAAGCAATGGGCACTAACAAAATATTTTTCCTTCCTTTATCCACCAACCCTTTGATAGCTTCATCTGTCTGTGGGCTTAGCCAAGGTAAAGGACCTACTTTGGATTGCCAGACAAGACGATAAGCATGACTGTGACCAAGACCATCCATTACTCTCTGTACAGTGGCAGCAACTTCTGTTGGATATGGATCTCCTCTATTAACAACTTTCATTGGCAGAGAGTGGGCAGAAAAGAGAATAACGACATCATCTTGGTCCTCTGATGGAAAATGTTTAATTTCAGCCTTGATATTTTCAACAAATGCTTGAACCAACCCAGTATGGGTAGGCCAGCGATCAATGACACTCCAAACCATATTTCCTGGGTTACTTTTCTTGTTATAATAACGAAAAATAGCATTTAGACTGCTACCTGTAGTTGAACAGCTGTACTGTGGATACTGTGTAAATGCAATGGCATGCTGCACACCATCTTCAGCCATTTGTGCAATAGTGTCCTCAGTTAAAGGGTTTGTATAACGAAAACCAATATAAAATTTATGTGGAGCAGATGAAGGGCTAATTTTATCTAAAATTTCAACCATCCCCTGGCCTTGTATTTCTGTCCATCTTTTAATGGGAGAGCCGCCCCTATCTTAGCATACTGAGCTTGGATTTTGGAGTCCTTCGTTTAGCAATCAATGGTGCTAGTTGACTCTGAGCCGGCAAAGGGATAAGATCTTTGTCTGAGAAGAGACGAAGCAAAAAATCATGCACTTCTCCTTGATTTTCTGGTCCCCTAAATTCATCATCATTATACCAGTTTTGGGCGGTGGTCCTGAAGTGTTAGTTTTGTATCGCTTGGTGCTATTATCCATACGGTTGGATACACCAGTCATCCTTAAAAAATTAACATTTGATGCTGGTCCTAATAGGATAAAAAATATATAATTTGATTATTTAATAAAAATCATATTTAAAAATAAAAAACAAACTAACTTACATAGTGTACCTTTAAGTCAAGACATTGACAATATTCAGCTTAAAACTAAAAGTAAAAGTGGTGTAGACAAATTCACAATGTCTTGGGTCTCAAAAATCTCTGACAGCTTAGACTCCCCTTCACCAAATGCTAAATCATTATGTAGCAGATTATAGCGTGAGCCTGCACCTTATTATCATAAGCAGTATCATGCAGGGATGAGACATGAGTGTTGCCGATCACCATCATATTTATAGAAAATGCTACATAATGGTACTGTGTTTATTGAATATAGTTAGCATAATCATTCATAATAAAGTTACTATAAGTTTAAATATATATAACTTTTATCTATATATATACTGTATATGTTCTTAGTCTAATAATTTATACAAATTTATAAATCTATGTTCGTTTGTGCTTTGTATATAGCATAAAAACATCAATACATTTTTCTGAGAGTTATAACCGGCAACACTCACACCTAGTCCCTCGCAGTATGTCATAGCAGTATTCCCATTATCACTCACTAATAAATTTCCAGGCTAGTTTAAATCACTAATCTTTAGTTTGTTTAATTTAAGAAGGATTTTTTAAAAGAAGGAAAATTATCATTTTAAAAATAAATGGTAAAAATTCTCAACAAATTATTACGGTTATAGGCCATTTTTCCTTTGGGTTATGTAAAATACCATTTTTGCTTAGTTATATAATATTTATAAATATATATAATTTAGAGCTAGTAAGTTGTTATAAAAATGTTACAAAAAAAAGTCACACTGCTTTCTAAATACTCTTCAAATAACATAATGCATTGAATAAACAGGCTGTACACTTTCTAAGATTAAAGGCACTCTCTATTTATTAATTTTAATATGCATGTTATCTGTACATCTTGATTCATGCCACGTCCCAAAGTTAAAAATGACCACGGTTGGGCCCAAGTCAAGGCTAATTTGAATGTTAAAGTTCAAATTTTTAGTTAAGCTTGCCACCATGTATAACAAAAATTAAATGTCTACTTACTTAATGCTTTTAAAAGTGAGGACGACAACATCATCCTTTTTTACGTATCAACAATAAAAATAAGCAATCCTAAGTAGAATGAAACATATGTGGCACTCAAAAAATACTTGCATCTGAAGAATGGTCAGAAGTCAGAACACACAGATTAACTTTCAGAAGAATCCACAGTGTTGCCAACTCCTTGGCGTAGACAAGCCGGCTCACGAGCGTAAACGCTTGGGGATACTCATTTTATTTGTGTAGTTACTAGCAATACATTGTTTATAATGAGATCATTATTCCGATTTTTTTAATTATCATAATAAAAATACCCTAAAGAGTCGAATATGTATACGATTTATTTAATAAAAGTTATAAAGTAAGAGAGAGGAAAAACTACTTCTAAATTAGATGCGCTCGTCCACTACCAGTGGCGTAGCTAATGGTGGGGGCGGGGGGGCGGACCGCCCCGGGTGACAGCCTATGAAGGGTGACACTATGTCACCTCCAACAAATAAAAAAGTGGCAGTTATAGCAATTTAAGTTGCATGACCATATTTATATTGAATATATTTATATACTAATAAGAACAATGTTTTTGCATCTTCTCATAGAGTCAAATGATACTTAGACTTATAAGCGAAAAATGTTGCCGATCTGAATTCGGGATTTCACTTGTATAAATACGTTTGCCATTCATTGGCTGAACTAAGGGGAAAAAACCACACATGAATATGTGTTATACTGATGTCGATGGTGAGACCGGTAACTTGGGCGGTAACTATTTTTAACTGCCAACTTTCTCAGCAAAGAATTATTTACTTACATATTTTAAATATCCAGAATTATATACAATTAAGAACATAATTTTATTATATTTCTGACTGAACAAAAAATAAAATTATTGATCTATTGCTATTTAGCATTTTAGATTGATCAAAATAATATATTTAGAACTGTCAATAAAATATGACAGTTTGGCAGCACTGCAGTAGACAAGCACGTTTAGCTTATGTCAGAATGTTTGTTTAGTCTCGTCACCTGTCATCCAACATCCCCCCTTCCTGCACCCCTCCCTGTACCTTTCCTTTTCCCGCGAGTCGTCGTGTTATTTTAGCGATAACACAATGGGAGTTAACTCTTTTTAATTACTGGTGCCTCTGCAACTTAAAAGATTTTTAGCGCATTTTCGAGAAAAAATGCGCTATTGTCCCCATTTTGTCTGTCTGTCATCACCCTAGATCTCAGCAATCAAAAGTCCTAGACCCATATGGTGTATATACTTTTTTTTGTAGTCTTGTTTTAATTGTTAGAGCGCTCAGCATAGCGATAAAACGTTTTACTTTATTATTGTACATGTATGTGTTCTTTTAATACATTGGGTGTATTCGAATGTTGAAAAAAAACATAAGTAAGTATGTTTAATTAAAATATTCTAGACGTAGCGAGATTGATTTTTTTTTTGTCTTTTTTTGTTTTAAATCTTCATGTTTAATTACCCAAATCTGCTTTTTCTCACGCTTTTTCATTTAATTTCTGAAATAAAAGTAAGAAAAAAATCACTATAGTAATTTAGTTTAATTAACTCTTGTAGCTTTTACGGGGTGATTTTTGAATGATACAATTAGTGAACATCTGCTAGAATCTTGATTGACAGGTGCCATGGTTTAGAAACGATGGAACTTGTGTGACAGAGGGGGTACGTCATCTAAAATGTAACTGGGTTGGGAAAGGGGGAAAAATTTTAAAAAAACCGCGTTAATAATAAGTGAGCATCTACTTTCTGGAGTACGATAATGCAGCAAGCATGGCTGAAATCCACGGTGGGGTGCAACAAAAAATCAAAGGCAATTTTTGTACCTTATTCCAATCATTCTTTGAACCTTCGTGGCAAACATTCGTTTGCTAACAATCCGTCGTGTGTAACGTTTTTTGGAAGTCTTGAGGCGCTGTACATGCTGATGCAGTGAAGCCAGTGATATAGAAGTTTAACAAGTTTGTGGAAGCCATTGAAGCTCTGTGTGATGTCGAAGAAAGCGTCGAGACAAGAGGAGCTGTGCACAATCTGTTGCCAGCTATATGCGACTTTTCTTTTATTTCGTTCTTGTTTTTCTGGGGTGACGTTTTACAAGAAGTTGACTCAGCACAGAAGTACATGCAAACACCAGGTATTACTGTGGACATGGTTGCAACCAAACTCTCAAGGTCTTTTTGGAAGTGCAGCGTACGAAGGTTGTTGACAATGCCGTCCAGCAGGCATTTGTGAAATTGTAGAACTTGATATCCTTACAGAGAAGAGAATCAATAGAAAGACAAGATTACCAGGAGAGGAAGCAAGAGATGCTTGATTGTCATTGCAGCAGGAGACTAAGAGAGCAATGTTAGAGTGTCTTGAACGTTTTCATATGGAGTTAGATACGAGAGGAAAGGCAGTGAATGACATTTTGCTGACTTTTTCTTCCGTTCAGCCAGACCATATTATTTGTGCCAACGACGAAGAAATACAGTCTTCTGTTACCAAGCTCACAGCCATGTATGATGAGCTGTCTGAAAAAGACCTTTGTCTAGAAATTCCATGTTTAAGGCGACACCTACAAGCAACCGAAATAAACTTGGAGGAAGCCAAGCACTGGACTGTACAGCAATTCCTACGGTTTGTCATCAAGTGGGAATTTGTTGAATCATTGCCATATCTTACGCTGACTCTAAGATTCTTTCCGGCAATATGTGTTTATGTGGCATCGTGTGAAAGAAGTTTCTCGAAAATGAAACTTATAAAAAATTACCTCCGGTCAACCATAAGCCAGTCGAGATTGTCGGATATGGCTGTTCTGTCCATTGAACGCGCGCTTACAAGACAAAATAGATTTCGACGATGTCATTGACCTGTTTGCCACAATGAAAACAAGAAGACATTCCTGCTAGGACTATAATGTCGAAGGACATTCAGACATTCTTTTGGGCTGTGCATTCCGAGTTCTGCAGTTTGTATTTAGATGTTCTGAAAGTGAAATGTTGCGTTTTAAAAAATGTTTGGATTTGAACTATTTGTTTTGTGATATTGGATTTGGATTTTGTCTTGGATCATACATCTAAGCAGTAACGTACCGGTCAGTTGAGTAAAGTAGAGCCTAGAGGTAGAGTATATATGAAAGTTTAGCCACACCTAACCATTCAGCATAGGGTCCTGTGGGGTCACTGGGGTGACATTCGAACGGACCGCCCCGGGTGACGTTTACTCTAGCTACGCCACTGTCCACTACTAGCTGAATAAAATAGTTTTATAGGGGTGGCCAAATGAGACAAATGTGATTCATAAAGCCAAACGTTTCTCTTCGATGAGTTTTGTTTAAAAATCATAAGCAGTGGTGTCACTATGGTTGGTGTCAACCGGTGCAGTAGTAAATTCAGGGTGTCCCTTCCCCCCCCCCTTAAAAAAAAAAACTCCCATGAGCAATGGTTTATATTTCGAATAGCCCAGCACTAGACTTGAGATAATTCACTTTAAAATACTTTAGTGCTAAAAACTGTAGTATTACTGACTGTATTTCAAAAAGATGTATATTACTTTCATTAAAATGAGTCTGTAAACTACGTCTCCAATTTCAAGAAACCACGTAACTACATAGTCCTTTTTTTTTAGACCATTTGCAATAAAACTTAAGATTGATCCGAGCAGCTCTGAACTGTATTCATGGTGTCACCGTGACCATGTGCTACTGCTCTGCATGGTGGCACCATAGATATCTATGGGTGGCACCCTGTGCTTCTGCTATGCATTGTAACACCCTGTTCTACTGCTCTATAATGGTGACTCTGTGCTACTCAGGGGATATCCCAGGCACTGAGAACTATCATCCCCGGCTCTGCTTTAGCTAACATATCCCTGCCAGGGATGAAACCATAGACATTTATCACCGGCTCTGCTGAATTTTTTTTTTCATCCCCAGCACTGGTTTTTTCTTAAATCGGGCATGGGTGCTACTGCTGTATATGGTGACACACTGTGCTTCTGCTCTGCATGGTAACACCCTGTGCTACTGCTCTATAATGGTGACACACTGTGCTACTGCTCTATATGGTGACACCCTGTGCTTCTGCTCTGCATGGTAACACCCTGTTCTACTGCTCTATAATGGTGACACCCTGTGCTTCTGATCTGCATGGTAACACCCTGTTCTACTGCTCTATAATGGTGACACACTGTGCTACTGCTCTATATGGTGACACCCTTGCTACGGCTCTGCATGGTGGCACCCTAGGTTACTGCTCATATTTTAACTATGATCGGTTATAAAACCGAATATACGCACCCCTAAAATGGTGTCACCCGGTGCGGCCCGCGGAACCCCCACCCCCTCCCCACCCCAGTGACGCCACTGCTCATAAGGTATTTGACGAAACAATCTGTTATTTTTTAAGTATCACTTTATAATTTGAAATTAGTAATTTCTTCTTAAGCACAGTAAAATATGTGTGTCTGAGAGTGAGTGGAAAGGTGTGTGCTTTTTCACACATCAAGGCCAGAAATAATGTTTTGTTTTTTTTAAAATAAAAAATAACCCACAACAGCCTACACAGCAAGATACCTAATGATGCTAATGAAAAACAAAAAATGGGATCCACCACGAGTCACGAATATCACTGAGCTATATAGAAGATGGAAGCATTCGACAAAGGGATGCTACTCTAGTGAGTGGGAGATTGGTAGGTAACTTCGATTGCTTAGAATTGTATGTTTTGTTATAATTTTAAAGAGGTAAATGAATTAACAATCTGGCACGCGGTAGCATTCATTTATGATAGAATCGTTTTTATTTGAATTATTAAAATAGTATCCAAAATAAGTTAAATGTATAAATACAGTATTGCTTAATTCTCTATTTTGCTTCGCGAAGAGTAAACTAAACTTGAAAGTTTCTATCAAACTAATCGTCTAATCATAATGAAACCCTTTCGACGTGCCTTATTATGGCTTTTTATTATTTTTATTAATGAAAATGAAAACATTATGTGACATGGATAAAAATAAAATAATCTTTTTAATTGTTGATAACATACTTAATTTTTTTTTAATATTTTTTTTAATTGATGTGTTATGTCTTAATCACTCTTGATATACTTTTCTCTTTGATTACAGTCATGTTAAAATCTTTACTAGGCATTACACATAAAGTCAATTTAAAACTCTTCAAAATGTCAGAAAATGTATTAAATCCTGCAGTAAGTATTTAAACTATTTATGCTAAAGTTGCTTATTAAAGTTGTTTTTTTTACACTATTTTTTTAATTTAACAACTAAATGCTTAATTCATTCGCACTGACTCCGGATAGTCAAAGACGTACTTCGTATTTATTTTTTTTCGGGATACGTCAACAGAATGAACTCGTGATTTAAAGTTATTTTCTTTTCGCGGGAAATTGCATAGCCGAGCAATTTTTCTAATTATACATTAAAATGATAGCTTAGTTTGTGTGGCGCGCTGGCAAAGTTGGTTGTTCGCTTGGCTGTGACCCAGTTTGGCTAACTATGTGCGGGTTCGATTCCTATGAGAGACATAACTTTTTTTTTTCAGATTTTATTTTTCAGGGTTAGGGATAGGGTGTGGAGCAATATCTATTGATGGTCCCCGAAAAAAAAAATACGGGAGACATACATTTTTTTTTTCAGTGTTAGGGATAGGGTTAGGGTGTGGAGGAATATCTATTTATGGTCCCCAAAAAAAAATATCTTCGATTATTAACAGTAAATGACGTCATCAACGTCTGCAGTAAATAAGAGTTCTCATTCATCCTGTTTACTCTTTAAACGTGTTAAAACGATCGCCGATTTTGAGCACCATCATTGTGTAATAATATCATAATATAAAATGCATTTCCCGCGAAAAGAAAATAACTTTAAATCATAAGAGTTCATTCTGTTGACGTATCCCGAAAAAAAAAATATGAAGTATGTCTTTGACGTATCCGGAGCCAGTGCGTAATTAATTTTCAAAAATGTCATTACTCATTCCCTACTCCATAACTTATCAGGGCATAACTACTGCTGTAGTAAAATTATACAAAAAAACTTAAAATTTATTGTAGTATAGAAATAAGTAACATATTAAAATTTTGATCTATCAGAATCATTAATATTTTTTTACAAAGTAATAAAAGAAAACAACAAATTATAACTTATGCCATAACATACTCAGGTAGGCCAGTGGTGTCGCATGAAAAAAAATCACTTTTTGTATTGATAATTTAATTTAAATGATAATGCAGGATGTCCTAAATTTTAAAAAAGTAGATGACTTTGTGGTGTAGATACTTGACTGTCAACCTGAGAGTCCTGGGTTCGATCCTCAGGTCAACAGTCAAGCGCTCTTTGCTGCTTGACCATCTGCACCTTTTATTACAAATAGTCTGTTTGAAATATAAAATGCATTTCACAGCCGAATGTGAAAAAAACTTAAAACACACAAAGCGTTCTTTGCCCAATGAGTTAACTTTGTTCACTAGTTGTAAATAAGATTCTTCCCTGAGATGTTTGATTTAACGGAATGATCTAAATATAATTGTACCAAATTGGTTAAAATAGTCCTTGCTTCTTACTAATTAGTTTAAGACAGTGGTTCTTAATCCATTCTTTTTGATGCCACTTCAAGTGTTCTACCAAAACTTAAATTTTACACATAAAAATTTTTTCAAAAGAACAAGGGTTGCTAACTACTCATCTGTTGGTATTTTTTTCTGAGTGTTCTGTAGAACAAATGTCAAAGTTTAGCATTTCACTGCTCTAAGATACAAAAACATTTTTTTTTTGCTGTTCCTTTAATTTTTTTTTTTTCATCTTAAACATCACCATGGAAAAAGGGAGTATTTCTTAAGGAGGAACAGGGTTGCTACAAGCAAATCTTGGGCTGCTGTCAATCTCCACCAACTGGGGCCCCTGTAATCACACCCTCCTATCCCATTAATTGATAAGTCATTTTATAACATATGACTATACCTGGCAGGGTTCCTGACATTTGTTCAGATTGGAGCCCCTTGTGATAGCCACGGGTAGGAACGTAAATTGATGTTTTTTTTACACTAGAGAAAAGGTAGAGAAAATAATTTCTTAAAAATTTACCAAGTAATTAGCAATGACTTATTTAAGCATATTTGATGACATTACATAAAGATCTTTCTATTGATCTCAAACTGAATGCAATAGACTGAGTACTTTTGAACTTAAAAAAATCTTTTTAAAAATTCATATGTGTCTTCTATCATGCAAAGCTGTAAAACAACATTAAATTAATTTTCTTTGATATCTCTTTTGTTTTTTTCATATATGAATAAGTAATCATTAAATTACAAGAAAAAAAACACACTCTGAATAATTTGATAAATTAAATAAAAATAACATTTACCATTGTTATTTTTTTTAACATTTCATAAATCAGAAAAGAGCAGCTGAAGAAACAGAAAGCAAAATAGCAAAAAAGAAAGCAAAGAAACAACAGACTGTAAGTGACTGTATGGTATATTAGTATGAACATGTTGAACTTTGTCTTCTCTTTTTTTATCTTTAACCTAAGAATTAACTTTATAATGATCGTTTGGCTAAAAATTATGTGTGTACTAACTGTAATGCCCAGCATTGCATGGGAAATCTGTATGACACCCCCCCCCCCAATCATTTTAACAGATTTTCACTTACACTTAATTAGGTTGTAATACCCCAATGTGAAATAACACAAGAACATCCAAATATAGATTTTTTTAATGAATGTTTTACTAATGTTAGCTTAAGTTGTTTATCTGTCAATAATATTTAAAATTATGAGGACTATTATTGTATTGATTGCTTTCTTTTGAACAAAGGAAATTTTGGCTTTGTACCCCATTTTGGAACTTTTTTTTGGTTGTATATGAAATGATACAAAATTTGATGAAAAATAAACCGTTTAGAAAGTAGAAATAAGTAAAATAATGCATAAATTGTTCACAATAGCATCAAATATGGTCTAATACATAGGTGCTACAAAATATTACATTTCATTTAACAATGTTCTATTAATTGAGTAAAAAGAAAAATAAGCACCATTAAACACACATACACACATTAATGTAAAGAAAAGCATTCGTTGCATCGTATATAAGAGTTGAAATATTGTATCCGTGAAGCAATATTAGATGGCTTATTATATCAGTATCTGAAGTCATATAGAAAAGTGCTGACCTAAAAATTATTATATAGAAACTTCTGTGAGTATCAAAAGTTGTATAAGTCTTGGACGATTAAAAAATGTGAGTTAGCTCCATTTTTATCAAATTCAAAAGTGTTAATTAGCTCCGTTGAAATGGAACATTTCTAGGCAAAATCTTGGTCAAACCTGCAGATTGGAAACTGAAAACTTTGTAGTCATTGTTGACAATTGATTAGATTGCCCCTTTGTATAGTGGGCCTAACTGTTACCAGTGTAGTCCTAATGGAACAATATTCTTCAAAATCAGTAAAAAGAAAAAAGGACCATTATATATAAACATACACAATTTTTTGCAGTTTTTTAAAAAATCTTAAAGAACCTATGAAATATGTTTTTATAAGTAAGCTACTTCCCTAACTCATGAAATATTAAATTTGTATAAGTTACTTACCAGACCCACATTTGAAATTTGAAAACAGCTTAGTGCAGTATTATTTTTTTTGCTACATACAAATTATTTTTTTTTCATTAATACTGTAATGAATTTAGCTTAAGTTGTTATCATTTTATTCCATTTTAGACCAAGGATTAAATTTAAAATATTCAATATCTGTCAATACTATTTAAAACTATTAGGGCCATTACTGTATCTATTGCTACCTTCTAGCTATGCAGATAAATTCATCCCAAATATTAAAAAATTTTCATCAATGCAGGGTTCACTTGGAAAATCTGAAGGATGTAAACGTAAAATTGCTTTGCTTGTAGCCTACAATGGAAAAGGATATTATGGTGTTCAGATGTAAGTAATCTGGCTGAGAATAATATACATCTTGCACTGCATAGAAAGATTTGACTGTTTCTTCAATGTAAACTTGCTAATAATTATTATGTTGTTATATTTTTGGTCATATGAAGAATTGTTGTCATACTAGTGCATGACGAATATCAATATATTTAAAGCATTATACTTTTCTTGAATTCTCTAACTAAATGCTTGCATTTCTAACTGTTCAAAAAGTATATTGTGACAAAAGCTATTCTTAAGGGTATACTGTTGATCAAAGATCAAAAAGTTTATTGTTATAAAAGCTATTCTCTAATATGAGCCGTTGAATAAAACATTTGCCAAAATATTCATCATGATTGATTAAAAGCTTAGAAGGCAAATTGACAGGGTAATTTCAGTTTTCTGTACGGTAACTCAACTGGGCATCACTCTAAATAAGTATGTTATGAAATAATAAGTAATACAATGATTGTTATACAACCTCACTGTTAACAGGGATATAATTACCAGTTCTTTATTATTTAAAAAAATGGCTAGTTGCAAATAGTGACTAAATATAAAAGTAAATTGTATGCTTTGCAGTCTTTTGATGTACTGTCATTTTAATTTGTCTATTCATTAGCAAATTATGCCAAAGTGTGTGATGTTTTAAAACCTTTTTAAAGATACAAGCTTCCTCTAAATGAGTTCTACCTATATGCTACCATGGTGTCCCTATGGCCATTGCACTATTGGCTATGGTGGTATGAAAGATGGTCACCATAAAATTGCCCCATTAGCGGTTTATAGATCTAAGAGATAAACGTCGCATCCTCACTGGGACATTTAAAAAAAAATTAGTAGCTGACATTATTTGAAAATTAACAATGTATGTTTTAGATTAATTAGATTGAATATTCAATATTAACTGGCATCAACATTTTGTACTCTAGTAATCCTGGGATGAAAACTATTGAGAGTGAGTTTTTCCCAGCTTTAGTAAAAATAGGAGCCATACAACAGGAGCATGCTGATACACCATCAAAAATGTGGTTCCAAAGAGGATCACGAACTGATAAAAATGTATCAGCTGCTGGTCAAATATTTTCTATGAAGATAAGTACTTTTAGGATAATAGTTAGATAAGTGTTTTATATACATATATGTAATAGTATTTTTGTTCACTAATATTTATGATTTTTATAATATTTCAGTTACATAACTTTGTGGTTTTAAGTATTATAAATATTAAATAGAGCAAGCTTTTTTTTTTTTTACAGAATAGCTTAGTGGTTTTAAAATATAAGGATTTTTAAAGATGCATGATGTCCAATTCTCTTTTGATTTTTTTAAGCTGTTCTTGTTCCTGAGTTTCTTTCAAAACTAAATGAAGAACTTCCACCTGAAATAAGAGCAATAGGTATCAGCATTCTTCTTAAAATGGATGATATATTATTATCAGCTATAAAGTTAGTTTTTTAATTATCCAAAGTCATTTTATCTATCTGTTTAAAAATTTTCTAGGATATGTTCGTACAACTAATGGATTTGACTCCAAAAACTGGTGTGATAGCCGAACTTATATGTATATGTCGCCTACATTTGCTTTTGCCCCTCTAGAAAAGGTAATTAAAAAATATATTTACAGCCAAACCTTGATTTATGAGTAACTTGGTTTAGGAGTGTTTTGAAAGATAAGCAAATTTTCAATTTGAAAATTTGCTTTGATTAATGAGCAATTTAAACAAATTACAACTGGATAAATGAGCAAAGCATTTTGAGTTGTACACATTTCCTGCTTTTTTTCTACTGAGCTTTATTTAATTATTATTGAGCCGATGGTTTTCTCCCACACCTGTACTCACTCAGTGTGCTTATATTCAACATTTGTGTGAGCATTTAATGTTAACTTAAGTGTTGTGACTGTAGTAGTTGCCATGTACAAGAGTGAACAATTTATCAATTTGGAAAAACAGTGAAATGATGAAAGTTTAATTACAATGAATGTCAAATTTCTGCAAAATCTTCACAAAGAAGGCTAAAGGAAGTGTTAACAAGTAAATGTTAACTGCACATAAAAAAAAAATGATGTTAAGCAAACAGCAGCGATTCCATTGATAACAACAAAAGATACCTTTTACATTTATTAAGTTCGATTACTGTCCATGAAATTCAAAAAAGATAAATTATTCATTATTATGCATAAGAATATTGTAGTAATCATCCATGGAGAAATCAGCTTTAATATACTAGTGCTTTCGATTGTAAGTACTTTTCTGAAGTGAATTATGCTCCTATACCTAAGTTTGAAAGTATCTCAATTATGTGTGCTGTTAATTAAGGATTTTTTTTTACAGTTTTTTTATAAATATATTTTGATATTTTTTTCAAAGTTCATCACAGATGATTACAGAGTCACATGTAAGTTTTTATAGAATTATTGAAATAATTTTATTCCCTAACTGCATTTTATTTTATTTTTTCTTATAGCTAATGTTTGTGATGGTACTATTTTTTTTTTAATTCAAACAGCTGATATACTGGACAGAGTTAGAGAGATTCTATCCAAATTTGTGGGTACACACAAATTTCATAACTTTACTTCCGGAGTGTAAGTCATTAGCCTTCATTTTCTTTTCAATATTAATAAAAAAAATATATAATTGTTTTAATAAATACTTGGCCTCATATTTTGAATTTGAATTTTATACTATATTCAGAAAATATGAAGAAGCTTGTGCTAAAAGATACATGATAAAATTTGAGGTAATGCTTTTGTTTTGTTTTTTAAACATTAGAAGAAATGCAAAAAATAGCCTTTGGTCAAAATTTACATATATTTTTTTTATAGTGTTCAGAACCTTATATAAGAGATGGACTTGAGTTTATTACATTGAGGGTCAAAGGTCAGAGCTTCATGTTGCACCATATTCGCAAAATGATAGGTAAATATATTTATTAAAAAGTAATCTACATGCGTTAAAAAATTGAACAGATTTGAATGATTAATTAGTTTTTGTAATTATGTAGATTTAATGATTGTAAAAAAAATATGGTAATTTTACACATTTTGTAATACCATCCCCAGGACTAACCATTGCTATTTTAAGAGGCTACTGCCCTGAATCAACACTTGAAGCTGCATGGGGTCCTGAAAAGGTAATTTATAAATCTTAATTTCGAACATCACTGGTAACATTAAACTAGCAGATAAAACAAACATTTTCATCAAGACTGTCATTAAATTTATAAAAATATACTTTTACTCAGTATCAAGCTATTAACTTTAAAGCTAACATTAAGACCGCTGCTAATTCATATTATTCTTGCCACTGGTTGGTCAACTGTCTCAGGTTTATCAGGGAAAATTAGGTAAACATTTATTCAAAACAAATCTGTCAAGAAACTATTGTCAATATTTACTGCTTATAAATAACGTATATAAATAACATTTGTGTCTATTTACAAAAAAAAAACTGATATCTTCTAAGGTTGACATACCAAAAGCACCTGGTCTAGGTCTTGTTCTGGAAGAAGTAAGTATCATAATTTTTTTTTAAATTATAGTTTTCCAAATAAAAGTGTCTGTATATTTTAAGGAATGAAAAAAAAGTAGAAGAAAGAAAACTGAATGAACAGTTCAATTTATTATTATTTTTTTTTATTATTTGTAGCTTCATTTTGATGGTTACAACAAGAAATTTGGTGGTGATGGAATTCATGAGTCAATAGAATGGTCTAAATATCAGGTAATATTTTCTTGATAGAAAATTATTAAAAGGTTTGTTGGCTTCAATTAAATTTAATTACTTATGCTTGAACCATTAAGAGGAAATAATATTTTTTGACAATATTTCTTATGATACTTTAAATAGTGATAATCAGAGTTCAGTTTTTTATATGCATTTATTCATGCACTTTAGAATACAAAATTTTAACAAGTCCTAAAAGCTACTAAATTTACTAGGGCTGTACCGGATTGCAATTTTTAGATCCTGCAGGAATCGGAATCGGATTTAATATTTGAATCCTGCCGGAATCGGAACAGGAACCGGATTTTACCAAATTAAATAGTAACTCTTCCGAACGAAGTAGAAAGTTCTCGCCTAACATAAAAAAGATATAAGAATGAAAAATAGAATAAAAATTTTAAGTTCTAGATAGCAACAAACAGTATTAACCATTTAGATCTTGAATAATGTGACTAAAACACCTTCCCCAATCTTGAGTTAAGAAAGATAACTCTGTCAAAATAACAGGTTCTTTGTTTTCAAAAAAATTTAAATAAAGCTGTACCTAATTTAACTTGATTTCTATTACAATCAAACAAAGAAATAGATAACATATCTTAGAAAGTATAATAAACATGTTTATTAATAAATGAATTCCGAAAAATA
Organism: Bulinus truncatus; assembly: GCA_021962125.1. NCBI lineage: Eukaryota > Metazoa > Mollusca > Gastropoda > Planorbidae > Bulinus > Bulinus truncatus. Next base: position 581,009 of record JAGDYQ010000287.1, on the reverse strand, counting down.
TATATATACTGTGACACCACCCGACAGCTCATTTTTCTTTAGTTTTCTATAGTGACGTCATCAGACCTTGTTATTTCATTCATACTTTTCTTTAAATCATTATCTGACTATTTCCAATAAAATGCAAATTAAAATGCATTTCAAATCTAAATCAATATCACTTTATTGCTCAGTTAAAAATGTATCTTCAAATTATTTATCTAAATAAAGGAATTTTGTCCAAATCGTGACAAAATCCACTAAATTAAAAAATTCGCAGAAAAATAAATTATTGACCTGTAAACAATTAATAATAGATCGTTGTCTGCTCTTTAAAGAAGTTTAACTTTGATAGCTAAATATAGTTAAAAGAAAACACGGAATCATAAGTTGCGGAAGGTAAGGTGTCGTATTACTACTACTAGACTAAATACGATTCAAATCTTCCTTTTTAATATCTTTTTACTTACATAAAGAACTAAAAGCGATCGCCGTTATTGTAGTTTTAAAATCAAAGGAAGTTATTGTTTTAATTCATTTGTATACGCGCTAAATATTTCAAAATTATGTTGTGCGCTAAAAAAAATTTCTTACAAATTTCAAACAACAAAGAAATCGGGCTTAAATCCGGCACATTTTAACCGGAATCGGAACCGAATTTGTTAAAACTGCCGGAATCCGGCTTAACAGGAACCGGAATCAGATTCCGGTACAGCCCTAAAATTTACCTGAAAATACATGAATAACTACATATTACATAACACAAAAAGACTTTAATTGGGAAATTAGTGCAGTGATTTTGGAGTAAACATAGATGTAGGCCATAAGAAACTGAAACTCCAACAAATTACAGGGCTTTACAAAAGAGCCCTAAATGGGACAATAATATCATGTAAATGATGGGGGTATATACTGTAAATTAAAGTAAAGGCATATAAGTTCTAATATCTTATTCTAGTAATTATTGTTATTTTTTAAATTTAAATTGATTATTTAGGGAAAATATTTGAAAATTACATCTATTCAGTGGTTTTGATAATGTGAAATGCATATAAGTTCTAATATCTTATTCTAGTAATTATTGTTATTTTTTAAATTTAAATCGATTATTTAGGGAAAATATTTGAAAATTACATCTATTCAGTGGTTTTGATAATGTGAAATGCATATAAGTTCTAATATCTTATTCTAGTAATTATTGTTATTTTTTAAATTTAAATCGATTATTTAGGGAAAATATTTGAAAATTACATGTGAAATGCTCTTTTTTTTTTGTCAAGAGGTCACTAAAATTATCTCCTCAATATGCATCTTAACAATTGCATTTATTTTTTATCTTACTTCTTCATTGTTCGCTTTTTTTTTTTTTTTTTTTTTAATCTTCATGTCTCATTTTATAACTTAAGAGTAATACATGTATAACTAATACAATTTTCTCTTCATTACAAAATAAACTAAAATATAAACAGGGAGCTTTTCATTAAGTTCTAAAGTCCTTATTAGAATTAAGTGTAAACTCTTACTTATTCTGTTTGTTAAAATACATGCATCAAAATACATTTTATATAAATTTTTATTTTTTATTTTTCTGATTATTCACAGGAAGAGATTGAAAAATTTAAAGAAGAGCACATTATCTCCAGTATTGTGGCTCAGGAAAAAGAAGATAGAGTGTATCCTTATAAAAATAGTTATAATTTTTTTTTTTTCAGAAATTTTATGGATATTATTTTTCTTTATAAAAATTGTTCAATTAAATCGGGACTGTTTATTTGAAATTACTGTAAAAAAAAATATACATGTATTAAGTCATTTTGAAAATATAAGTTTCTAGCCTTGACTATTCTTCAGTATGTTTAATTGGTTAAGAACTTTGCAATACCATAATTTTGACACAGTAAGACTCCATGGTCCTCTAAAACCATGGCAAAGTATGATTAATAAATTAGCGGGAGAGGTAAAATATTTCATCTGTAAATTAAAAATCCAACAATACTTGTAATCATGTAAAATATACATATATTTTTTTCCTTAAAGATAGATAATTTATTAGAATTACTTATTCTCTTAAAATCTGATATAATTATGTAAAAAAAAAACGTACAACTGCTTGCTATAAACTTTTATTGTGAATACTCACAGTCACCTCAAGGAAAAGAGGAAGTTCAGTCAGATTCTAATCAACAAGATGGTCTTTTGTCAACTGCTAAAGATCAACCAACATCCGAGAGAAAAGGTCAAGATGTGAATACTGAAGCTCCAAAACTTTGTGAGCAGCTTCAGAACTGTGAAAAGATATCTGAATGCATTTCTTCTCACACAATAAACACTTGTAATAACTCATTAGATGATGTTTCAGACTCAGATAACACAGAACAACATAGACAGAGTGTATCAAAATCAAGTTGATGTTGATTTGCATATTATGAAAATTTAAGACCGAAATATTATATACTAAATTTCAATAAAAATGTTATTGCACTATGCCTTTTTTTTTATTATTTAGCTATGTCCTAGTGTTTATACAACAAACTTTCATAATTAGAGATACTTGTATATTGTTGAGAAAATAGAGTGCATTAAAACAGTGGTTTTCAACCTTTTTTTAAAGTCATAGATCACAAACCTTCACATTTTTTTCTACCGTTCACAGAATCTATCACGTTTTTTTGAAAACAGGAATATTGCTCATAAAAATAACAAGAAAAATACCCACAGACATTTAATTGTCCACTTTTTTTTTGCAAATCATTTAAAATGTCTAGAGATTAGCATGGCATGGGTTGAGAACTAGGGACCTAAAATCTTTTGATGTATAGTATTTAACATTAAATATAGAAATAAAGAAATTGCTCCTTTCATGCTTTTTTTTTGGTTAGTTTTTTTTTTAATTTAAAAAGTTTTTTTTTTACTTAGATGTCGACCCTGAAGAGTAGAAATGTGTTAAGAAATGTTGGGAACCATTGTAAAAAAAAATTTTTTTAAATAAGCTTTTACTGAAATGCAATGAAAAGTAAAAAATAATTCCCATGCATTATACAATTATTATATAGATTATCATAGCTAAAAATTTAAGTGCGCGCCTATCAAAATATATCAATTGTTTATATCTATCTATCAAATGATGTAAAGGCAAAGGCCTATTTAGTCCAGTACATTGTATCCACCCTTACTTTTAATACCGGTAATATATGATCAAAGAAAATAAAAGCTTATTTAAAAAAGAAAAATTTTTCAAATTTTTTTAAAAATGGTATATTTTTTTGTTTTAAAAGCATTAAACTTTCTCACTATAGCCAAATTTGTTGGTCTGTTCACAGCTAAATAGCTTCCCTACTTTGCTAACTGCACTACCCTGAAAACTTCCATATTTATAATGGCATCATGATCTCCTTTATTTTTTCCTATTATAAGCATTACTGAAAAGGAATTAGCTTTGTAATTCTCAGATGTTCATTTATAGATTAATTACTAGAATAGTGTATTGTACACCTGTGCCAAATTTTAGCCCTCTCACTAAATGAAAACATGTCAAAATTTGAGTTACTCAAGTACAAACACATACGCCAGCAGGCAGTGAAGTTAAATAAAAGCTTATAAAAAACCCCAGCATACTTAAGAATTCTCAAATACAAGTATTACATAAGGTTAAATTTTAAAAAAAATGAATTGCTTCCCCCTCCATCTTAACAATATTTGATAAAATTCAGGACCTTATCACCCCCACCCCCTTTTAAATTATATAACAAATATTGCACCTACTTCATGACAATTATTTCTTATGATTGACTAATCATACAATACTCTCTCATAATCTTACAAATTGTTGAAAAATGAAATAGCTGAAACAAGTCTTTAATTAATTAGATTTGAAATATTTCTCATCGAAAAAAGAAATATAAATTTCATGCCAATAAATTTACTGTACTATTAGTATTTATTGCAAATGAATCTCAGGATGATGACTAACTCCATGACTTTCATTTAGAAAGTAGTTCTAAATTTAATGTTTTTGTATTGCATGCATGCATTCTATTTTCACTGCACTCCTGTTAATAACATTCTGGTTGTCATACCCTGCTTTGATGCCGTTTCATTCAGTGCTACTCCACATAAAATTTTTTTTTTTACATGATGTGTGATACATGCATATATTTTTTCATACAAATTAATCATCTGGACACATAAAAATGGTAACACTAATTTCTTGAAATCCTGCTGGTCAGGCTTCCTTTTGAAACACCCAACAGTCTGGTAGCAAGCTAAGTATTTGTGTGTAGGGGGTGACTATGTCTACATATGCACAATACAGCTAAATTATGTATGAGCGTATTCTATTTTCTATATAATTACACCTATCCCAGTTTTATGTAATAATGATGTTAAAATGCTCCTATTAGACAATGTATGTAACCTGTAATGTAAAAGGTTTCAAGGTGATGGTGCTTACATCCTAATATTTTTAGATGCCTGAATAAAGCTGGAAAGCAATAGACAAAACTCATTTCTTTGTTCTTCATAAAGGAGAGCTTTGACAACTTTAGAAGAGCATTTTTAATAAATGTTGAATTCAATTACAGTAGTACTACTTCCCATTGATAATGAACATAGAAAATTAATAAAAAATGATTCAGTTTAAAATGAAGTAAAGTTCATACAATGCTAAAATCAGATACATTTTGACTTGCACATATTGTTCTAATAGAAAAATGTTATATACTACAGTATTAGGAATTTTCTATCAGGGAGGGTGCTATTTAACTTGTCCATTTAGTAAGCTTAATCAAAGACGCTGAAATAAACTATACTCAAAATAACAACAAACTAAACTATTTACAAAAAAGTCATGTATTTTATTAACAATTTTCTCGTGGAAGATAAAAGCAGAACAACTAACATCTCCCAACATTAAAAGCACATGTTCAAAAAATTAGTAATGATTATGTATATTTCCCCTTTGCATGTCACTTTAATTTTGTTACATGATGCCATAAAAAACAAGAACAGTTACAACAAAACTTTCTATTATGAAAACAACAGAATGGCTACAAGTTTTTTCTGAGACATCTATAAACAAAAGAAAAAACAAAGACAACTGAATACAGTTATGTGTACAGTTGAGTAATTAATAAGATGATAAACAAAATTAAAGATAAATGTGTGCAAATGATTAATCAATGTTGCTAGGTTATGAGCCACAAAAAAAAAAAAGGAATATCTTTTACAGTTAACTACCACCCACCCTACTCAGCAATGATAATTTCCCAATTAATGTTATTTTGTAATATTGTACCAAATTGAAAAATTTGGAAAGCTGACATGCCATATACAATTTTTACTACTCGTGGACCACTTAAGATGCATAGTTTGAACAAATATTACACTGTAGAAGATGCTGAAATGTATGCATAGGACAGTTTTTTCTTTACCATTATAATAAATTATTTGTGCTGAGGAAACTTGAAAACTTAAAAACTAATAGAAGTTTTAAAAAACCTAAAAAAAAGTTTGAGCAAAGAATGGCTTGCTTTGAGCATTAATTTATAAACCAGTTAGTTTTGTATCTATCTTTTTATTAACGTAGTTAAACTGCTAACTAATCTGTTTATTGTAAAAATCCAAGTCAAAATTATTTTATAGCCAAATACAAGTATATTTAAACCATTACAATTCCATTATAATAATTCTAACATGGCCAACCTCATACTCATTTAACCATTAAAGCTATAGATGAATGTTGTGTATACTGATACATTTTTTCCATTAAATTTTGAACTCCTATTCAAATTAAAATATTATATGAAGATAAAAATCACAATGATTATTATAGCTATGTCATTGAAATTTAAAAGAATCAAAGTTATGAAAATGAATGATTATTGGCTAACTTTTTGTGTTGATAAATTACAATTTTTAAGAATGCAATATTTTAATTTTGACAAATTATTTTTTTTACAGAAATTGCATATTTCAGCTATAGACTTTAAACACCAATAAAAAATTTTTTTTTTTAAAGAAAAGTCAATATATGTATAATTTTGATAGTATGGGCAGCACACAAGAAAAAAAATTCACATATCAGATTACACAGAAATATTTACAGTATGTACACATACATTAGCTGGATAAGCGCTCAGAAAAAATTACTTAACCAAAATGTTTCCACAATTCAAGTATGTTTAGTGAGATTTCAGGTCAAACAAGACTACAGCAGTTACAATACATGTACTACTACTTAAAAAAAATTTCACTATCTTTCTTGCAACATAGGGTATCAATCATCAGCACAACATTTTTATTTAAAATGAACAATTTGGTACAGTTACTGGGCGTCTCATTTATTCAAAATTTCAAGTACAAAATAAATCAGAAAAATATGATAGTTGGGAAAATAAAAAGTTGAATGTTTAATCCTACCACTAGAATGTAAACATAAAAGTTTAAAAGAGTTCTCATTTTAGTGGAGGACATAATAGAACATGACAATTTGGTTTTTATGTAAAGAGTCCATGTGGAGTCATACAAAATATATAGATAGCTATATTTATTGTATATGATTGTTTCAACAGTCAACAAAAACACTTAATATTTATCATTACATTAAAGAAATAATTTCACAAATTCACTTCAGTATGTTTACACTTGGCTCAAACACACAACCCAAGAGCCTGAGAATTTTATTTCAAATCAATAGTGGGACCATAACAAAAGTATTTAAAAATGTATCTAAAGTCAATTAAAGTGCAAGATACCCAGGCCATTTATACAGTAGAAATATCAGACATGTTAGTTGGAAAAATGTGATAAAACTTAAAGTACTTGACAAAAGGAAAAAAAAATGTCTTTTATACAGCTTAATATAAAGAGCAAGACAAGAAACAAAACACTGCTAAAAATAATTTAGTTTCTCTTTAATCATTTTTAAAAAATCTGGCACTTACCTAGTCTGACTAAAAGAAAAATCTATAAGCAAGATATTACTTTCACACACAAACGATACTGTTTTTCATAACATTCTACAGCGGACAAGGATCAAAGATATTTGAACACTGCCCAATTTTAATGTTCATGAGTACATGCTGCCTTCAACCTTCCTCCCATACAGGTCCTGTTTTAGTGGACAGGACTTGGGTTCTCTGGTTTGGGCACAAGGTTTCCTGAATCAGGAGCAGTATGGGCAGAGGTCAAAATAGCTCCACCATGAGAAACAGCCGGATGATCTGTTGTTGAGTGAATGGCAACTGCTGCAACTGATGGGTATCCTGGATAACCAGCTGCACCGTTTATGCTATCAAATGGGCCTGCAGGGGGGAACGGATAACGCACAGAACCTGAGGGGATAAATCTTTATTTATTATTCTAAACAAGAGGTTTCAATAATGCTAAATAAATGATCCCATAAATGGAAAATATAAATCACAACCAAAGAGAAATTTTCTTTTTGTAATTAAATTTTAATTGTTAAAAATAACAAGGTTTTTAGCTTTGGCCAATGTAATTCAATTCATTACATTTTTTATCAATAGCATGTAAAAGTGAAATTCAAAGGCTCTTACTTTACTTACTAGTGGTGGGAGTGAAATACTCTTTATTCACACAGTTTCTTAAGCTATCAGGAATGCGACCCAGGATTGCTCTTCTCACTTCTCCAGCCGCCATTTCTCTCAGCTCTGTTACACTCTGCTCACTATAGAATGCTGAATGAGGGGTGCAAATTAAATTTGGGCAATCTTTTAATGGACCTGAGAAATATAAAATAAGAGTTGGTTATTTCAAAATCACTTGCAACAACTGTTTACAACAGGTATTAACAACTTGTACATAATCTACAAAGGCCAAATTTCAACAAATAGATCTTAAAAACTTACTGTTAGCAAAAACAAGGGGTTCATTTTCCTGAACATCTAGGGCTGCTGCTCTTATTCTACCATCTTTTAAAGCTGCAGCTAGTGCATGTTCATCAACTAATCCTCCTCTGGCAGTATTAATGAGGAAAGCACCTGTCAGATAAAAATACCAAACACTTGCAAAATGAATTACATAGCTTTACCCTTAAAACTCAACAATGCACCACAGTTTAACCTAAACAGTCCATATTGGTCAAATTTTATGCTTATTGTCAGCAATTTATTTACAGTAAGCTTATCAATTCTAGTCATTAATTATTTCATGGATTTACCATTTTTTTTTTAAATTTTCATTATTTAACACTTAATCTACTGACTTTCAGCTAGAATTTCACTTCCTGCCTCCCAACCTTTTGAGGATGTCATATTTTAAAAATTCATAAAAAAAAAAATAATTAATGATCAATTAACTTAAAAATTTCAACAGAGACAAAATTGATTGTAGATTTATAAGAAAAATATTTAATATGAATAAGATAAGTTGAATTCGAATAAAAAATACAGGAACTAGTTGTTAGCGATATCCCGATCATCATCTCTGTACTGCTTTCATCACCCAATATCTCGGCTGATTCAATATTGAATAAACTAATCTGTACATCATTCAAGATCTTTAAATAAATAGTAAAATTTGTAAAAAATATATTCCGATCATTTTTGCTAACTTTTCAAGTTGCCAAGTTTAACCTTTTATAGATCGTAAACAACTATCACAAAATCAATTTAGCCGAAAAACTCGACAAGCATTATTAATAAAACAAACGTACTTCCCGAAATTCACATTATTATTAAATTCTGACACTGCATAGTGATTTGATTCCATTGTAAAGTTGCTATGTAAACATCAGAGGTAGATCAGCGATATGGGAAAAATCGTAACGAGCGGATGATCAGCGGTATGGTAGATCAAGTGTTAAAACCAGTTACAGTGATGTTGAAAGAATTTTCCTAAAAGCTGCCAGGACCATTTTCATGGATATACATAATTAACCTTTATCATTTTTAATCGGTTCTTTTCAGGAACATAAGTATATTTATTTCGTTCGTTCATGTTTGTATGTTTTATATTTTTTTTTTACTAATTTTATCCTTTACAAGACTGGGACTACAAGGCGGCAATTTTATACACCCATATATTAATTTTATTATAAAAATGCTTGTTTAATAATTATGGCAATGCTAGAAGAGAGCCTTTTAAAGCATTACTGTAACACATCTTCAATACAAATACAACACCCTCTGAAAGTTAAAATTGCCAAAATTTAGAGAAAAAGAATAATACCTGGCCTCATCTGTTTGATTGTGTAATCATTGATTAAATGATGATTATGTTCATTCAGATTGCAGTGAAGCGACACACAATCACTCTGGAACAAAAGCTCTTGAAGAGTGTAAACTCTAGTAATACCTGTAAAGATGCGTACATTTTTTAAAAAGTAATCTACAAAGTAAAAGTATTTAAATGAATGAAGAACTTAAAAAAAAAGACTAATTACCCAAAGACTTCTCAATGCCATCAGCCAAATAAGGATCATAAAAGATTACATTGAAACCAAAAACTTTAGCTCTAATGGCTACCGCTGTTCCCACTCGACCTAGAAAAAAATATATATCAGAATTTAAAAAGAAAGTCATAAATGGTTATCAAATAAAAACCGTTAGTGACAAAATGTTTTAAAACATACCAAGTCCAACAATGCCAAGGGTATCTCCGCGGATTCTGGCTGAGCCTTGAGCAGCATCGCGAAGTTGTTCAGGACCATTTATTTTCTTGCCTTCTCGAACCATGTTTGCTAACCAGTATGTTCGTCGGTATAAATTCAAAATGAGGCACAATGTTGAATCAGCAACTTCTTCAACACCATATCCAGGTACATTACACACAGCTATACCTTTAATTATTATTATGCAAGTGTTAACACATACAAGTACAAGAAAATAAATATGCACTAAAATATCTTCCTATTTAAACATTTATCAGAGTCAAGATTTCCTTACCCATCTCACCAGCAGCTTTGACATCAACATTGTCATAACCGCTACCAATTCTTATGATGACTCTCAAACTTTTAAACTTATCTAGATCTTCTTTTGTTAGTGTGATAGTGTGCCACATTAGAGCACCTACTGCTTCATTTAATACCTGTAAATATTTTTAATACAAATTATAATATTAAAGCTTGTATGATACTTTAAAAAAAGGACCAATATGACATACTTGAACACTGTATAACATGTCCTATTGTAAAAATTATTAAAACAGCACTGATAACACACCTTTTCATGAATTTCCTGTGTTGATTGAGCATCACAAAATGCTACTGTTGCAACATCTTTTAAAATGGGCATTTCAATTGAGCAATCTCGGCCATCAAGTAATGCTACCAATGGACGCGGATGCATTGGACCATTAGGGATTGGACCACGTATAGACACTGCTCGGTGGAGAAAAATTTTTTTTTACACTTCAAACTAACAGAGTACATTTTAAGAAATTAAGAAAAATAATTAACTGAACTTACTTGTGCTAGGCTCCAATCTAGCCTTCTTGGGAGCCGCCTGCATAAGAAAAGACAACTTTTACTATTTTTAAAATGTGGATACTACAAACCAATCCTCTAGAGCGAACTTGTTTTACAAGATCACAAAGGACGACAATCCTGAAAAATCAATACCAATATCAAGAGTAAATATCTATAAAGAGTATAAAAACACATTTTCACACAAGTGCTGCTTATAACAGGTAAAAGTTACACAAGAAGTTATCTAAGATGTGTCAAGGAATTTTGAAAGATATAACATGTATTTTAAATGATGCAGATGTGTCATGAAAATTCCTTAGTCAAATAAGTTAAATTACTAAATAATAGAAGTCAATAAAATGATAAAGGACTATTATTTAGTCCTTTGCCACAGCATTTAAAGAATGAAGTCCTATCCTAGGGTTTATGACGATGGAAGTAAAATGGCAACCAATTAATTTTGTGGCCATTTTCCACAGCTCATTATGACCTTCACAGTTCATTCATTCAGAAATGATTAAATGTAATAATTTTTAAAACCAATTTAACATAAGTGCAATGCATCATTGAATAGTTACTAAATACCAGATGATTAAAACTTTAATTTAAGCATTTAAGCATTTTTATATTTTGAACAAATATAGATCATTTCAAGGTTTTCAAACAACAGATGTGGATTTTTTCAGACCGTATCGCTTCAGTGATTGATTTCTATACCTTTTTCTAAATATAAGACTAAATATCTGACGAAATGACTTGTACACTTGTAGTTGCAATTCTAAAATGTGATATCAGTGTGAAGGTCTGCTTCTCGTCAATTTGAATATCTAGGTCTTTTGTGTAATTAACCCATAACATAAGGGGAGAAACTAGACCCACTATGTAATGAATTTCTTCTTACGACTCAACAGGGAATCATAAAAGTTTAACAGTCAATGTGCATACTAGCCTGTAGTTTTGAAACCCATCAAGGTTTACTAATTATTCACCATTTACAGTTAAAATATAACAGTTTTTGTTTAGTGAAAGTGATATTTCTGTTGGATGTGTATCTATGTAGGACATTTTTTTTGTTTATTCATAGATTACATTTTAATTATAATATGATGACATTCTTTAATGTGACAAGTTACATTTTAAATTGTAAGATAGATTTCTCCCACTTATAGCTGAAAATGGGGTTTGAAAAACAAAATTTAAAAAATTGAAAATTGAGTAAATCTTTTATGATTAGATTTTTATCTTCAACTTTTGCACAGAAAGATGATTTTTATGTATACTTTACTTACATTCTGTCATACTTTTTAAAATCTTTCAAAGCTTATCTTTTGGTATTTTGCATCTGAAATTGGCTAACCAGTGACCTTTCTACATAAAATTATTGAAAGGAAATTTACTAAAATTATAATAGATGTAGGATATTCAAATGTTTAATATTGCATATATAGCCATATTGATATAAAAAAATATAATTAATGAGCTCAAGATTCATTAGACAAATGAACAAATGTTTCGTTATGTTCCTTAATCTCAGTTATGTTTCATTCTTTCCAAACAATTCATTTTTTGTATGCAGAGCCACACCCTAGCTTATAAGCTGCCCAGGTCCACCAATCCATTGATGAACTAAAAGTTTTAATCTTTGAAATCGCAAGTATGAATCATTTTTACAGAACATTGATTGCTGACTTAACTTCCTATAATTATTAAAAATGTGGCATATTGGTAATTTTTAATTTTCGGGCATTATGTAATGATTTTATTTTATTAAACCTGCTCCCCCCCAATAATTATTTTATCATTCCATATCACAATATGTCACCACCCCAGCAACTGACAACTGGGCCCCCTGTTACACAAAAAGAGTATTCTCATTGCAGAAAAATAAACGACCTGGGGTTTCTTAGAAGTTTCCTACCAGCTGCACTGTATCACACATCTTCTGGGAATTTTTTTCTTTTATTTTAATTAATATTTTGTCTTAAATTTGTGTTTTGAAATCACTCCCCTGTTGCAATAGCAGTTTTTCATATAAATGTGTAAAGCTATCTGCATTAAAATCAAAGTTTCCCGTCTTCTGTGGTGCCAGCACTATAGGGGATGAAAGTAGGGCTCTACAAAGAACGGTTCATACAGGATCTAAGAAGTTTACATCTCATACTTAAAAGGACTGATCTGCATTTTAGGTGACTATATGTAACTAGATATTTAAAAAAATACAAGATCTTATAACTTCAAAAGAATGAAGAAGCCTAATTGTTTTAACACATGAAGCAATGGGAATTAACTTGTAGAGCCATGCATTGAGGTTTCAATTTTATTTTCAAACAATTTTATTCATGTTAATTATTTAATATGAAAATAATACTTTAATCCTGAGACAATTGCGTTTTGTTTAAGAAAGTACTTTTTTTAAATTATAAAAAAATTGTTTCCAAGGCAAGATCAGAGGCTGTGGTACTGATATTTTGCGCCCCATTAAACCAAAGTGCGGCGCAGTCCTATCTGTATGCATACATTATTAAATTAATAAAATATCAATAATAAACTTACAATTCTTAATAACACTGATATCTGTCTGGGTAAAACCCTTAAGCTTCAGCCTGTAGTCATAATGTGTTGTCCTATTCATTCAACCTAATCAGTGGAGAAAACATGAGACAAAAGAATAGTCATTAGTGAAGTCAAAAAAACATGTCAACATGACAAAAATCTAAAATGAATTTATTATATCATTAGACTTTTTATTTTTTGCTTCTGATTGATTTAAGTTGATTTAATTTAAATTAAGGTTGCCCCAGTGGTTGTGTCAAGCACATAGTGTAAATAAAATAGTAAAACAAATGAAAAATTACAAGAAAATGCAATGGCTACTAAATTCAACATAATTTTGTTCATGTATTTAGACTAGTTTTCATATGGTCATATCATTGGCATCAGTTTTTCTTCAGACTACACTATGCTACACCTGGTTCAAGTTATCTGACCAATGTCTTTGTGTTAGGCAACCATATATTGGTGGTAACAAGATTAACAAAATCAGAATTAACTTTAGAAATCAAGCTGCTATCTTAAGAAATGTGTAAATGTATAAGGTCGAAAAGTTACAATGTCGAAAAAGGCATTAGTATAAGATTATTATAGAAAGACCGCCAACAAGATTCCATTTTACTTTTAAGTATTGCCCCATAGTTTTTTTTTTCTTTTTAAGTTACATGTTCCTGTGATATTATAAATGGGAGGAAAATATGAAACAATAGAAGAACGTACCTTACTAAAGACACAAATATTAACATAAAAAGCATAGAAATACGTGGTGGTAATTAAGACTACCTAAAGAGAGAAACACCGGAATTTCAAGATTTCTTTCCAAGCCAAGCGTGCGGGGCTTCTCATTTAGAGGCGAATGGCGTTTGCAATCTCGTATGTTCGCGTGATTTACACGAATATCAAGTTTTTTGTTTGAAATTTTTCATTATGATAATAAATAATTTGCGGTAAACAAAAAATTTAAGATAAACTTAAATTTACATTAAAACAAAATTACAATAATTTAATTTGAATTGTTCTAATTTTGAGGCTCTGCTAAGGTCAACATATTACACAAAAATATTGTACAATGAAATACTAGTACTTAATTTGTGAATGTTACCACGAAAACCTTAAGGTTAATTTACACTAATATATTTTATGATGAAAACAATAATAAAATGTCTCTTGATTTATACTATTAGTGTTTTAATAATTAAAACGATTTTTAAATTTTACTAAAATGTCAGGGGAAATATCCGAATTTTAAATTTGTGGGATTTGTATTGTAAAAGTTATCTCCCGTTCTTTTCAAGTAAAGTTTTCTCACCAGACGATGTTATTTAATTTAATACAGAACATTAATATAATATTGTCAGTCGAAAAGAAAATTTAAATTTAAGTGATTTAGATCATTTTTTTTTCATTTTGTTTTAGGTAGGCTAACTGAAAACAAGCAATTAAGCCTGTTCCATTCTGGACACAGGACGTGTTAGAGCATTTTCGTATTATGTATCAGTACGTATGCTATCTTTCAGTAAATATTTGTAAATTTTGTAAATGTTTATAAATTCAATTGTGTAATGCATATATCTGAAAAAAGATATTAAAAAGACGTTTCTTTATATTTGAAAACAAAATTATTTTCTCTTAAATCTAACTACAAGTGGTTTGTGGTTACTGAAATAGGACTCATAATTGAAAACATTCGAAATTATAGTCATTTAATCGTCCGAAAACTCCGTCAATTGTTGCATAGCTATGATACTTTCAATTAAACTCAGAACACAAGCTTACTATTTCATTTGATGAGTTTCTTAATAAATCTTGGTGAAACTACGTGCTGCAGTATTTTGCACCAAATGAATGGGTTATTGAACGTACAAGGTGTATATATAATATATAAGCCCCTTAGGAGCCCTGAAGCCCGGTCCTCAGAGGTCCTATCGCGAAATGAACTTTTGATGTACACATGGCAGGCCAAGACCTACAAAATGATATATACATCATGGGTCTAGGACTTATAGTTGCCCCCCCCCCCTGGTTGCGCCACTGCATGCCATAAGAATATTAAGATTGTACAACGTCTCCTTGGATACGATGTCGAAGTCTATGAACTGCTATATTTTTCCTCGATAAGCAATGGAAGACTGCCATGGTTGAACCCATATTACACCTTCTTGAACTTAACCTACACACAGGGCAGCCGTTTCAGCCAGGTCAAAGTAAGCAGGGAGGCACCAATACCCAGCAAGGGGGCACCTTTACTTTTTCTTTATTTTTCCCTCTTTTTCTTTTTTAAGCGGGGGGGGGCACTCCGCACCTAGCGGGGTGCAGCCCCGCAGCCAAGGGGGCACTGGCCGGGGCCGTGCCCCCCTCGCTAGGTGTGGAGTGCCCTCCCCGCTTTAAAAGAAGAAAAAGAGGAAAAAATAAAGAAAAAGTAACTAAAATGAGAAGGTACCCTCTTGCTGAGTATTGGTGCCCCCCGCTTACTTTGACCTGGCTACTGGCCTGCCCCCTTGGCCACGGGGCTGCAGAGCCATTCTTATGGATAGACAATTTATAATTATGCCTATGAGCAGCCTATGCCATAGGCATAGGGGGACTTTTTTTTGCCACCCATAAGGAGAGGTCACTTTATTACTTGTTAAGGATCCCGGACTAAAACGCTTAAACCGATTAGATTTAGTTTATCATGGGGGCCCCCAATAATACACGATTACAGGGGGCCCAATATTTGCTAGTGGTAGTCTTAAAAGCGATTTTGCCAAGATCCCCAAATTAAATTTTCCTTGGTCCCTCATACATGTACATTTGTCTAGGTCCTAGGTGGCCAATGGCCCTTAAGGCAGAGGTTTTCAACCTTTTTTACCCTGCGGACCCCACAAACATACCACGCTCGGGTGGCGGACCCCCAGAGACCAAGGTGCCCTGGCCTTAACTTTTCGTACCTCAGGTTGGGTCCTAATATGTCTTATAAAGTTTACGGATGCAATCTACTTAAATACTGATAAACGGTAGGCCTATCCTAAGTTACGCGCACATCACGTAAAAGTCATTTTACATACGGGAATATCTACCTATCCAAATAATGAAATACCGAGTATGTCCGTTCAGTGGGAAGGCTGTGCCTTTTTGGCACTACATAGTTTGTCCAAACATGGTGGTATGTGTGATAAACATATGTGTATTTCATGTTCAATGTCCAGTCTGGACCTGTACTTGGTCTTCATCGCAATAGCAGCAGAGAATGAAGTTTCGCACAAGTACGTCACAGAAAATGGTAGCAGGACATTGATGGCTTTGTCTGACAGCAGCAGTACTTCTGGAAACATGCTAGCCAGAACGACAACAGTGACATTCTGCTGAACTGCAAGCGCATTGTCCTGTTGGACTTCGCACATGTCGACTGCTGCTGGTAGAATTAGCTCTTCTGCAATTGTGTGAGGTTTTTTTGGAACGCGCTATTCGTAATGCTACTAAATATGACGATCGAAGAGCATTCTCGTTCACAGTAGTGCAGGCCACCAGTTTGTCTTTCTGTTTCAAATAGAGCTCTTTCCGCATCTCAAAGTATTCATTCGGTTTACTGGCAAGTTCCGAATGCATTGTGGTCAAATGGCGCCTCAATTTGGCAGACTTCATTGGATCGTTCGATAATGTTTGCAAGCACACGACACAAAGAGGTTGGTCAGCATCGGTACCCTCTGCAGTGAAGCCCAATGATAAATATTCTGGATTAAACTTGCGCCGTTTTCTTTTTCGTTTGTCTTTTGCTGCTTGATCATCAGAATCTTCCAGGTTCTGGTCAGTTTTCCTCTTCACAAATTTATCCATGCTACTAGGTGTCATAACTATTCGTATTATTAGTTATACTTTGTGCGTTATTGTGATGATAAGTGTCTGTCTTCACTTCTCTGGTAGCGATTTACACCTATATTCTTGTAAATACAATGCTCAACCTAGAAACTTTGGGACACTGATTCTTTGTAACATTAATCAAAGCTCGGCGCCATACACACGATACCAGACAGTAGATAATTAGCTTTTCACATTTGTCTCTTGAAAACACAAGGCCGCTAAGCCTTGCTTTTAATTCCAGCCTAACCAGGTCATCTTTTTCCCAGATATGTGTCACCTAAAAATACAAACTCTCTCTAAACACGACCGACATTGTAATCTCATAGTATCTATGGCACTTTCCGCCCTTCCAAAGTTTGTTATAAAAACATTACAGCATGATCAACCAGACCTATTTATCAACAATACACACGATGTCGCACTTGCGGATGTTTTAACAGTGACGCCATAGCTCAGTAAGAAAGAAAAATTGCCAAGATGACATGACTCAAAAACTCACTACACAAGGACATGTAGTATGCAGTCTAGTTCATATTTCAGACGTAGCATAAGCAAATACTAGCAGAGTTTTCAATTCTGCACATTGTTGTCTGTACCTGAAACATTGGCATAGCTGTATTTTTTTTGTTTAGCTAAAAGCTAACCAATCAACCAAACCAAGCAATAATTTATACAAGAAAATCGCTAATTTCATTGACTTGCCCACGGACCCCTTTCAAGCCTCCGGCGGACCCCCGGGGGTCCGCGGACCACAGGTTGAAAACCTCTGCCTTAAGGGGCCCACGATGATATGGAGGCAGCCAAGCGACATGCAAATAACAATATTTTTTCCCTGAAGAAATCAATAGATACTATGGGTACAACTAATATAAGTAAAAGGAAATGAACTGGTTTGGCCTATGACCTTTTAACTCATCTCAACGAAGACATGGCTGACGTGAAGACACTCGAGCACTCAACTCTAAAAGTAAATAAAACAATTCATTACATTATTTTTTTGCAAATTTTCACTGTATTTATTATCATTAATCATTTTCAGTTTTAGTCATTTTCAATTTCATTTCAACGTACAGAAATGAATTAATACAATTTAGACTGCTGAAACTACGCTTTGTTTTTCTTGTTTGCAATGTTTAGATGTTTTGGTACATAAAAATGGCTGAATGAATGAATGTTATTTTTTTGTATTCTAACAATTATTCTATTTTACGGTATAATTTGCCATATTTCATATGATGCAATCTAACGGAAAATTCGGAATTTATTATCAGCTAAATGGCTTTAATATTGTTTTTTAGAATGAATAGATTTTCAAAGCTTACTTAGGTCTTAGTTATCTAGTTCTAGACAGTCTAGTATCTGCTAATCTACTAATCATTGATTCTATGTCTATACTATATTAGATATATAGTTATATAGTATATAGACCAGTCAAATCTTTTGACAAGATAAAAGGAAAATCAATGGTCAATGAGAGTAAATTGTATATTGGCAACATTTATCAGTTTGCTTCATTAGGACATAGTGGACTTCACTATACTATATTAAAAGTATAAATTCTAAACATTTCAAGAGCTCTACTATTGAACAGAGTGCTGTTAATAATATGAAGCGTTTTAAGCCATACTAACCTACTCTGGATTTAAACACTGCATATAGTTAAGTAAAGTAAGTTCCCTTTGTCCTTGGGGGGGGGGTCATTGAAGAAGATGAAATGTTTCTATAGCCATGGTATAATAAGGGGTAGCGTGCCCAGCACAATGCCCAAATGCCTTCTATATTTATATATGTTTATGCAAGAAGCATTTTAAGTCATACTAGCCTAACCCAAGATGTGGGATAGACTAGTCTGGTTTAAAATGCTTCATGTATAATATGAATTGAAATTGATTAGTGCGTTGGTAGCAAGTCGGATCTTTATGCTGCAGCCCGATTTACATGCTTTGGGTCACGAGTTCAACATCTGATGTGTCTTAGTTTCCCTTTGGACCTCCATGGCCATTTCACCATCAGTAATGGTGTCCCATTGTAGGTTTATAGGATGTTAAACATCTTATCCTTACAGGAACTTCTAAAAAAAAAGAACTGCATCATCTTTCAATGAAAGGGGAAAGTCTCACTTAAACCAACCTTATCAGTTCATGTTATGTTATTCCATTTTATTCCTAATTGAAAACTTTATTCGCTTATTAATTATTTTGATTCTGAACTAAAATCATAAACCTGCAGCACATTGCCTCACATGAAATTTGTTTACTATGAAATTTTACACAATATAAGCTACCGATTTAGCTTTCTCATACTGTTTTGGTATTATATTTTCTTTGATTGAATAGGTTCCATATGAACTTTTAAACAAGCAGTTCCGTGCATCTCAGAAAGTAATAGACAGAGAGGCTTCTAGGATAAATAGTTCTGCATCTGAATTAGAGAAAAAACTCCAGGTTCCTTCATTAACATTTGGAGATGTCACTACTGCATTAACAACTATGGTGGACAACCTGTCAATGCTTAAACGAAAGGTAATTCATAATAATAACTACCTTAACAGGTAGATTAGAATAGGAGAATATAGCACAAAACAAAAAAAAAATTTTTTTTTTACCATTAGACCACTAAGATAATTCATCAAAAAATGTCTGTTTACAAATATATCGAATTCAGCAAGTTTTTTGACATCATTGTTAACAGCCATTAATATTATGTTGACCTTTTTAAAGAGTAAAAACTAGTTTACATATGAATGGGCTACTGTCTTTATGTCTGTTAGCTGTAAAAAAAAAAAGCTCAGTAAAAAAAGTATTAAAAGCTATGTCATTGCATAGACAAGGAATTATTTCAAGATATTTTTGCATCAAAATTTTGTTAATGAAATTATAAGCACTTTCTCATTCATTTACATCATTATTAATGAATACGTGAAATTATAATCACTTTCCAATTTATGAACATCATTATTTATCAAATGGCATAACATAATACTTATGACATCAGTTGTTGAGTCTGATACATATAAAATAATATCCTTTATTAGTTTTATCTGTCAGTTTTATTTGATTTCTTTTTGTTAAAGCTAATATTTGATTATTTTGTAGATATTTTTTTTCCCTACTTGTTATTTTTATTGCCTCCCAGCCTCTTTCTTGTTATTTGAAAAAAAAAATAATTGAAAATACTTCAAAATAATCACATGTATTTGATATGTATCTGTTAAAAAGGCAGAAGAAAGTATCCAAGAGGAACTTGGAGCATCACGTGTAATCAAGAGAAGGTTGGCCCACCTACAGGAGAGAGACACCCCAGGGATGAAAGAAACTGCCCCACCAACTTGGTGGCAAAAAAATAGATTGGACAGAATGTTGGTAGAATACTTTCTTAGAGCTGGCTACTACAATTCTGCATTGAAATTGGCCAAACATTCCAACATAGAGGTTTGAATAATCATCAATTGCTTTTGTGTGTTTTTTTAAAAGTAAAATCACAAGAAATGCAATAAAAAAATTTATGGAAAAATATTTTTTGAATGTAAACAGGACTTGACCAATATTGAATTATTTATGATGTCAAAAAAAATAGAGGATTCTCTTGCGAAGTGTGATACAAAGCCATGCCTTAGTTGGTGCATAGACAATCGATCAAAACTTAGAAAAATGAAGGTTAGTTTCCTATTTATTTCGTACTATAAATATGGAACTGTTCTTTGCAAGTGTTTAAAATTTTTATATGAAATTTCAAAGAAAATCTAATTTTTTAAAATGTCTGATTTTTTAATGCCATTATAATTTAAGTTATGCCAATAGAAAAAAATTGGGAATGTACCTACTTTTATACAAAGAAAATATCTCTTTTTTAAATGCAGCATTTTTGTGGAATGTATCACTCGCTTAAAAAAAAAGACCTCACAATGTATGAAAGCTAGGTTATATTTATATTTTGAACACCTCTGATTAATTTCATTAAGCTACATACATATTCACATACCCAAATCCAAACATTTTCATTTTGATATATTAGGGTTTCTTTATCACTTAGGCCTAATGCATTAAATAAAAAGAAGTCAGTGTTAACATTTGAACATGGTTCTTATTGAATTCTCCTTTAATTAGTCATCATTTTTCTGGCAACTAAACCATAAAAGATGCATTACTTGTACTATCTAAGATTTCTTTGACCTAAGATGGAAGTATTATTCATTCATTTATCCCCTATGCTCCCTATTCCCAATATAAATAGGAAAATATTCCAAAAAAAATGCAATTTTAATGCTATTGGAAGTTAAATTACTAGTGAAAATTTGGTGTTAGGTAACAAATTCATTTTTTACAGACAGATTAGCCAATAATAGAAACATTTTATTACAAGCTTAAAATTTTTTTTTTTTTTCAAATTTCTTTTTACTTCTATTTTTCTTTAAAGATAATCCTGTTTTAAAAAAAACCATTTGAGTTCATTTGATCTGTAAAACTTTATGGGACTGTTTTTGTAGTGCCCTTTTTTCATCTCCATGATAAAGGCACTTCTGGAGACATGGCGGGAACTTTAACCATGACTTGAAAAATTCTCTTGATTCTCACAGAATATTGGACCTGTAACCCACAGGTTGACAGTCGAGCATTTTCCTATACCAACATCCATCCCATTCATTTTATAGCACTCTTACATTTTGTTATTATTGGATTCAGAAATATATGTTGGCCTAATACATTTTTATTTCCAGAATAAACATTTGCCATTTTCTCATAATCAGTAATGTGTAAATGGCTATGTTTCAGAGCACTCTAGAATTTAATGTCAGAAAGCAAGAATTTGTGGAACTGATTCGTGAGGAGAAGCCCATTGATGCTATTAGGTAAAATACTTTTTTCCGTTTAAAGAAATATTTATTTTACACATTCTAAATAGCCATAGATTGGAGTGAAAACATTTTTTGGCACTGGTGTCAGAGAATTTTTAGCTATATTTCCAATTTCTCAGATAATTATTTGATGTGAATCTTCAAGTTTCTACACATTTCTAGCTCTATATGAAGTATTTTAAGCCAGGCTAAGCTTACCCACATTTTTGGGCTAGGCTAATATGGCTTAAATTGCATCTTGCAGTAATATATATGAAGCATTAGCAACACAACCCTTTATTAAGCCACGACTACAGAAACATTTAATCTTTCCTGATGGCTCCCAAGGGCAGCAGGAATTATACTTACTTTACTATAATAATCATTTAAAGCCTTAGCTAGCCTGTTTTCAAATGCTTCCTAAATTTGGAATCATATTGGCATCCGAAGTATAGTGAAATTTGATTTGTATCAAAACAGACAAAAAAGAAATGGGCATTTGCCTATAATTAATTTGAAACATAATTGCAAACTTTTATTCATTAACTTTCCAGAAGAATTTTTTTTTCTTTTTTGCTATTTAATAATATGTACTTGAGACATATAGAGTTAAAAACATTGAAATGTTGTAGTCAGTTCATTTCTAACTGTTAACTTTGTTAACATGTTTATGTGGACACTTAATATGAGTTGTTTAAATTATGTTTTCATGAGTGGTGTTTTATTTTTCCAGACATGCTCGAAAATACTTGTCTTCTGCAGAACCAGGGCAAGTGTCAGAGATACAGAAACTCATGGGCATGCTGGCGTTTAGTAGCAAGAATCCTGATAATCCTTACAGTGTAAGCATAATTATCTTATAGAGCCATTTTATTACATGCCTACTGAGTTTAATTAATTCAATCCAGTTTTTTTCCTCCCAATATTCAGGATGTCCTTGATTTGAGTAATTGGCAAAAACTTGTGTTGCAGTTTAGACAAGAAAATTTTAAACTCCATCAGTTAAATAGCACCTCTGTGTTCACTGCTACTCTCCAGGCAGGACTGTCTGCATTGAAGACCCTGTATCCATACAGATTAAGTATTTAAGTTTTGTTGATATTTACTTGTCTCTTGTTATTATGGTAATGTTCAGTGTTTTTCTTTGTCAGAAATAACTTGCGCCTTAATCATTAGTGGTAAATCTTGGTCAAGAAATAAAATAGTATCAATTAAAATTTTTTTTGTCTCAGGCCTGCTTTATATCAAAAGTAAGATGACTGTTTCCAGTTTAAACATTTATGGCTTCTTGACTGAGTCTCGATTTGATAAATGTTTTAAAAAAAGCCACAGTTTTAAATAGTTTATGTGGTTTTAAATATGAGATGTAGAAGTCTAAAATATTTATTGGTTCCATTCAAATGTTTTTTTTTTCTTAGTATATATTTTTAAACATAATTGCATTTTTTTAAAAGTTTTCAAAAATCATAAATATATCGTAACTGTCCAAAAAAAAAATCCTGACTACTGCTCTAAGGGTAAGCTATTTAAAAAAAAAAAAACTGAAGAAGAGATAGATGGCACCTCGCTTGAAAAAATGAGTCATACTCAACAAAAAAGACTTCTTTTGCAATTATTGCTTTCACTTATAAGTTAAAAAAAACATTTTTTTTCTCCTTTTAACACCTATAAATTGCTATAAATGGACTGTGGTACCGATCATTACCATTGTTAATAGGATTTGAAATTGCAATATCTTGATAAAGCAGGGGTGAGCAAACTTTTTCTACTGAGGGCCACATTGATTGTTATCGGCGGGCCGCATGTACATTTTGTCTACTTTAATAACAATTTACAACAAACAAAAATATGAATTAATGATAATAGCCATGTACTTGTCATTTTATTTCACATTCACACTCGATTACAGTTGCACATTACATTTTAAAATACGAACTAAATCAGTTGCTTATTTGGGAATAAGACTTTACTATTCATAATTCTTTCAACAAAAGTTTATTGTTACCTGTCATAAGTGCTTTTTTTTTCTGGCAGAATGCACCAGAATGGCGTTCCGGCACCTTTTTTTCCGTAGACTTTTATATATTAATATATTACTGCCTGGAATGTTTGGTTTTAATACTTTTTCAGATTTTTTCAGATAGGAGTTCCAGTAATTTTTTTTTGAAAAAAAAACGGCACTGCCGGCATAATAATTCTGAAGGTGAAGGAACTAAATCTAACTAATATTCTGGAGCCATAAAATTGATTTAATATCCCTATATTCGAATCAATAGTCTAAATAAAATTTTAAAAAAATTTAGTGAAAACTCTAAAAAAAAAAAATCAACATCGACATAGGATCGGAACGGGCCGCAGAATATACTCTGGCTGGCCGAATGCGGCCCGCAGGCTGTAGTTTGCCCACCCCTGTGTTAAAGGATAAAATTCATTTGAATGGCAAAATTTTAATTCTTATAATATTTTAAACTTTACTTCTCATATTTAAAACAACAGAAACTATTTTTAAACTGTTGATTTTTTTAAAAGTTAAGTTTGTACAATAAAGGTACATTAAATAGTAAAATATTAAAATTCTTAAATTAAATCCATAGTATTTCATATTTTGAAAAATGCTGTAAATGTTTTGTGGGTTCAGCTGGTAACTTAATATTACTGTTCAAAGATCATTTTTATAGATTAGGTAATGTATCCAAAGCTATTTATGACAGCATTTTGAGTGGTACACTTTCTTAGAATTCCTTGACTATATTATTAGTCATTGTTACAAAGACGATGCTAGTTTGCGTCATCCAGACTGTCCAGTTTGCAGTACTCATTTGAATGAACTGGCCCAACCACTGCCCTTTGCACATTGCACCAATTCCAAACTTGTGTGTAGCATTACTGGTACTGTATTAAATGAACATAATCCTCCGATGATGTTGCCTAATGGACGCATATATGGATTGAAAGTAAGTATTAATGATAATTATTTACTGTTATTTAAAAAAAAAACTGGTCTTCTTATTTTATCGAGTATATTGAATATCATTATATCCTGTCATCAATTATCTGTTAACATATTAAGGGGCTACTTAGAAGCTATGAAGTATCTTAAATATCTAAACTTTCACTTTGACTTTAAGACATACACATTTTTTTTTTTAATTAAAATTTTTTTGCTTTTGCTAAAATAAATTCTTTTTATTTCTCAAAGGCATTAGAAACCATGGCGGCAGTGAATGATGGACGGGTGGTTTGTCCCAGGACTAGAGAGATTTATCATGTGGACAATTTGGAGAAAGTTTTTGTAATGTGATTCCCATCAGATGATTTGAATTAAATATACTTCTCATGTTGAAATGTTAAACTCTTTAGTGCGCAAGTTAAGTTACAATAAATACCAATTTATTGTTAAGTTGCTGCCATTTCAAAGCAACAGAATTCGCTTAAATGTCAATTCTTCAACCATTGTCTATTTTTTTCATCCTTTAGTTTTAAAACTGTTATGAAGCTCTCAGTGGTATGAACAATTCTTTTTTTTTTTTAAGTCATGGATTTACAGAAATATAAGAGAAGTCTTTGTAAAAATCTTTTACGTTTTTCAACTGGTCTTATGTGTTAACAGATCAGTATATTTATTTATTTGTGTTTTAACTGTTATTTATCAAAATATAAAAATTAAAGATGTATCAATTCATTTTTTTTTTTTGCTGTCATTAATTTTAATCTTACTTTATACAAAATGTAATAAGTCATTCTCAAACTGAAATTAAATATGCTGTTGATGAGTTTCTTTTTATTCTGTTAATCAAACGTATTGGTGATGCACATCTGAAACAGTTTGTAGATACATGTACACTGTAATCAATAATTTATTTTACATAACATTGCGACTAGCCCTGATTTTTTTTTAGTTGCACACACAAGAAATGTGAATGTCAATTTTAAGTTTTAAGTTAATTGTTTTAAGTGTTAATTAGTCTTGGGGTTGATAGTTTAAAAATGTCTAATTTTTTCTTTTTTTTTTAAAGGCTTGTATAAATGTTCATGCTATTTATTTTTGTTTTTTTTGGATAATTAATCATTCAAGCAGAAAGATATGTTTTATAGTTTCCTGTTCAATGTTAACAGTTTTTAGGAAATGATTTTGTTTTTTTTTGCCAATTTTAAATTAAATTAATACTGTAAAATGTGTAAAGCTTAAGTAATTAGAGATTTTTTTAAAATTTAATCATACCATTATTTAAAACACAAAGATAATATTTTATAAAAAAGATTTGACATTTTTTATGAAATATTTTTCTGTGATTAGTTTCTTAATACTGAAATCCAGTAGTTAAGATGTATTTTTTTTTTAATCTGTTAAAAAGATATGATTGAAAATAAAAATGTATAAGGTTTTAATAAAATAATCGTGTTTTTTTTCTGATTTTAATGAAGTGATACCTCTGAACTTAAATGACCCTGAACAAGAACTAATGACCTTAAATAGGAACTAGGAATCTAACATAGCTTTCTTGAAATATTAGCCTCAGAACCCAAACAATGCTTTGAAATGTTAACACTTAAAGGGTTATTTGTTATAATGTTTGCACACTTTATCTTAGTGCTTTGGGTTACTTAAAAACTTTTTTTCCCCAGTTGTAATGGAAGCATCTCTTGTGATCTTACTATTTTCTATGATTCTGATTAACACTTGTTTTTGTGGGTAATTTTTGAAATATATCAACTTTGTGTATTTTGTTTGGGTCTTGAAAAGTGTAGTGAGTAACAATTGGGTCTTGAAAAGTGTTGTGAGTAACAAAAGTGAGAGGTAAGCTCTTAAATTTGAAGCTAGAAAAATGCTTAAAATTAAGATGTTAACATGTGGTTGAATTTTTTAACAGAATTAAGAGGTAAATATATGGCTGAATTGACAACTTATATTCAGAATTTACAACTGTCTGTAATATTTGAAAAATGGATAAGTTATAGGTATCCTAGAAGCTGATGTCTCAAAAAGTTTACAATACTTTAGTTAAAAAAAAGGACAAAATATTTTTGAAATATTGATCAGTCTAAGTCAGGGTTCGGCAACCTATTGAGACGGAAGAGCCAAAAAATTATAATTTACAATTTTCTCAGTTTTTAAAGAGCCACTAAAATTGTTGTTTCAATATTATGGTATAAGATTTGGCCGCAATTTGACATCGAAAGAGCCTCAACATCGAAAGAGCTGCATGCGGCTCGCAAGCCGTAGGTTGCCCACCTCTGGTCTAAGTATAACTGAAGTACAGTTTCAATAACTCATTTAGTTTCATATGTATTTTCAATAACATACCAAAGCGCATACCTGTTACTCTGCTAATATCAGCGCAGTGACCAAGCTCTAACCAGATGATGGCCTTTTTAAAGTTACTGATCATGCATAAATTGTGTTATCATTAGATACTTATGAAACTTCATCTGCAGCTTTCATGGTGGAAACTTATTTTAATAAAATAATTTTGTAACCGTTAAAGGTTTTTTAACAGTCACTACAAAAAACAAGGTCAGTTTCCCTTCTGGCCACTGACTCAAAACTGTACAGTCCAGGCTATTACAAAATTTTTTTTCACACATAGTTACTTGCTAGCTAGCTGACACATCAAAAAGTTTTCAAAAACATTTTTTATCTGCTTTAAACTGCAAAAACTGGTCCCATTAAAATTTGGAGCATTAATTTTTTTAATTTGTACAGTGATATCGGTGGTTACAAGAATGAAATGAAGATAGTCCATTTAAAGAAAAAAAATCGTTCTTTTGACTACCAGCCAGTCGTTAACTTGAAAAAATGCTTCACATATTAAATATAGAGAAAGAAAACAACTCAATAAATGTAACATAAAAAAGAAAGAATTACATTCTTACCAAGAAAACAAAAGTGGGAAATTTTTCAGTTTCTTCGCTTTAATTTAAAAATTGCATTTCTTCTTAACAAGTATTGAAAATAAGATTTAATTTTAAAAATTGCATTTCATCTAAAAAAAAAAGTTCCCTTAACCCTAACGGGTCATCGGGGCAGATGAAGTGTAGAATTCATCTGTTTCTATAACCTTGGCATATGAAGGGATTGTGTGGTTAGCACAACGCCCAGCCGCCTTTACTCCCCCAAATTAAAGTCAGGTACCCATTTAAAGCTGGGTGGACTTGGGGACTATCACCAGGACCTGAAAAAATCCCAAGGTTCTTACTGAGATTCGAACCCGGGACCCTCCGGTCGACAGTCGAGCGCTCTACACTGCACGACCACCCGTCCCCGCATTTCATCTAAACAAGTTTCAAAAATTAGACTTGATTTAAAAATAAATGGTTTTAACTGAAAAAGTTTTAATTATAAATTTTAAAATATATAAATGTATCAAACATATAGACAATAAAAACTAGAAACTAGCCCGAAAAAAATAATCTTAATGAAACACTATGGATGTGTTTTACATTGATTGCTTTTATTTGTAATCACCATAAAATAAATAATCTTTTGGCCAGTGAAAGTCTCATGAAATTTAATGATCATATTACAAGCGGTTTTAATTCCCTATAGAGGCTGGAGGAACAGTTGGGAAGTTAGGTCCATATCTGTTGAGAATATTGGGTTCTGAAGGTGATTTTTTTCTGTTATATTGTGGGTAAACTTTACTGTCACCATGATAACAGTATTTCCATGAGTTGTGGTGAAGGAAAGGTTCCTGAGACAGGGCTAGTACACTGAGAGGGGTCCGTGAAGGTGTAGCACTCCATGAAGTCAGATGTGCTGTTTGCCAGTCTGGTGGTACCTATGAGAAATAGAAGAGGTGGACTGAAAGTCAGATATTTAATAACAATGAATAATTTGAATAATCTAACCTAATATTTGATCATTATAAACTTCTCATAAGCAGGAAGAGAGGGTAACCACGAATTGCCTATTCACACCTACTTTTGGCGTCTGGTAAATTCTAGGAAATCGTCTTCTTGTAGGAGCTTCACTTTCTCCAGGACTTTGATAAGATATGGCTGTGATGGGACTGTAATCAAACAAAGTTGGTTTTCTTGAATGGTGATGAATGAATGTGTTCTCTGTGTGGTGCAGTCGTTTTTGGTGAGGATGAAGTCTCCTGCCCAAGAATCTACTGTCCTTGCCCTTAATGAGATCATTTAAGGTTAGTTTTTTCCCCATTTTATACTTCCACGTTTTAGATACAATATCATTCTAGTTATGATGAATATTCAATAAATATTATACTGAAAAATAAAAAAAGTTTTGGTCAGAGGAGTTTAAATAACTTTGAAGGCCTCATGCTGCTTTTTAAAAAAAAATTAAAATCAAAGTGTGCTATGCATACATTCCAAATACTATTTATATTTACTTCTCAATGGATTGTGTAATATTAGACCTATTAAATTTTGGAACACAAGATCAATGATTCCAAGAGAAAAATTGCCACTGGCACAAAGTAGGTTTGTAGGCCCTTATTCAAAGTTATGTACACATGTATTTGTGTGCTTTTATTATTTATTCCTAGCTATAGAAGATAATGACATCTTAGCACAGCAGGGCCCTGAACCTATCCACTTTTAAAGCCTGAAACATTGTACAGGCTTCTTAAATGTTTGATTGTTGATAACTTGCAACAATATTTTATTTTGTTGTATTTTGCATTCTCTATGAGTGTATACAAAATTTCAAAAACTGAAACTTACAAAAATAGGCAACAAAAATTTGCAACAAAATTTTTTACAACCTTTTCCTATAAAAATATTTCTGCTGTAAAGTAAATTTTTTTACAAAAATTTCTTTTATTTCATCTGCCTTACATTTCCAAAGTACTCTCCCTTGTTTTGAAAGTAGTTTCTGTTGTCATGTTGTGTAAAGGGGTATTCCTGGTTGTGCAGAGCCTGTAAAACAACAGGGAAGTGTCGTTTATAAATCAATGATGTATGGTATTGAGAATTTCAGAGAAATGTCCAACAAGGGAAATAATAAGTTTCATAAAAAAATTATTTGTGCTAAATCTACAGATTAATAAACAAAAAAAAAAACAACTTTCTATCTAAATCTCCACTTAACTTTTGAAGTTTACAATAAATACAAACAGCAATAAACAAGCAGAATACATGACATTTAAATATTAAAAAAAAATCAACTTTTTCTTTTAACATTATTCAAATAGTTTGTTTTCTAATTTAAACAAATATATAGTAGATATAAGGTAGTAAAATTGAAAAATCATAGGGGTTCTCTAGTCAGGAAAAAAAAACCCATTACTTGCGAGGGTGGTGGTACTGTGGTCAGTGAGGACTATCCGAGACCGTAGTATTCACAGCTGGCGGTGGTGACGGATGTGGTCGGCACACAACACCCTTCTTCTCCGTCCCACTCAAGCACACCTGCGCAGCCTGCCATTTCGGGCTGAGGGTACAGGCCCACTACACCCTCCCCTCTGTCCGAGTGGCACGAAAAACTCCGTTCCTTGCCATTCTGGCCGATCGGCAGTACACACACCCTGCTGGTCTGGCGAGTTTGGGCAAGGATTAAAACCCATCTTTCTGCCGTCCCTGCAGATGATAGCGGGTACACTCACCCCGCCGCTCTGTAGACATGGCAGACGTGCATCAGCGCCGCCAACAGTGCTGGTGTGGTTGGCACACTACACCCTACCATGCTGGCAATGGCGGCGTTAAAAAAAATAATAATTACTCAGACTAATTTCAAAAAGGATTTTTTAGTTTTTATATTAATAAACTTTACCCAGTGCTGTCGTGAGATCCTTAAGGGATTCTAGGCTGAAGCTTCAGAAATATTTGGGGGGGGGCATGGCAAAAGGGGCCCCTTATTCATTGAGTCGCCCTAAGAGTGGTTACCATATGAACGGCTCTGACTTGACCCACCCATCAGTGTTTATTAGCCACACGGAAAAGGTTACTCACCTCTTCCTTTTGTTTGTACAAACTTGGTGGGCTAGAAGGCCTTACAGGAGCAGAGAATGGAGCCTCCAACATTTCCCTTGTACTAGTAACATGACCTAGCCCCCTGTCAGCATTTACAGCTTGTGTATGTCGAAACTGAAATGGTGAAAAAAAAATTAGTTTGCTGAAGTGAGGCTTATATGGGTTTAACACGTGCACTGAGGCTAAAGTAGGTTGAAACTGTGCTCTGAGGCTCAAATAGGTGGAAACTGTGCTCTGAGGCTAAAGTAGGTTGAAACTGTGCTCTTGAGGCTAAAGTAGGTTGAACAAATGCGATGAGGCTAAAGGAAGTTGAACAAGTGCAATGAGGCTAAAGAAGGTGGAAAAAAATGTTCTCAAAGGCTAAATTAGACTGATAATATGCACTTAGGTTAAATTAGATTGAACATGTGCACGGAGGCCAAAGTAGGTTGATCTAGTGCACTGAGGCTTTTTGTTGGTTTAATTAGTAAGTTGTAGGGTTTTAAAATTTACGAGATTACGTGATGAGTCAATAATGACACATTGATGATTTAATCCTATTTTCAACCACAATTTAAAAAAAAACGTTTTTAAAATATCCGAGCTGATGAATAAATCTATATCAGATCTATATAAGGGGATTGAAAGACTCATTAAACCAACCACCATCATCATAGATATTAAAAAAAAAATCCTGCTTCATTTAAGCTCTGTCTAAACACTGCTATAGCAGTGTCTTGATTCATGACCAGGGCTCGATTTACCGCCGGGGATGCCGGGGATATCCCCGGCACTGAGACCTTCATCCCCGGATCTGCTTTGGATAATATACCCCAGCCGGGGATGAAACTATAGACATTTATCCCCGGCTGCAGAAATTTATTTTCATCCCCCGGCACTGGTTTTTTCTTAAATCGAGCACTGTTCATGACACACGGCTAACCAGGCGCACACATTTCCAAACAACTATATTTTTGTGAGTTAAAAATTACCAAAACGAAATAGGAATAATTTAACATCATTATTTACTTATTTATTGTTATATAAATATGGCTTTACTAAAACGGTAATATAATTTGTTTTTTTCTTCTCACTTTGTTTGTTTAGTTAGTAGTTATATAAGTTCAGTGTCAAAACAACTTTTTTTTTATCGATATTTATTTATTTATTTATTTATTGTTATATAAATATGGCTTTACTAAAACGGTAATATAATTTGTTTTTTTCTTCTCACTTTGTTTGTTTAGTTAGTAGTTATATAAGTTCAGTGTCAAAACAACTTTTTTTTATCGATAAGATCATGGCATACATTTCAAATGAACTGACACAGATTAAAATATTTTAGACCAGAGGATCCCAAATTTTGCTACGCGGAACCTTTTGGAAGGTTACAGTGTTACACGTGCATTTCGAAGGGGCCCTGCGTCCATTCCAGGAGTTGAAAAACGCTGCTCTTAAACACCATTAATTTGTAAAGAGATAGCCGCCACCAGAAAGTCTGGTCTTCGATCTCTGGCAGACAGCCTGACATCCCGCCCACCTACTGTTAAGGGCTAGTTAAGGCCCCTGTCATGTGTTTAGTTGCCCTTCCTTCACCCCCTGCGGTCCTAGTGAAGCCAAAAGGACTTTAAAACTCTGTTATTAAAAAAAATAACATTCCTAAAAGGGGGGTTCCCCAAGTTAAACAGGCTGTTAACCGCTGGTTTAGACAAAAGAAATCTATATGTGTAGAAGGCTGTTGTTAGTGAGATATGCGCCACCGTGTTCAGTTTCAGATTTAGCACAGCCGTGATCCACTAAGCCTTTTTTAGCTACCTGGCAACTAATTACTGTGGACTGTAGTGTTAACCCTTAGCGGTCGGTTATAATCCATACCCCTCGAATTCGACACAGGCAACGTTTATATTAAACGAAGCAACAAATAAACGAGTCTTTTACATTTCATAATTCGATTTAAAATTAAAACAAAAAAAGCGCAACTTTAAAAAAAAAAGTATAATTTATAAATATTGGAAGGCTATTTTTTTTATTAAGTCCAAAAATGTCGTATGGCATAAAATGAAACACCGGTACTTTCTATCCAGAATTCGCGGGGCCTAGGAATAGTGTCAAAGGCGGGGGTCTGCAGTTTTAACTGTAAGGTGTAAATCGTATCAATTACCACAACTTTCCTAACGTGCCCCCTCCCCGCCCCCCTTTATGAGACCCTATAGGCTGCAACTGTTTGAATGAATACATGAAACAAAAAGAGCTTTATAAATTAAAGCGATATGGTGAAACAAAATGAAAGGACCAATTGGGCGCGATAGCTGGCCAGCACCCCCTCCCTTTCCCCGTATAACACAATTGACGACGAACAGTCCATTTTTTTCAACAACGGATTAATTATTGGGGGGGGGGGTGCTTTATACAATCTATCGGCCTACACAGCGTTGCTAAACAAATACAAACTTTATACAATTGCTTGCGACACAACAATGCGCTTAGTGCTGTGCAACATCAAAAGCAAGACAGAAGTATTTATTAGTTCTGTGAAATTACGCCTTTCGAGGGGTGACAGCTTCCCAAAAGTCATAAATCATAACTGATTAATCACTTTTGTTACAACTTATAAATGTCAGAAT
Organism: Bulinus truncatus; assembly: GCA_021962125.1. Classification (NCBI taxonomy): domain Eukaryota; kingdom Metazoa; phylum Mollusca; class Gastropoda; family Planorbidae; genus Bulinus; species Bulinus truncatus. The sequence goes on along the minus strand of JAGDYQ010000287.1, from coordinate 547,840 downwards.
GACATGTTTTTTATTTTTTAATTTTTTAAAGTTCTCCTCATGGCTATATATTTTTACGGACTTGCTTATATTATTATAATTAACATTATTTGTTTTTATAGTCCTCTATTGTTGGAACACACTGGACCATTCCTAAACCAAGCTCAACTTACCCCTCTACCCATTTACTCTCACGCTACACCACTCTCTAGTAAAGGGGCCATGTGTACAAAAGTATCTTTACCATCAGAGCCTTTCCTAGACATCTATTGGTGACCATGAATTCATGATGGTCATTATGTTGTTGTGTAATCATTTTATCGGCACAAATGGAGTGGAACCTCTCGTTACGAACGCCCCACGTATCTCCTTCTCTCTCTCTCTCTCTCTGAACGATTCTTTCATCTTTCAGCGTATTGTGTGTGCTTTCAATGTTTGATTTACGAACGTTTCAGATTGCGAACCTGGTTCTGGAACGAATTAAGTTTGAGCCCGATGTACCGCTGTACTTTATTTTAGTGATATGTAGCTTACAATGATTTTATATCACCAAGTTGTTATGGCTGGGGGGGAGTCTTTGGCAATGGGGGCCTTAGACAGTTGCCTAGTTCACCAAGACTAGAAACAGCTCAACAGGGAAGTGCGGCCCTCAGTGGGGAAGAATTTACTGTCAGTCCAATTAAACCATGTTGTTAATAGGGCATAAGCCATAAGGCAAGCAGATTACACGAGGTCAAACTAAATACAGTTAATCCGATCTGCTAAATGCCGGCTCTAATCGTCATTTCACATTTATAATTTGACATTAGACACAGGCCCGTAGCGTGCGGGGGGGGGGCAGGGGAGCCCCCCCCCGCGTTTGGTCTGGCCCCCTCTGATTGTTTGCTCTGCTTAGTAACATTTATTTCCTGCCCCCCTCCCCCGCTATTGGCCTGGCCCCTGCTGTAGAATGCCTGGCCCCCTGCTGTAGAATTTTCACGCTACGGGGCTGGTTAGACATCTTTCTAAAACAGTGGTTTCTAACTTTTCGCGACCCACTAGAAACCAATTTGTATTTTCGCGACCCACTAGAAACCAATTTGTATTTTCGCGACCCACTAGAAACCAATTTTTATTTTCGCGACCCTTTAGAAACCAATTTGTATTTTCGCGACCCACTAGAAACCAATTTGTATCACAATCCACACTTTCAGAACGTTTTATCCATAGACATATAGATATATCTATGGTTTTATCTACACTTAATTGTCTTCCATAGACATTTTTAAAACGACATTTGCTGTCGAGGAAATGAACCCTTGCGCAATGTATAGTGCTGATACCAGTACGGAGACTTTACTATAATGATAATAGTAATAGGCTACTGACAGGAAAATAGCTGGGTAAAAACTTTAAGTATTAAAAACAAAATAACTCCGCAAAGTTCTCAAAATTTAGCAATAAGAAAGCCTTGAGTGATGTACTTTTTGGAACTAGCGGCTAGTACTAAAAGGTTAAAATGACCTAAGGAAGTACGTCAGCCTTTATTTTTATCAAAGACCCCCCCCCCTCCTCCCTCTCCCTCCCTTGTGGTTTCATAATATCGGCTGTCAGTGTAGGATTAGTGGAAACCCTAGCAAGCGCAGCCGTGTACAGTTGCCACATAGTACACACTAGACTAAACCTGATTTCTTTATAAATAGCCGTCATTAGAATCTTTTATGGTCGTTTAATAAAATGGAATGGTGTGCCAAAGGGACCCGTCCAGTACTAATTAAAAAAAAAGAAATTAAAACTGTTGTTATCAGGGCTATCAGGGACCTGAATGTAATTAATGTAGCCAAGAATTCACAAATATCGCTGAAAGCTTCCACATATGGATATGTGATATGTCTGCAACCGTGCAACGGACGGTCCGCGGACCCCCCTGAGGGTCCATGCAGTCCCGGCTCTAGGCATAGGCGAATGGAAATGTGGCATGAATTTCGAGTAGTATAGCATTCCCAAACATTTGAAGCAGTAACCCAACCCCCCTACCTCCCAGCACGCACGTACGTGTATGTTGATATTTTTTTTCTTCTCTGTGTCACGGCTGCCGCCAGATAATCTTTGACCCCTGAGGCCCTGACAGTCTTCAACAACTGGTTGCTGCTAAGTTATTTTATACTAGCGAAGTACTTGATCCTTGTGGATAGGACCCCCCTGACATGTATTTTGGTTTGCACCCCTTCCTTGTGGCGGCCCTGACTTAGGTTTATGCATTTTATTGGTCAGGTGCACAGGAAATAAAACAGAATATGTTCTTTGTAAAAAGAAAAATATATATATATATAATAAATGGGTTTCTTTTTTTAAAAATAAGTTTGTGATTGTCTTCTATGCTTTAAAATAAACGTTACGAATCTTATTAACATTTTCATAATCGTCAACAGTTCTTTTTGTATTTTGTTATGCCTTCTGTGTTGTTGTTGTTTTTTTTTGCCCAAGAATCTACCTGTCATGTGACCTCCCCCCCCTCCTAATAATTTGAACCGTTTTTTTAATACTATTTATTAGGTTGTATACACCTACATGAAATAACACAAACATTAAAAAACAAGCAATTAAGCCTGTTCCATTCTGGACACAGGACGTGTTAGCGCATTTTCATTTTATGTATCAGTACGTTTGTTATCTTTCAGTAAATATTTGTAAATTTTGGAAATGTTTATAAATTCAATTGTGTAATGCATATATCTGAAAAAAGATATTAAAAGGACAAGTAAGTCATGTTGAATAACTGTTACAAAAATAAATAATGATTACGCCCCTTTGATTAGCTTTTATTATTTATATTTAAAATATAAGCAAAACAGTACATAACAAACTCTTATATTTTGGCCCTGAGAGGTCAAATCGCGAAATGGACTTTTGATGTACACTTGGCAGGCCAAGACCTACACAATGATATATACATCATGGGTCTAGGACTTATGGTTGCTGAGATATTGGGCGGTCCATTATTAATATAGCTTATATAGTAAAAAACGGTACTTTATAAGGCCCCTTTTACGGCCCTGAGAGGTCAGATCGCGAAATGGAAAAATGCTATTTCTTGGCAGACCAAGACCTACAAAATGATATATACATCATGGGTCTAGGACTTATGGTTGTTGAGATCTAGGGTGATGACAGACAGACAGACAGACAAAACGGGGACAATAGAGCATTTTTTTTCGAAAATGCTCTAAAAATAGAGAAAAAAACCCACGAAATAATACATTCGTTGTTCAAAAAAAAAGCATACAAAAATATAATCATGATTGTTATTATGCCCAACTCTATTTCTTGGTATGTTAAAAAAAAATACGTGTATAAAACTTCAAATAAAAGATAGGTCTATTTATACAATTATTTATGATTTTATTCTATTTAGGTCAATCAGGTCAATCATACAAAAAAAAACGCAGTTTATGGTGGGCTATCCTTGTAGGTATCGAAGCGTGAAAGTTTGAGAATTACTGCCTTAGTGAATTCAATTTTTCACACGAGAAATGTCACAGACTTCGTATTCGATAAGTCTCCTTACAATCCCTTCTGTCTTAGATGTGATTGCCTTGTACCTTGACATGTGACACAAATAACAAGACAGTTGGGGGGAGGTACAGGCTGAAGCGCTAAAATGTCAAAGACTTATTAAGTGTCGTTGGTGCATGGCTAAGAAAACACAACAACAAAAAAAAACAACAGAATAGGACTTTAAAAAAAATAATTGAAGTCTACACACTACGCCATTAAAAAAAAAGTCATGATTAGAGACTTTACTACTGTGCACTTGTGCAGTACAGTGTATTTACGTTATATTAAACCATTGATTTGTATAGATGCTTTAAATAATGTTTACTGAATTGAAATGTTTATAGTATCTATCTATCTATCTATCTATCTATCTATCTATCTATCTATCTATCTATCTATCTATCTATCTATCTATCTATCTATCTATCTATCTATCTATCTATCTATCTATCTATCTATCTATCTATCTATCTATCTATCTATCTATCTATCTATCTATCTATCTGTCTGTCTGTCTGTCTGTATGTCTGTCTAGTAGATTTACTATAATAGGTTTACCCTATAGGTTAAGAACTCGCCTTCTGATGTAGACTTAACAACCTAATTAAGATCCTTCAAGAAAAATTAAACACAATTTCCTTTATCCGTTTTTTTTTTGGTTAAATATAAATCAAGTCCATTTTGTTCAAAATCAGCTTACCCATAATCCATCATGATCAGTCGAAGGCGCATAATTTCGGCCTTTTGTCATGTTGATTGTTGTATCAGAATTGTTGAGCAAAACAAACTAATTTATAAAAAAAGTTCCTCGAAACATTCAAAGTATGATCAGACAACTTAGAAATATCCCAAACCGACCCATTAGATCCATTCACCTAAACAAACATGAGTTAGACATGCCAGTCAGGTCCTCAGTTAGCTACCGTTAATCACACTGTTCCATAAAATAAAATAAAAAAATCTCAAGTCACCGTTCTCTTTTATTCTTCTATAACCCACAGAGTATGAATACATTGATTGTCCCGCTGTATCGGTCGATCGATCTTTTCCTGCGCTAGTATTTTCTTTTTGTTCAAATTATAAACGTCACGTATTTATCGCTTGGGCTGTTGATTGATTTCTATAGTATATCGATGTATGTAAAGTTATCTAACTCAGTAGAGCTAACTGGCACAGATCGAACTCTGCGCCACAGCAGCAGTTCTCATGATCTGCAATACCCAGGTCGGTCCACCGAGAGAGGGGGGAAAAAAAAGCTTTTGACCCCCCCCCCTGCCCCCTTTCAACATACGAAAATATACGCCTATGAAGGTAATGTGTGTGTGGCCTGGATTGCTATAAATTTATTTCTCACAATAATATACCAAATTGATAACATTCTGATCAGGGATGTGCGTGGCTCATAAAGGCCATCAAGGTTTAGCCATTATATGATCAATGAGTTGAATATTGTTTACATTTCAATATAATTGCAGTTAATGGCCTTTTTATTTTGATGAAACTGTTTTTTTTTTACGATTCAGCTTTGCATATTTATTAAACTAATTAATTAATTAATTGAATTATTAATTTAAAAAAACAGCAATAAAAAAACAAACAAACCCCAAAAGCCACAACGACCACACGCCACCTCGTCATTGGCAAGCTAGTCCCTGATTTAGATAGATAAGAATGTATAGGCCAGTGATAGCCACACATGAGGTCGGTGAGAGCCGCTCCCTGCCACTCCCTGGTTTTATATCAACCTATATATTTAGAAAAAAATGTCTTTGAAGAGCCGCGCCATAATCAATTTATTAAAATGTACTGGACAAAAGTAAACCAATAATGGAAAAAATTGCCTCACTAGGACAGAGGTTTTCAACCTTTTTTACCCTGTGGACCCCACAGACATACCAAGCTTGGGTGGCGGAACTCCAGAGACCAAGGTGCCCTGGCCTTAATTTTTCATACCTAAGGTTGGACCCTAATATGTCTTATTAAGTTTACGGATGCAATCTACTTAAATTCCGATAAACGGTAGGCCTAGCCTGAGTTACGCGCACATAATGTAAAAGTCATTTCACATACGGGAATGGCTATATATCCAAATAATGAAACACTCACCGAGTATTCCACTGGTATGTCCGTTACACAGTTGTATGTTCAGTTAGAAGGTTGTGCCTGTTTTGCACAACAGAGTTTGTTCAAACATGGTGGTATGCGTGATAAACATATGCGTATTTCATGTTCAATGTCCAGTCTGGACCTGTATTTGGTCTTCATCGCAGTACAGCAGAGAATGCAGTTTAACACAAGTACGTCGTAGAAAATGGTAGCAGGACATTGATGGCTTTGTCTGACAGCAGCGAGTACTCCTCTCATAGTATTCCGACGGTTTACTGGCAAGTTCCGGATGCATTGTGGTCAAATGGTGCCTCAATTTGGCTGGCTTCATTGCATCGTTCGATAATGTTTGCAAGTACTCGACGCAAAGAGGTTGGTCAGCATCGGTCCCCACTGCGGTGAAGCCGAATGATATACATTATGGATTATACTTGCGCTGTTTTCGTTTTCGTTCATCTTTGGCTGCTTGATCATCAGAATCTTCAAGGTTCTGGTCAGTTTTCCTCTTCAGAAATTTATCCATGCTACTAGGTGTCATAACTATTCGTATTATTAATTATACATTATGCGTTATTGTGATGATAAGTGTATGTCTTCACTTCTCTGGTAGAGACCGACACTTTATCTAAGCGTGTACTTATTCACAGACATCACAAATAAATGATTTAAACTGACAAGTCCAATTCATGTACTTTATGTGACAATTACACAAAATATAATTTCAAAATATAAGTAGCATGAAACTAAACATTCCAAGATACATATTCACTGAAACATCACTACTCTATCATGTGGGCTGCCTTTTTTTGTCGAACTGTATGTCTGTAACACTCTGTTTTCCTCCTCCCCTCTCTTTCTCTCTTCCAATCTCTATACCTATCAAAAGATCTGCTAACTTCTTTTATAAGATCCTAATCAAGCTTCTGTGGATGTTCGGCGCCATACATACGATACCAGACAGTTGATAAATAAGTTATCACAACATTTATCTCTTGAAAACACAAGGGCACTAAGCTTTGCTATTAATTCCAGCCTAACCAGGTCATCTTTTTCCCAGGTATGTGTCACCTTAAAATACAAACTCTCTCTAAACATAACTGACATTGTAATCTCATAGTATCTATGGCGAATTTTCGCCATTCCAATGTATGTTATAAAAACATTACAGAATGATCAACCAGACTATTTATCAACAATACACACGCTGTCGCACTTTGCGGATGTTTTAACAGTGTCGCCAGAGCTCAGCAAGTAAGAAAAATTGCCAAGAAGACATTACTCAAAAAACTCATTACACAAGTACATGTAGTATGCACTCTAGTTCATATTTCAGACGTAGCATAAGCTAATACTAGCGGAGTTTTAAATTCTGCACATTGTTGTCTGTACCGGAAACATTGGCATAGCTGGTATTTTTTTTTGTTTAGCTAAAAGCTAACCAATCAACCAAATCAAGCAATACTTTATACGAGAAAATCGCTAATTTCATTGACTTGCCCACGGACCCCTTAGAAGCTCCCCACGGACCCCTGGGGGTCCGCGGACCACAGGTTGAAAACCTCTGCACTAAGAGACGCACGAAACTCTCTGAAGAGCCTCACTTGGCTCTGAGAGAACCACCCCTCCTCCCCCCTTTTAAAAAAACATATATATTTATGTAAATTTCACTATTTGACCAATACAGAATCGATCCATCATTACGTATGTGTCAGCCTAGTAGGTGTAGAACGCTCGACTGTCGACCGGAGGGTCCCGGGTTCGAATCTCAGTAAGACCCTGGTGATAGTCCCCAAGTCCACCCAGCTTTAAATGGGTACCTGACTTTAATTTGGGGGAGTAAAGGCGGCTGGGCGTTGTGCTAACCACACAATCCCTTTATATGCCGAGGTTATAAAAACAGATGAATTCTACACTTCATCTGCCCTGATGACCCATTAGGGTTAAGGGAACTTTACTTTTATGTGGGACGGGTGGCCGAGTGGTGTAGGGTTAAGGGAACTTTACTTACTACTACTTAGTAGTAGCGTAGGAAGGGTACTGTGGGTTTTGCCGTAAGAGCATAATGTTTTTTTTTTAACCTTTCTGATTGGGAGGAGGGCGCCAAAAAAATTAACACATTAGCTAGCTACGGCTCTGTGTATAGCTACAATAGAATAGATGACAGGATTGTAGGCTATGTTTGAAACTAAATTAATAGCCATATTAGCATTTTACAATATGCAATGCTTTAAATGTTTTTACTGATTCATTTTTTTAAATTAGTGTTTTCTCTATTAGGGGCTGTCCATTATTTATGTCAACAAATTTTTGTCGATTTTTACCTCCTCCCCTCCCCCTTGTCAACAACTTGTCAAACTTCCAGAGACCCCCCTATAAAATTACGTCAACATTTAATTACCCCCCCCCCCCAAAAAAAAAAGGTGGCTTCCAAAATGTTTATGTGGTAAAATTAGTAGGAATATAGCTTAATTAAAATACTGAATGTTAAGCGAGTGTGTAACCCAGGACTACAAACGCTGCTTAATTTTCCTTTATTTAATTAATTATATTAAATTAAAAAAAAAAGTAACATTGTTGACGTCAACTTTTCTTGACCTCCCCCCTCCCCCTTGTCAACAATTTTCTGACCCCCCCTATTTTGTTGACGTAATTAATGGACAGCCCCTTATTGTGGCTTTGAATAAAACGTTTCTTTAAATTATGATAATTTTCACCGTGAGGTTTTGTATCATTTTCATTTAAAATATTAAATGTGTCCTTTTCATTTTAAAAATGTTGTCCACAACAATACTAATGGTAAACCGGCGGGTCGAATCAGTCACTCGTTCTGCATGGCAATGTTTACGGGTTTGAAGCCTTTAGCAGTCTTGTTCATTTTGGAGCGCACCGTCCGCCATTATATCAGCAAAAGTACTACTACTACCTTTGTTAGTACCATAGATATATAAAGTTAGTACTTGTAGCTGAGATAGTGCAACGCATCTTAAGTCTCAGGATATAAAAAAAATTACGGAGAGAAATTTATTTTAAAAAAATGATGTAATTTTTTTAAAGTTTTTAGCGCTAAAATGATTAAGATCTCGCGAGAAAAATTGAAATTCTTGTGAATACTATGATGGCTGATCTACGAATTGTAAACATACTAACTGTCGTACCGAATTCGAAGAACTGTTCATGAAAACGTATAATATTTATATGGTATGTTGTAGTATCATAAAGACACATAACCTCATTACTTAGAAAAACTGTGTAACAAAATGAAGTGCTGAAAACATTTTTTTTTAAACTTGTGTTTATTTAAATTAAAATGGAAACTACGGACGCCATCAAACGCTGAACATGTTGACAACCGATTGTCTTAAGTAATTCGCCTTTTAAGTCGAAGTCAAACCACTTCAGAAAAATAGTAATAAGTGTGGTAGAATCTTATTTGAGAGGCAGAAATTATTTTATGTTAATATCATAATAATTAATATCAATATGAATCATATGATAATTGAATATCATCTATGATAATTTAATTAACGCAGTTGTTACTCGACCAGCAAACTGGAATAATAATTTTTTTTTTTCTGCAGACCAGCTTCTTGTTCCTATTTGTAAGGTACTCAGCACTTTTTTCTTGCTTCTTCATTCAGTGAATTAGCTTATCTGTATGTAGGTAGGGAGAACACTTGAAGTTGAGGTTGTTGAAGGACTGTGAATAGTAGTATTGTGATCTTGTTTTCTGATGGCCTTAAGATATTCTTTTGATTGAAGTTTTCTTGTGTTCTGATTCAACAATTCTGGCTTGTGTACTTATTTGTGTGGATGTGGTTTCCGATTAATCTGGCCTTGACTGACATATATTAATTCTGTTTTAAAGTAAAAAAAAAACAACAAAATGTGATCATCTCTAAAGAAAGTTAAATTAAGTATATGGGAAAAAAAGACTAGGTTGTCAATGACTGATGTAATCTTTTCTATACATTTTTCTAATAAGTTATACTTTCAGAAATAATTTTGAAAGCTTATTATCTATTTTTGCATGTATTGGTATTGTTTCTTTTCTATATAGGAAACAGAATAAAATATTAAACTGCCATCATGTCATCACTGGTGCCAGATGATGATCTTTTCGCACTTCAGCAGGCTGCTCGATTAGCATCAGTTTATTTAGACAAACTAGAGCGCTATGACAGTCAAGAATTATTGTCCTACAGTATGGCCCATTGGTTGCTGTCCAATGATATTTTCAGGATACCAACAGAGCAACTGCAAGGCTTAATTTCTCAAATTAATCCTCAAGATAACACAACTGTCCTTCTCTTTCCAGTTGATGAAACTGTCTCACCGTTGTGTTATAGGTTAGTATTATGCATTGATGGGCACTAAAAAAGAATATTTTCATTTAAACTTCAACTGATTTTCAGCGAAATAATTTTAGATAAACTTTTAGACACAACTAGTTTGAAAAAAAGTTACAGCTCAATTTAAGAAATTAGTTCACTTTTTTCTTTTCATTTCTTTTTTTTTCGCATAATTATGTTTTTGACAAATTTATGGAACATTATTGAATCAAACATCAGTAGAAGAAATTACTTGATATTGAACAAGTTCATTATGTATTGGTATTCATGTAACATGATAATATCTTAGTTTAAGTTATTTTCAATCTTAATCAAAGCGAAATCAGTATACTAATAATTTAATCAGTCATTCTACATCTCTGAGCTGTCAATACATTTGCAGCTGCAGTAAAAATTCTTGCAGAACTTGGAACTGTTTCATTACTTTTTATTCATGCTAATGTGAGTTTAAGGAAAGATTGATGGCCATTTACTCCATGATAGCTAAAGATAATTTAACATTATTAAATTTTGATTTAGCAAAACAAGGAAATAAAATCATCCTTAATAGATTTTAAAAATCATTTGAGAATTACAAGTAAGTAGCATAAATATTGGTCTGGTACATTAGTGTAAAGTTTTGCATTATAAAAATATTCTGAAGTAACGAAATATTTGTAGCTAAACATCTAAGCTAGTAATTGAAAAAAATCTGTTAAACTTCATGTTTTACTCAAATTGTTTTCTTAATTTAACTTTATTTATACCAAATTACATCTTATTTTTCTAAAACTTGATTAGCTAAACTATAAATATCTATATCTAGATCTTTAAAAGTGAATTTCTGTTTGTCTATCTATGCACTAAAAGTAGTTCACTTCTATATAGTTGGTGCGCAACATCATATCAATTAATTAATGATAAAATGGTGTAATTAAAAATATTTTTCCCAATATTCTGTATATGTTTTATGATTTATTCAAAAAATTGTTTTACCCAGTTTTATAGTTAAAGCATGCTCTGCTCCATGGAAATTATGATCATAACACAACTCTCAATGGGATGTATTGAACTGTGGATTTAAGGCAGTAATACAGTCCACACAATACACCATTCCATGCCGTCATTATCAAAAACAGATACAATAGCAGTCACAAACAACTTTCATTTTTTTATCCTTATAAAGGAGTGTTTTAACCATGAGAAAAACAATGACAATTATCTTGATTAATTTATAATCTTTGATGGGTAAAATGTAATTTGTCCAAAAGTATTAGACCTAAAAAATGTACACTTATTTTCACTATGTATTTCAGGTTTTATTTTGCTATTATAAAATCTTTCTTGAATTAAATGGTATCATTTAAGAATTGGCAGGTAAAATTTAATGTGACGAATAATATGTTGATTATCGCTACGATTACTCTTGTATTATTAAAATCTGGCAGGGTGACTTTTATTATTACCCTTTTTTCATTTGTTTACAACAAATATACTGGTAATGGTACTATATTTTATGCTATGTTTAGTCAAAAGATTCTCATAATAATAATAAAAAATAGTTAATTAGAAAGTAGCGTGATTTTTGTTGATTCTATTAAAAAGCTAATCTGTACATATTTAAAAAAAATGCATAACTTCAAAGTTGCATGAAAAAAAAATCTGCATAAAATCAGCATATATATTTCTTCTTTGCAAGCATTTTCAAATAACTCATCATTCATAATAAAACATTAACAGGATTCTTTAAATATATCTATCACAGAGAGGTCCATAACATTGTCAGAGAGCTGACTTTGGGCATCTATGTCTTTCATCAAACCCCCATGATTTCCTTAGAGGCTAATTATGACCAAGCAACACTCTGCCAGATCCCACCTGCTTACATAAATACTCGAGTGGGTCAACTCTTAATATCAGTTGACTATATGATGAAAGGACTTTGGCATGGAGCATATTTTCCCAGAGAAAAACGTACAAAGTTTGGTGAGCGATGGAGAACGAATCTCGATGTTAACATAATGGGTAAAGCAGAGACTAAAAAACCACTTCTTTCAGAATTTATCAGTGCAGGTAAAAATTAATTTTCATCATTGGTTGTTACTTTTTAAAAAGTCTTTTTTTTTCCCGCCATTTTTTCTTGTAATTTTATCATGCAAAAGCAGACTTTCATTGAATGTTTCACACTATAATCCAGGTCTTACAGATATCACTAAAGACCCTGATTTTGCCACGGCCTATGACAGCATGCCTGCTGAACTCCCCAACGATTTGGAGACGGTGGAAGAGAGTCAGTTTTTTATGAGTCACGTAGATGACATGAGTGTGAGATTGACATTTACTCAAGAAACAGTTTTGTTTTATGAAAATTTGTACATGATTAAGTAAGTATATCTTAAATGATATTCACCCATTATTTATTTCAAAGAACATTAATATTATTTGTTTTTTAGCCATAAATTATTCAAATGTTTAAATATCTAATTCTTAATAAATTCAGAGCTTTTATGAGGATTTGATTTTTTTTACTATAAACATAATTTGTATCTACTCTTTTCTATATTTACATAAATTGAAAAAATATTTTTTATAATATTTTATAAATTAGTTATTATTTGTTATTAATCTTTATCAATAAAATTATCTGCAGTGCTAAATATGATGTATCCAGCATTGTGCGCCTTATGGATACACAAATTGACCACACAGGATATGAACGACTGAAAACAAAACTCCAAATGCAAGAGGGAATCATTCAGGTAGAACACAAGAAGGCCCAGATTCTAGAAAATTATTTTTATTTATACTTAGATGAAAACTGTATTTATCAACTTGGTTTTACCTTAAGATATTCTTTGGCTATACTTTTTTCTCATTAAGACTATTTCTTCTTTTTTTTCTGGATTTAGTTGTTTGGCATCTTTTAAACACCATTACTGATGGCCAATTAGGCATGGAGCGCTAATTAGACATGGAGGGAACTTAAAACATGACCTGAAAAATTTCCTTGCTTCTTACCAAACATCAAACCTGGGACCCCTCCAGTCAATAGTCAGGCGCTTTACTGTGTAACCATCCATCCTCTCTGACTTTGAAAGCAGTTTCCAACTCTCCCATTGAAATCTCCCAATCAGATTCTTTCCCTTTTCCCTTAGAGTGTAATTTAAGTACAGTTCAAGTCCACTGTGACTATATGCCAGACCTTAGTACTAGGGTTAATTGTTCACAGATGAGTTTCTTCATGAATGAAAAAAAGCAACTTAGGGTATTTCTTGTCAAAACAAAAGGCATCTCCCTCTTATTGATTTATATTTGTACTATTGAATAGCTATATTAGCATTAGTTTCTGCATGTTAGCCAGTTGTGTGTCAGTTCTTTCAATCAAGAATATGTTCTGGTTTGATAGTGTTACCACCTTAAGTTGCTGTTTGAATTTCAGGAGAGTTTGTTATTAAGTTCATTCTTTTTTTCTTAAAAAATCTTCTGTTACTACCATGGAGTTGCTTGGCTCTCAACTGTTCCACATCTTTATGTTTTTGATAGATGTAGTTGCTTATTGTGCATCATGCCATATCTATCTATCTTTGAAACAGTTTTATTAAGTGCAACAAAAGGTTGGGTGGGTGGTGGGCCGAGTATTAAAAATGAATGCAAACCCAGGTAGAAAAAGGGGAGATTTTTGGAAAGAATATATATATATCATTTTAGCAAAGCAATAAAAAATGTTTAAAACTTTGATTTTATAAAATATGAAATTTAAATTATTTTGTTTTCAGAAATTCTTAGGAGCTAAGCAGGAAATACGTAGGCAGCTGGAGTTACTTAAACTTATCAGTTACCTGGTGCCTTTCTTGCTGGGCATGCGTAAAAAGATGAGAATCCCTGATATCAATAAGCTTATGAATCCTTACAACAGTAAGTGCCACACAGAAGAATAAATATATTATGTGTGGTTCTCTAAGCTAATTTATCATTTAACACTCATATATTTGGTGGTAAAAGTTACAGAGTGAAAATGTTCATATTTGTCGCACTTATTATTTACACCGTCTGAAATAAACTTATTAAAGGGCAAGATAAAGAAATATGTCCTTCGGTACTTGCAGTAACAACATTAGCCTGCTATATTACTATACCAAAATAGTTTTTGTCTCACCAATTATCTATAATTCTTTGATGAACAAACTAATAACATCCTTTTAGTGTGTTTACTTTTTAAAATGGCTAATACATAAGAAGTAAATGTAATATGGAATGTTTCATCCATTTAAAGGAAAGTTAGTTACAGCTGTATTAGAAGAGATTGGTTTAGTTTACAAACTAAGCTAGCAGATTTAAAAGTAATGGCAATAAGTGTGTAGTATTTTAGAAATATAACGGTATCTATAGGTGTCACTAAATATAGATCTTATTATTTTAATCTTAAATGAACATTTTCTTGAGTAGTTTAGATAATTATAAAAATTTTTTTTTTATATAAAAGACAGATGTGTGATACCATATCTTTCTCTATACAGTATAAATATTATAATATAAGCAGTATCGCTTTAAAAACTCGAGTATTTATCATTTGAAAACTAGTTATTACTAAATAGAGAGAAATACAAAACAATTATTGCCTGTAAATATACAAGACTATTTATTTTGTGAGTTTAAGGAAGGTGTTAATATCAGAGATGTATTTTAAAATGATTTTTATAATTTTATTTCACAGATGATGAATGTCGTACAGAAAGAGAACTTCCACCATTAATGATTAGCCCAGACTATAAGTGCAAAAATTTTATGGCAGAAGATAATTATTTTCATCTTCATGGAGGTGACAATTTGTGAAGCTCATGATAAATATACATGTATTTAATCTGTATTTAATATGTTTCGCTTTAAAGAAAACATCTGGCATATGTTAAAAAAACAAACTATAAATTCTGTATTATTGTAGCTTGCACATTGGCTTAGTTAGAATGATTAACTCTTGAAACCAAATCTGGCTCATAACATTAAGAGGCAGGCTTTGCACTGGAGCTCTTTTTATTATGATATAGAACTTTTCTGGATCATTTCATTTAAAATGTTTTAAAATGATTTTGTTGAAATATAGGTACTATTATTTTAATCAGATCACCACAATATTCCCCCCTCCCTCTCTCTTTTTTTTTTCTGGACCATAGTTTTGCCACAATGCTATTAAGTGCTGAATTAAAATACTTAATATAAAAATATATTACACTGAATCTAATATTTCTCTATCAGTTTAAAAAAAAAGCTAACCCATCAAACTCATAAACTCCTGTATATTCCTCACATTTTTTTCATTTAGTCTGAACATAACAACTGTTAGTTTCTATTATTATTATTTCATTACAATAATAAATTTTTTTTCTAACTAATCATTCTTTTTTTTTTACAAAAGGTATCAACTTCGATTTGGAAACAGATTCCATGGAACAAGGACCCCAAACACTTAAAACTGAGTATGACAATATCATTGAGATGGCTATGAAAGAATTCAGCAATCATATTAATCCAGAGCAACAGCGTGTCAGAGACCATTACAACATACCCACAGTTAATATAAATGGAAAATTGTAAGTATGGGCATTAGAATTGGTGTCATATTGGATGAAGGGAAAGGGACCCCTGTGGCTTTTGGTGCCCCTGATGAGTATAAAATATGTTAATACAGGTACTAGCTGTACCATGCAAAACCTTTGCATAGAGTTATATACCCTTAGGTTTGATCAGTGGGCTAGGTTATTTTTGGTTTCGGACAGATCCGAATTTTTCATGATTTTTATTAGTATTGTTTACATTTGAAGTTTTTAAACTGGAATACTTTTGTATTAATTCTTTACTTTCGATTTAACGCTGAACCCACACCGCTATTATTTATACAGATTTTCTAAAATATAATAAAAAAAATTATTGTCCATCTGAGTAGATATTGTTCTACATCTATTTTAGATACTATGCATTTGTAATTGAGCTTGAAATCTTCTATGGTGCGGCACCACAGAAACCAGTATGGGTTAGAGCTTACTGTGAAGAGATGGACAAAATGAAACCAAAACGGCTACCACTGACAGATGTACAGATTCATGAGCAGTTTAAAAGAAATTTTGGTTCTAAAAAAGCTATTAAATATAAGGTGAATAAATTCAGTTTTGAAAAACATTTTTCATTCTTGAAAACATATGTTCAGATTTTTAGTAAGTTTTTTTTTATACAAAGTTTTATAATTTATTTTAGACACCTGTGATTGGACTGAGAATTTGTGCTCAACGAGGACTTATTTCCATGTTTGGCGCTCTGACAAGAAAGATATCAGGTACACGAATAGGCAAACAGGATGAGCAGGGCCTGTCTCTTATACATTATGCTGCCATTTACAACAGACCTCAGATTATAACCATGCTACTGCTGCAATCTGTAGATATTAATGTTCGCAGAAATAACATACTTTCCACTGGTAAGAGCTAATTTATATTCACAATTAAATTACCTACATCTTGATGGGATACAAAACCAAAATGTTTTTATAAAAAAAAAATTTTGGCAAGTCTTTAGAACATCACTTGTTCTCTTTTTTATCAAATTTTGTGATTAGCATCAAAACACCTTAAGAGCTTTATTTTGGCTAAAACATTTAATTTCAGTTTGGAATAAAAAAAAAGTTCTTTCTCTACAATTTATAGAATCACATAGTACTTGGTATATTTACAGAATCCAGTCACATGTTGATATTTAATAAAAGTAAAATTCCTCACACTTTATAATATTTGTAATGGATGTAGTACTATTAAAAATATATATATATATATTTTTTTTTTATTAATTTAAAAAAAAAATGCTTACCACAATAATATTTATATACATAAAATGAATTTGACAATCTAGCCTATGCAAAAGCTTGCAGTGAACTCAGAGAGAACCGGAGTAGTGTTGAGCTTACTACTGCAAAAAGTGAAATCAGGCGAACTGATAAGTTGGATGGTATCATGAATTAAAATACATTTGCTGTTTTAGGTTTTAGATGAGAGTCTCTTTGCTGTTTTATTTTCAGTTGGATTAATTGATTTGTTTTTTTCACATTTTACTTTTGTGTTCAAGTTTTAGTGAAACAGACTTCAAATATCTGTGTAAAAAAAACTGAGACACTTATCAGATAACTGTGTTGTTTTTTTAGGAGTAGTTCTTTCCCACCCATGTTTTTATTATAGCTTGTTATTTTGATTTTATAGGTTTGAGATATTATTTCCTTTCACCCGATTCAGAGTAATTAGTGTTTTTTTTTTTAATTAGATTAAATTTGTCATATACAATATTTAGTACTTTACTAGATTTTCTTTTATTAAATTTTTTTAATTCAGCATATTACTTATCTAGTTATAATGCATAAATATGATGTTTACATAAAATACTTTATGAATTCTGCTTACAATTCAGTTTTAATCATTTTGTAATCAGGTCCGACAGCTCTTCATATGGCTGCCCGATGTGGATCTTTAGATGCTGCCTGTTGTCTTGTATCCAACCATGCTAATCTGACTGTTATTGATCAAGATGGCTGGGCCCCAATTCATTATGCTGCTTTTTTTGACCATAAAACAATCATAAGGTTGTTACTGCGTAAAGACAAAGAGCTTCTTGAACTCACTACTACTAATGAGTAAGTACATGAATTAGCCAGATTTTTATTCAAGTCAGTAAATGTTGGCCTTTAAAAGTTATGATTTAACTTTTTTTATTGGTTTTCATGAAATGCATTTAAAAATAAAATGCACTATTCATTCAAGAGAAAAGAAAACGCTTAAAATAATGTACATATTTATTTATATTTTATATCTATATATTATATTAAGTATTTCATTTCATTTGTTATATGTAGAGATGGGACTATGCCAAAAACTTTATACCATGTTTTAAAATAAATTACCATAGGTGTCCATCAAATTGGGTGAAAAATCTGACATTAGGTAAAAATGATCTTATTACATGTGTATTACTACATGTGTTATTATTCTGAAAATGTTCACAATTGACTTAGCATGTTCTGCTCTTCATTTTTTCAATCAATTGTTTATTTACCCAATTCCAGCATACTTTATTAAAATGTATCAAATAAACAAATTTAATTTCTACAGATTGTTGTCCACACCATTGTTACTTGCTTCCAGCTCAGGAGGTCTCTCTGCTGTGAAGTGCCTGATTGAACATGGAGCTAATATCAAGGCTCAAGACACAGAGGCAAACAATATGGTGACTTTGGCAGCTTTACGATTTCACACATTTGTTTTAGAATATTTTATAAGCCTGAACAATACAGCTGTACCCGTTTGGAAAATTTTAGTTGGTATGTTGAAAATTTGTTTAGTATTTCATGATTAATATATTTCCTTTTTTTTTGGTATACAGATACCATTTTCTGCTTGATGTTTGAAGTATTTGCGGAAAATTAAGAAATATGTATTAATAATATTTGCTAATATCTGTGTAGACTGGCTTTGTGCTGATACTTTCAAAATGTTTTCTATTAATGTTGAAAGTGAAATATTGCTTAGACCTTTTTGAGGTTGATAAGAGACAGCAAAAGTCATATATTCCTAATTAAGTTCTTTCATGCATAACATCTTTTAGTGTTTTAAAACCAATATTGGTATAAATTCATTTCTTGGTACCATTATTAAGTTTAATAAGTTGTTTAGTAAGATTTCGGAAATATATTTCATTTCTGTGATACCCAATTTCAAAGTCATGAAATTTGCTGAATTTAATAGATAGACATTTATGTATTTTATTTGTTTCCTATTATTTGAGGCTAACCTTTTTAGATTGTTAAGTACTATTTATGATTTAATTTTCTGTAATTCCAAAAACTGTTAGGAATGCTTAATGATGAAAGCTTGACAAAAAAGGACAGCGCTGTGAAATGTTTAGAAATACTAACCACCAACAAACCTGGATACTGGAAGGATATCTTAGATGCTGGTAAATGGAATTGATGTAGATAACACTGCTGGCCAATATATAGGTTTTATTTTAGCTTATATTGTTGATTCATAATATGATTGAAGCAATGCTGAATTATTTACAGAGGGTGTGCCAGCTCTTGTGAAACTCCTCCACATAGAGAATGATGTCATTCAGTCTGTGGCTGCATCTGTCATCTGCAACATATCAGAGAATGAGCCTGTGAGACATGCCCTCTCTAAAGCAAATGCTGCTCCAGTTCTGATCAAACTTCTGAGTTCCCACATTGAGGATGTACAGTCTAGAACAGCGATTATTCTGTCTGATATTTCTTGCGTGGATCAAAACCAGGTTGGTAAAGACATGCCTTTTTACTCCATAATGTAATTTTATTGAAAGGCTAAATAATATTTTATTTGTTTGCACAAATATTTTTAAAATTTATATTACATTACTGTCGAGGACATGATTTGGATGGTACCACCTAAATTAGGTGACAGATGAGGGTCCCGGATTCTAACCTCAGATTTTTTCAGGTCCTGGTGAAAGTTCACAAGTCACCTGGTTTAAATGGGTACCCAAAATATATTGTGGAAGTAAAGGTGGCTGGGCATTGTGCTACACAATAACACAATATGCTGTGGCAACTGAAACAGATGAATTCTTCACTTAATCTTTACCTAGCTTAGTTGCTTGTTGGCTCAAGTTTGTTCATGTGCAGGCAAGTAGGGTCAAGATAAGGCACTTAGTAGCCACCAATAAAAAAGTTTTTTTTATTAATTAGAATTAAGTAGACCTTGGTACACCATAGAGAGCAGAGGTTCTCCCCCTGAGTCAACCTAGCCAAGTTATGTCCATGTTTTAAGTTATTATTTTGGTTTAGAATTACTGTACATGTTGGTCCATCATTTGTCAAATAGTTTGTCAACAGTTACTTCTTCAACATTCAATCTCTTTGTAATATTCCTGTCAACAACATATTTTGAGATAACATTAAAACCCACAACAATTAACATAATACATATTATTGATTAATTTTTTCTAGTAAGCATTTTTATAATGTTTATCAAGTATTGCATTATATTTATGTTCAGAATTTAATTGCTGAATGTGGTGGCATTCCTCCTTTGGTCAACCTTCTGGACTCTGACTTGGAAGATGTATTGGTCAATGCAGTTAATTGTATTCGTGTATTGTGTATCAACAACACTGCCAATCAAAATGCTGTTGCAGAGTGTGGAGGACTAGAGCAACTCGTAGAATTTCTAGAAATTCCTTCAGGTAATTATAACCTTAAAAACACTCTGTCAGGATATTAGGCTGGAGTGAGTTGTATTTAGAAACAGGTATGGAAAGAGTGTGTTATTTGTAAAGGGTTAGGAGATATCTGGGGGTTTATTCAGGATGAGTGGAGAGTGAAAAAAGTGTTAAACTATGGGGAAGTTGTGTGATAACACAGAGAGAGTGAGGTGTGGAAAGATCTCGGTCGAAAACAATGTTTATTTTGGATGTAATGTGTTTCGTTCTTAAATGAAGACTTGTGTATTTATTCATTTGTGCGATAGTGTTAGAGAATTAATACCGGCTGATACTGACAAACTCATTTTCCTTATTTTTAACTAATGATCTGATCAGGCCTTGAACTAAAGTTAAAGGTGAGGACCCTTCTTAAAACTTTCTTTGAAGGGTACTTTTATGAGTTGGATGATAAATATTTTATTCAGCAGGCAGAAAGAATAGAAAAAATAAATAAGTGATAGTTTAGAAGATTAGAAAATTACTATAAATATAAACCCTTTTATAACAAATATAAAAGGATTTTACAAAAAAAAAAAAGACACCTGAAATGTTAATTTTTCAGACATGAATTTTATAAAATAAATAAATGAAAAAAAACATCAAACTTTTACAGAGGATCTGCAAGCTGGTGCTGCTGCTGCTTTAGCTGCTGCTTGCGCTAAGAATTCAGAGAATCAGAATGCTGTCATTAAAGAAGAGGCTCACAAGTTGGTGGCATTTTTAATAATCTAATATATATTCTTATAAAGATATATTTATTTTTCAATTTTTTTTTTTGTGAAATTTATTTTTTTTTGCCATTTTCTTTTACATCAATTTTTGCTTTTTTCCATTCATTTTAAAATTACACATAGATATTTTTTCATATTCAAACTTTAGGCCTCTTGTTGAGCTAATCAGAGGCAGTCGAAGCACAACAGTACAAGTTAAAGCAGCCAGCGCTTTGGAAGCTTTAGCTAGTCTTAACCCAACCTGTCAGAGAAAATTTTTAGAACTGGATGCACCAAAAGCTTTAATCAGGCTTTTAAAGGTTTGGTTTTTTTTTTTTTTTTAATAATCTTTTACGTCACATTAATATTGATGTGAATTATCATCTAGATATAATATCCACTAAGAAACTAAATATCCACTTACATAGTTCATGAATCTGCCAATTATGTTGCTTTCAGATTTTTTTTCCAGTTATTGAAATGTTGTTAGATCAAAATTATTTTACATGACAAAAAAAACTTTCTAAGTTTTCTTATGAATAAATTGTCAATAATTGAAATTTGAAAAGAACCATCCATGCTAAGGCTATTTTTAGATGAAAAAAAAAGTTTTGATTCATGTATTTGAATTATCCTACATTAAATTTTTTGATAGCTATTTTTATTTTTTTTATTTTTTAAAAAACGTTGTTGTTTTTTAAATTGATTTGATATAAGCAACTCATTACTATAAAAAGTTAAACGTTTAAACCAATGTGTCTTCTGTGTAGAACGTATACGTTGAAGTTCGTGAACAAGGAGCTTGCGCTCTTTGGGCTCTGGCAGGAAATACAAAGACACAGCAAAAGAACATAGCAGAGAGAATCACAATCACTCACATCATTCAGATGCTGCTAGAACCTACAGAAAAACTTCTGTATGTGGGTAAGCTGATTACATTATTAGAATTACATTTGCTATAAATAGGTAACATAATTTTCTTTTGTTTAATTATTTTTAGTAGAAATGAGAATTGAGCTTTTTTACCATCTCTTATTAATAACTATCCCAGTGTTTGAATCAGCCCCTCATTACTTGATGCTTTCCCTATATGGATGCGCATTTTATGGCACAAGCCACCTTTACCTTTGGACAGCAAGCTGCATTTTATGGCTTGGTCGCACCTAAAATGTTTAGTAATAAATATCTTTACAAGATGTATATTTTAAATATAATTTCAGTTTTTAAATTAATGATTTCTGGTTCATTATTTCTAGATCTAAAAATTGCATTTCAGCATTTCAAATTTATCAATTGTTTATTTTTCAATTTTAAAATATTCTTTCGTATGGGAAAATTCCATTGGGCTGACCTACCCACAAATAGTTTTTAGTTTTTTCTTCTAAACTTTATTCTTTCTGATTCTACATATTATTGAAAATTAGAATATAGATAACATTGTATACACATTTTAAATTTCCTGATTGATTTTTTTAATAATATATGACATAATTTTACTTTATTATTACTTTCTTCCTGTTTTCAAAGATAATTCTTACTGTTAAACTTAACACGATTTTGTTAAGTCAATTTTATTTTCAATATTGATTATATCATTGTGTTTATTTATGCTTAAGTTGATAAAAGAAGTTTTATGTTATGTTACAATATAATGTTATTACACTAGATTTAATTGACTGGGTAAAAGTTAGTTGAGACAAGTCACTGTCACAGGAAGGAAAAATCTGTGGTAGGGAAATAATAATGTAGGTTAGGACATCCTAAATTTTAATTTCTTCAGGAAAGAAGTTATAGAAACAATTTTCTTACTCCGGACTTTGATGTCTCACAAAACATTTATTTATTCCCTCCCTGAACATGATCCTATTATTTTAAAATATGTGTATAATGCGCACCATTAAAGAAAGAGTTTTGTTTTATCAAATGAGACAGTTTTTAAATAAAATATCTCTTTTAAATTTTGTCTGTTTATAACTTTGTTAAACTTGATATTATCTTATATATGTAATAAAAATTTCTTATTTAATCTTTAAATGTTTCTATTTAGGTTGCATGACTGCTATTGCACTAGGCTCAGAGAATATTGCCAATCAGAACAAACTAGCTGCTGCAGATGCATTTTCTCAATTGGTTAGATTATTGCGCTCACCAAAAACTTCTTTGAAAGTCCTCCACATGGTGATCAAAGTTTTAGGAATTTTATGCATTGGTAAATTTATGCATTAAAAAAAACATATTTATTCTTATCTAGCTTTACTTTGTTGTTAAAGTTGTTGATAGGCAGTTTTCACTTTTAGTAAATTGTTAACAGCTACATAATCAGTTGATCCTTTGCAGGTGTAGCCTACAAAAACAACAAAGTGACACAAGGTAAAATTGCTGATGAAGGGGGAATTCCAGTACTGGTCAATCTTTTATCTCGACCTCCTAATGATGAGATTCAAGTGGAAGTAGCCATAACACTTGGCTATGTTGTTCTCAGCAATCATGAGAACCAAGAGAAATTGGCAGAAGAGGCTTCCTTCAAATTTGATACTCTCCTGGTGATGTTAAAGTCTAAAGATGAGGTAAATATTGTGCAGTTTTTGTGCAGTTTTTCTCATAATATTTAAGTAGAAAATTATTCATTTAAATTAGAAAAATATAAACCACTTATGAAAGAAGTGCGACATATCAGAACAGCATTTTCATTTTAATACAGGGATAAAAATTATACTCTGTGGAACTTTGGTTCATAAACTTAATCTATTCCAAGACTCACGTTGTGAATGACTTACTTTTGACTTACTTTTGTCCAGAATGGAATCATTGGAACTAGTGATTATACATATGTGTTGTTAAATAACTAGTCATATTTTTCCACATGGCTTTGGTCATAATCTAAAACATCGGTCATATCTAGATACAAACATTTTTCTCATTTGACAGAAGACTAATTCAAATTTGTTGCTTATGAACAAAAATGTTCATGGTTCAATAAGGCTGAGGATTCACTGCACAAATAAAATGTTAGAAAAATATTTGGAAACCTATAAGGAGTTTTATTGTGTCTTATGAAGGTTTTCTTCATAGCGGGAAATTGTGATGAAATGTTAATATTTTTTTGCTGCTTGTTTTGATAGTGTTTTTTTATATAATCTTAGGAAATTCGTTTAAGAGCTGGCATGGCTCTCACCATTTTTGCTTTTAATAACACACCCCAACAAATGAATATGAAAGAAGCTGGAGGCATCAGCTATGATGTCTTTGATAAATTTCTACAGTCTAATGATGAATTTTATCAGTGCTATGCATCTTTTCAGGTGAATAAATATAGTTAAATCTTTTTTAGTTCCTTTGTAATTAAACAAAAGCCATCTTTATATTTTTAATTCAATCAAATGCATTTTGAAAAGCCCATGGCTTTTTTTTTTTTTTAGAAAGTTTAAGCTGTAGCTCATAACTTGAAAAGTTATGCCATAGATTTTTCAATAGCCTTGATACCACGTGGAGTTAATATTTGGAATAAATCTTTTACACTTTGATTAAAGTTTTCTATTCAGGGTTGGAGCTAGCCTGGAGTTTATATATAATAAACATTTTTACTTGCAGATTGTTGTTTTGGCTCGGGTAATTGTAGATAAAGAACAAGTAAACCTGACAGCTCAGGGCATAATGATGTTGGTGTCCAAGTTGAGCTCTTCAGAGGAGAAGGTTGTGGTACTGTCCTGTAGTTTACTTGCTGCTCTGTCTCATACCAGGGCGGGACTGACTGATGCTATGATCACTTGTGGTGCACTGGATGTGTTGGTTCAAAAACTAGACTCGCCTAATGACATAGTATGTTGAATTGAAATTTAAAAAGAACAAATTTTCCTTATTTAAAATAATTATTTTTTTTCATATGAGAAAAATTTCTTTTTTTCTAATATTAAATTGAACGCTACATGTTCACATCAATGTTGAAATTAATAACTCTTGAGATTCACAGAATTGCTGATTAAAAAAATTTTCCAAAATATTCCGACTTATAATATACATTCTTTTCCCCTCATAGCTTACAAAAAACTTAACCATGTTTTTGTACATCATATTGACTAAATAGCATACAAAGAGAGCTGACACAATAAGTATTGATTGAAAAAGAAAAAATTCAGTAAAATAAGAATAAACAATGTATTATTATATCTGGTCAGTCGATGATACCAACTTTTAACTGATATCTTTGCAAACAGACCTGACCATGTGTAATAAAATGAATGTGCTAGTCAGGTTCGGTTTTTACATTTTTGTACATGATCAGATTCGTGTCATTGATTACCAGATATAATAGTAAAGTTTTCTGATGCAAGCAGATTCTCTCCACTATTTAATAAGCGTAAATATCTATGACGTATAGGTCATGTTTAATGTTATTAAAAAATATCCTTTTATGATCATTGAAGAATATATTCCTGTAAGGGATAAAGTATCAATACTGAAAATGCTGTTTTAATTATTTTTTTTTTAAATTTACTAAATCAAACTTAACTAAAATCAGCGTCATGGTTTAATTTTGTCTGTTCCTTTTTCCATAATGTTATCCTATTTTTTCATTAATATACCTTTACAGGTTAGGAATGGGGCTGCAGTAGCACTTGGCTATCTAACATTTAACAAAACAGCCTATCGCCTCCTTTTCTCATTATGTCGTAATGTGCCAAATTTGTTTGACAAGATAATGAAAAATATTGGGGATGAACCCAAAATTAGCCAGGAATTTATTGATGACTTTAAGCGGGCAACACGAATAGGTTTACCTACTCAATGGTGAGCAACTGTTTGCTGTTATAAAGTATATATTTTTAACCTAATACAAATTTTTTTTGAATTTTACTCTGTGAGATTTTATTTAGAGTTATCTGAAATACTTATTACACTCTAATTGAAATTCTTAGTAATCTTAAAAAAAATAAATTAGGTCATTAATTAAATGCTGTTTAAATTTTTAAAAGTTAAGCTGTACTGCATTTTAATGAACATTTTAAAAAAAAATTATTTTTAAGTATCAATCGCTAAGCATTTAGCCATATCTTTAGCATATACATGTAGCATTTATCACACATAGATCTAATTTTTAAAGACATAAATTTGTTAGAACTTTTTTTTATTTTTTTCAATCAGTCTGGAAATCAATGGGGGACCACAGATTTTAGAAAAGAAGAAAATTTCTGGAAGTAAGTCTTAATAATTTCTACCTAAGTACTAGAATTTTTGTTCAGTTATTAAAATATCAATAAGATGAACTGGGGGGGGGGGGGGGAAGTAGAATTTAGTATTTTCAGTCATATGCCAGTACACAACTAACATTCACCTATTTGTTTGAATTTAATCTGTTCCATTTTCATCTAGTATTGAAACTCTATGTTCATAATCAGTGACATAGCATAGCATTGGTTGGGAGACTGCTATGTTAGTCATTTGTTTGCTCTTACTTGTCAAATGGGCCTATTTTGCAAAAACACGAGGGTGAACGAAAAGGCATAGAGAAATAAAAATCGTGATTTTCTGTTTCTGTTTTTTTTTTATTGCAGGACGTCCTAAGACTGGCACAGTAATTGCAACATTTAATATGAACACTAATGCAAATAATAACCGAGCTGTATCAGCACCTTCCTTTTCTATCAGAAGAGGCAGTAAGCAGGCACTTCCAGAGATAGTAGAACCTTTATTAAAAAAGGTAATTATAAAAGAAAACTGCTGAAGAAATATAGAAGATATATAGATATAGATTAAATGAATCACAAATTACATTTACCAACATTTTATTCAAATAGACTTCAGATTTTCTTTCATTTTTTTTTCTAAGATTTTAATTTAATGTCTTTATCATACTATAATGTCTTTTTAATGTTGCTTTAATGTTTAGTAGTGTTGTATTTTCCTTTTTTTTTCACATTTGTTCAAAATGAAATAGTGCAAGTGTAATACATGTTTAAATATTTAAAAGACAATTTAATTATGTAATGAAAAAAAAGGACCTTTTTTTAATACTCAGCCTAATTTTACTGTGATTAAAATAACATAATAAAATTTTTTAATGTGGTATGATAAATCATGACTCTGAAATAGTCTAGCAAGGATGTGAAAATTCAATTTCACCAACATGTAAAACTGTTGCATATTTGTGTATCAAATTATTTCAAATAAATTAGATTCGTATTCAATACTGAACACCTCCATTGGATTTATGACCAAACAATATGACACATATTTCAAATTTAATAAAAAAAACTCAGGAGGTCATTTCTGTATAAAATTAACAAATTTGTAACTTTACAAATCACCACATTTATGAGAAAGAGTAAAATCTTCATTCTTTGAGTCAGCACCCTCTATTCATTTGTGAGAATAATGAAAGATATTTTTATAATTATCATTATTAGTCAAAAATAGCTTAAAATCTTTCTTGATTTTATTTTCCAGGGAAATTCACTAGATGTGAGGTCTACATCATCGTCAGTTGGTTTCCGAAGTCAAAGCAGTAGCTCCAATTTAAGACCCAGCAGTAAAAAATAATAACAGAAGTCTGAGACTGGATACTTATACTTATTATAATGTTGCATTATTACTATGTAATGGAAAGAAAAAAAAGTATGAAAGCCATGATAATTGATACCTGGTTTAGTAAATCTCTGGCTTCCTGTCCTATAATCTCAAAGCATATTGAGTTTCTTAAGAAATAGTGTGGGTATATTAATAAAAACTAATTGTAGGTTTTCATATATTTTACAAAATGTTTCTTTTTACTCATATTGTGCTGTTAGGTTATAGAGGTCATTTAGTTTTTAACTTTGTGATAGAAGTTGGGTCAGTTTTCAATTTAAGTTGTTTCTGTTAACACTTGTAGAGTGCTGCTGAGCTTAACCAACATACTTTTTGATGATTTCATATTAACAAATTATCAATTTTTCAATATACACAGAATGTTTTTTTTTTAACTGTAATCATATTTCATCCTGATATTTTGTATAACTCTCCCTAAATCTGATTTATTGTAAACATTTTTTAAAATTTTGTATATTTATTATGATAAAATTTTACATAGAAAACAGGTAGATGTCCTTAAATATGATCCTGTTACAAACAATAATAATTAACCTTGCCAATGATTTGAATACATTACTATTTGTTATAAATACATACATATACATTTTTGTACATATTTTTTAAATGTATTCTTTTAATAACAGACAGATCAGTTAGCTTTTTTAATATGTGAAAACTTTGTTAGCTGAAATAATTTTTTTCCCCTTAGAAATTATCTCATACAAGCATTATTTCTAAATGATTGCATTTGTATATACCATAACACACTCAGTTTAAAACTCATGACACTAAGGTGACTAAGGTGATAGGATAAATTTCCTACCCATATAAGTGAAAATCCTTTTGATATTATTTTTTGTTTACTATGTCTATAATCATTTTTCCTTTGCAATGCCTTTACAGTGCTCATAACATGTTTTAGATATTATTTGTTTATATGATGAATATTGTATAGTAATAATTATTGTCAAAACGTAAATAACTGTAGGTGGTTTGCTTGTGACATGCTTGTCCTTATTTTGGAGAAAAAAAATAGATGGAATTTCTCAATATTGTGTTGTTTGGAAATTGCAACCATTTGGTGACTGAGAAAAAGTATTTAAAACAAACAATTTAGGTTGTTTTTCTAGTGTTGCTAATTGGCATACTATTTTATTTATTTTTGTTAAAAAATAATTAGTATTTAGCCAAAGAATGAGTATTTAACCACTACAATATACTTTAAATTATCAATGACGTTGAAGTTTTAAAAACTATCATGAACCTCTTAGAATTCTATATTGTCAGAAATAGATCACATAATGAATTTTACTGATTTTATAGAAATATTTGATTATGTTGTTAAATTCAGCCAATCAAGTATGCAAAATAAATAAATAATTGCATTGAAAGTGTTTGCTTCTGAACCCTTTAATTATATCTTTCAGTTTATAAACAACTTTATTCCTTCATATGTATAAGTCAGTAAAAGCCTATCATAAGAAAAAAAGGGGTTGAATCTTTTTTGTTTGGAGGAAATCTATTCACATTTGAATGTCTGTTTACAGTAAGTATTGTGAATTTTTAGTTTTCAACATCATGTTACAACTTATTTTTTTTCTCCTTTCGTATTAAGACCTTTATTTTTTAATGAAAACTGCTGTGATACATTTTTGTAATAATATCTCTGCAACTGTGATATTACTTTTCAACACTTACACATTGGCATTTGAATTAAACTTTTTTTTGGTTTCTTAATTTTACTATTATGTCATTTTTTTAAATTTTGATATTAATTAATACCCAACAAGTCTGAAAAATGTGTGTTAGATCAAGAAATTTTTTTTTTATATACATTTAAATTTTAAATGTTTAAAATAATAAGCTCTCTTATATTATCCAGATGAATTGAAATGGTTTTAAACTGTGTTATTTACTAATCTATTTTACTACTGATCTAAAATAAACTATGTTTGATATAAGAAAATTGTTTTTGCAATGTGTGTATTGATTTTGTCTTTTTGAGAAAAATATAAAATCAAATTTCAAGAGCTGTTGAACATTGAGCATCCAAATTTTCTTACAAATGTCAGGTAAACTCTACTACTTACCCTAAATTAAAATATCAACTTGAGACCTTCAACCTGGACAACATCCTGTAAAGCACATATTTGCTACTGCCCACAATCAGTTTTCAAAGCTTGAATGCTAAAACTTGTAGAGTTTATATATTTTTCTAAATTGTCATTCTAGATGTAGCCTATTATGTATGAATGTAAAAAGTGTAAAAAAATAGAATAGAATACTGAAATTGGAAAAAATGATTAAAAAAATTTGATATGAGAAATTTATTCCCTCACAGCATCGAGGAATGACACCAACAAATTAAATATCATATTTTCTACTTTATTCTTCCATTTTCCAGCATCATTTTCTATGATATTAACATGTTGAGAACATAACTATGTATTATATGAATTAGTTCTGTTACTTTTTTTTAAAGGTCTGCTGAAATAATTTGGTGCTTAATTAAGAGTGAGGCTGTTGGCCTGATCAGCAAGGTACAGGTCATGGGCTTGAACCCCAGTGCTATCAGCTACTGATGTCCTCTTCAGAGGATGGTTATGCAGCCAGGGCCCCAGCATAAAGGTCCTGCAAGACTTCACTTTTACCCTGTTTATATATATATTTATAAACACAAATGAATATTTAATAGGAGGCCATAAATCCTGTGTCTGGGGCCCCAAAAAAACTTAAATCCACCATTAATTTTCTGTGGTGTCTTTGCATCCTTGGCTATGTTGGGCCACTAGGACACTTAAGAACTGTATAACATTGATTACTGGTTTGATATAGGCATACCTAGCTTTAACCAGTCTACTAGACCTAAGCTAATTGATCCCAATCATGTCTTTATCCCATAATGGTTTCATGGAAATAAACGCCCAGCCAAAATCATGAAAATGACTTGAAGAAAAACGGAGGCTTAAAAAAAAACATAAATAATCTTTATTCTTCTTTTCTTCTATACAGTTTTAATTAATTTTTCCATATTTTCTAGTATAGTAAAATATTTATCTATTTTCTAAAACAGGGAAAAATATTATTTAAATAAATAAAACATCACGTAAAATCAGACCAGATTTAATGGAAAAAATGTATGATTTTTCTCTATACATTTAAAGATATATGCATGTACTCGTTTTATTTTCTCGATAGTCTCCCTTGTTTCAATAACATTGATTCAAAATTTCAATCAAAATGGCTGATCCAAGCGTGGATGAACTTAAAAAAGCAGTTAAAGGTAAATTAATTACTTATGACACGAATATTTTGAACTAATGAAATAACAGACATTATTTAACGTGCCATTACTGCATTGCATTAACCGACTGTCGGCTTTACTAACATTAACTACCTTCATTACTTAACTTATGGCACAGCATACTACTATTTAAACTACTTTAAATTTACGGACAGGCTACGCTTACGTCAAGACGTAATTCGTATTTTTTTTTTCCGGCTTACGTCAATAGATATTTCTCTACACCCTAACACTGTCCCTAACCCTAACCTTATCCCTAACCCCTAACCCTTTTTGTTTACGCAGTGGCAGCGGTAACATCAAGACGTAATTCGTATTTTTTTTTCGGCTTACGTCAATAGATATAATAATAGAAGGCGCTTGACGTAAGCGTAGCCACTTCGTTAAATTTATAAAAATGTAAATAAATGTGCATTGATGATATATCTGCCTTATTTGGAAGATACTTATAAAACTGTCACTGTCTGTAATATTTATCATTAAATCATGCATTGTAGCATCCAGTAAATTATTGACGATAATTTACTACTAGGGATGACCATTGACCATTATTAACAATATTATAAGTCTAATAAGTATAATAAAGACCTAGAAATAGAAATCAAAATCGATAGAATGTGATGAATGAGAACCACTACTGTGGGAGCACTGGGAGCTATGAGAAAGATCAAGACAATATCATATATAAAATACCAGGGAATTTCATCATATGTCAACTGCAGATGATTGCCTTACTAGGAACAGCCCACATAGTTGACATAGTGAGGAGGAAGGCTCTCTCCATTAAATGAACTCTGAAATGCACTCTATGGACTATAGTCACCTTGGGCTTGAGTCATTAAAATGCTTTATAAACCTGATGATAATAATAAAAATAGTATACTTTTGTGCCATTTGAGTCATTTGTAAAATTAGTATGATAGTCGGAATTATTAGATTAAAAAAAAATCGAGCTCATAGAAGATATTAAAATCTGTTAATTGTTGTTAATTTTAATACTATTATATATGTCTTTTATATTTATTATGTCTTGTACACAAGTTACTACATCGTTGACAACTTTTATAGGACACATTGAAAACTGGGACACTTCTGATACCTTTCCCCTTAATTATGCAGCAAAATTAATAAAATAATTAAAGCAACAGGGCCCCTTAAAGACTTGGAGAACGTGACAAACGTCTGAGTTGCCCTTCCCCCATTGCAGCAGCCCTGGGTCAGTCATTCAGACCTATCAACACCTCTGATTATCTTGTTATTGTCTGTTTTAGCCATCAATGATGGTAGCTGCTGAAGTTTTTAGTATTGGTCACTGGTGTAAACTAGAGGGAGGCAGTCCACACGGACAGCACTTTGCCCCCCAACCAGAGCTGGCATCTGCCAGATTTTAGTATTGTTTGGCATTTTAAGAAAAACTAATACATCTGCAATTAATACTTTTTTTAAAGAAAACAAAAACAAGAGTATGAAAAGGTATAAGCTTTTAATATCTATGATAAAATGATTTTTAAAGGACAAATATATGAGAGTGAATATTTTATATTTTAGATAAACTTAATAAGAAAATGTAAAAAAAAAAAAAAAAAAGCCAAAAGATAGTCACAGAGAAAGAAATAAGTCGATCTATAATAGCCATAAGTTGTATGGTAATTATAAAGGTTCCCAGAATTTAGCGAATATTGCTTAGTAATAGGTAATAGGATGGATGATACATTGTTATTGGAGTGTTGGAATTTTTTTGGTTATCAGAATTGTAATTCTGATAACCCCTATTTGTGATTCTTAGGAGTTGAACTTTAAAATTAATTCATTATCTTAAGCTCTATGTATATACAGTATTGGAATAATAAAAAGTTATGAGAAATATCAAATAGTGTGATTATTGATGACAGTTAGGTGTCAGTCCTTCACTAAATTAAAAAGATTGTAATTCTTAGGAGTTGAATCTGTGAGTTTCTAACATCTTGAACTTTAAAATTAATTCATTATCTTAAGCTCTACGTATATACAGTATTGGAATAATAAAAAGTTATGAGAAATATCAAATAGTGTGATTATTGATGACAGTTAGGTTTCAGTCCTTCACTAAATTAAAAAGCTTGTCATGTATTTTGTTAAATACATTGTTTTTATTCATTTTCTTCCAGGTATCCTTAAAGGAGCAGATTTGGACAGTTTGTCTACAAAAAAAGTCCGAAAAATGCTGGAAGATACATTTAAAACAGATTTTTCAAGCAGGTTTATACATTTTTGAGCATATAACCTTATGCATAACTATTCCGTTAAGTGCAAAGGTGGCAGAAGATAATGAAAACTAGTTTCCTGAAATATTTACTTAGTTAGATAATAAACGTAAATATTAGGTTTTATTTTTCAGAAAAAAAGAAATAGATAAACTTGTCATGAAGATGATTGATGATGAAGATGACGAAGAGGAAAAAGAAAAAAAAGAAGATTCTGATGATGAGCATAATGGTGTGGAGGATGCAGATTCAGATGATGAAGTAATTTGAATGTTAATTTTTGTTTTAAACATAAAATATAACTTGAATTGTGATCAGTGTCTCTAATGAATTTAGTAAAATAGAGATAGTCCAATTATTTGGTGGTTACGGGGAATAGAAAGGTAATGAATTTTTTTATAGGCTGTTGGTACTTGGAAAGCAAGAGACTAGTTCATCTTTTTTTAAGTTGAATACTTAAACAAATAGTTTTGCCTTGATCAGATTTTTAAAGAAATCTGTATGTTAATGGCAAAAAAGAGTGTGGTGTAGGTGAGAACAGATCTCAGATAGAGTGAAAAGTCGAAGATATATTGAAATGAGATGCACTATTGCTATTTCATACATTAGCCCTGCAAAAGTTTTCATATTAAAGTAATACATTTCATATAAGGAGTGCACTACAAATTCTCATAACCTGACTTTTTTTTTTCAGGCGCCAAAGAAAAAAGCCAAAAAAGAACCAGCAGCGAAACCAAAGGTAGAAAAAAATCCTTCTGTCATTATCTTAATACTCATTGATTCTTGACTGATTCTGTCTTATATTTTATTTTTAAAATGATAAAATGCACATTTTTTTCTTATACTTTCAAAATGTATTTAAAATAAGAGTTTTTAGAAATATTTTTTAAATATGGATTTAGTAGCTTTAGTGTCAAAAAATACACTGAGGAATTAACTTGTAAATTACAGATTACAGTGGTACCTTGGGGTATGAACTTAATTTATTCCAAAACTGGGTTTGAAACCCAAAACATCGAATTCAATGATGAAAGAATCATTCTTTTTTAATCACATTTGGTCATTTACCTGACAGAACACAAAGAGTATGTGGTTCATGATTAAATAAAGAGAAAGAAAACATTCAAGTGAATTAAATAAAACAAGATTTATTCTATGTTTCTTATTAAGAAAACGATCATGGGAAATTTATCACTTCCTTTGCTAAAGAATCTTTCTGTAGTGGGCCATTGTGTTATCATTCATCAGGTTTACAGTCCTTTTAGCAACAAGTTTGTTTGGCTGATGGTTCATGGTGAAATCTTCGGCGTCTGTCCACTTGATGCAAATTTCTTGGCTGCAAAAGCGGTCATTGGTTCCTCGTCGCTTGAACCTGCTCCTCCTTTAATGTTTTTTGACTGTTCGTTCTGAAGATCCACAGGCTTATCTGTAGTAAGCTCTCCACTGAGGTCCTTAATTAGATCCTACAAGTCATTGCCATTGACTTCCATGCCCATATTTTTTGTTAGTGCTGCTTGTCCTTCGTTTATACTGTTTGTGATTATTTGTCTCCAATGTTAAACCTTTCTCTTCCTCTTGCCTTAATTAATAACACAAGGTATTACTCGTTACATCAGACCGAAAAATTTCAAAATTATTGTTTGCGACCTGTGGCATTTGAAACCTGAGGTACTGCTATTGAGAAAAAAAAAGTGCAAATGAATAAAAAAAATTATTGGCTGTGTAGAAATGCATATTCTGGCCCTTTTTTTTTCAGAATTAATTGTCAATTAACATTTAATGCTTTGGTTTTCTTTTTTATAGAAAAGAAAGTCAGCCACTAAAGCAGATGACAGTGAAGACCCTGTGATGTCTGAAATAAAAGAGGTCTGTGTCCTGATTTATTTATCAACTTCAGCTTAAAATGTATTGTCTGTAATTAACCTTCATTGTTATTTTTTTTTAGCAGCTATTGTTTATTTTTTTTTATTTCTTTCACTGTTGTCCGAAAACAGTTAACTATTGGTTGGTGCTTTGCAAAAATAAAATTGAAGTCAAGATTAAGCTACCATGTTCCTTAAGTCCATAAAGAAGAAATATTAATTAATTGATTTTGAAAATTCAGAAAATAGTTTTAAAATGAAACTATTCATACAATATCGATTAAGGATTAGAACATGTTTAGTTCATTGGTAATGATCGTCAGTGTTGAAAAACTTTTTTTCTGAGAATTTCAAAAGTATTTGACAACCTTTTTTTTCTTCTTTTAAAAGCCAGTCTTTTTTTAATGCTTAAGCGTGGCCTATATATATATATATATGAAGAAAACCAGCACACCATGCTCAGTAAAAGCAAACAAAAAGAAAATAGGATGTTCATGTGCACTTCCTATCAAGATCAACCCAAGATGGTAATGTTAAATGTCAGAATTAGAAAGTCAGACTTTGTTTAATGCTTAAGCTTTTTTGTCCTCCTTGTTGCAAGCATCAAGTAA
Organism: Bulinus truncatus; assembly: GCA_021962125.1. Classification (NCBI taxonomy): domain Eukaryota; kingdom Metazoa; phylum Mollusca; class Gastropoda; family Planorbidae; genus Bulinus; species Bulinus truncatus. The sequence continues at coordinate 512,324 of JAGDYQ010000287.1, read as the reverse complement.
CATGAAGTATTAACTTCAGCAGCGCACTCATCATGTGCAGTAAATTGGTTTCCAGGTGATTAGGAACCAAATGGGAACAAAATAATGAATTATTTCTAGTCACCCAGTCCTTATTCAGGGACAGTGGGCTATTCTCAAGACGTGTGAGTATAGTAGTTCACCGCAATCCATCCATAACTTTCTAAATACTCAGGAAAGTTTAGTTAATAATAAACGTATTGTTAAGGATGTAAAACCAAGATTTATATTCGCATACCATTGCTTTAATGAGGTTTGGGGTTTTTTGCTTGTATCATCTCATTAGTAACTGATAAACATTTGGCTGATAAAACTCTCCCACTGAGAAATATAAATCTTAATGAATAGAACAGTCAAACTGAACTTGCCATGAGTATAGAATAGAAAAATGACAACTACATACTATAGTTTAATACGAAACAGTTTGCCAGCTAATTTACCTGAGTAGGTCAGACTGGTTAACAATATAGGCTAGAATGCCATCATTATTACTCAGCAATTTGGAAAGATTCTGGGAATGTTTTTTCGAGACAATAGTTTTATCAGATTTTGGCAAGGAAAACAAATACAGGGAGAAATATCGATTAGTTGGTTTACTAATACATGAAGTGGTTGGTCAGAATACTCCTGTATTTACTTTACACAAGTCACCTCAGATGGTGCTGACTTAAATTCATCATAAAACCGATAAAAGAATTTGAATATAGTCACACTTGTACCATTTATCATTTAGCGGTGCAACTCTTTGTTGAGTGTATCAGTCGTAGCGTCTTATTGGCTTAAGGTAAAGGTGGCCTGTGGAAGTAGTTTGGGTAGTTTTTCTCTAGATTTTGGCTTATGTTCTATTAGGCTAAGATTTTGATATGGTGATGTGATTTCATTTAGAATTGGTTTTTGTTGAAGATTATATAAAAAGAGATTTTTTTTGTTTGAATCTCCATGACAACAGCTTCTAATTTTTTTGGCGTCAAGTAGTTTTTTTTTGTAAAATTTTAAGTAATTTAAAATATAATTTAATAGAGAATCTCCTGAACTTTCTTTTTTTTAACATCTATCTCGGGAGTCTAAAATTGGGTTTTTAATTACAGTTTTAATTAAAGGTTTTGTAATTATCAATTTTTTTTTGTTTTTTTTTGACAAAGTTGGATGATGAAGACTTGGCTAAAAAATTACAAGAAGAAGAGACGGGCTTAAGAAGACGTAGAGCGGCAGCTGTAAGTCTTTTTTTTTTAATGAATGTTCACAGATTATATGTGCGTTGTTGTTTTTTCAGTTTGAGCCCACAGAATATTGTTTTCTTTAATGAAGTTTTATAAAACTCTTACCATGACCTTATTTCATTATTGAAGCTGGCAAATATTTTATAACACTTTACACTATACTTTGCCACAATCTCTTAGCTTAAAATATGTATGTAACAAGATATATATTTTACAGCCTCGTCCAAAGAAAGAGAAAGAAAGGGACCCAGATAAAAAGAAGAAACGTAAGTTCTCTAGTCTGTAGTGATTGATGACTTTGAGATTGCATGTGATCTGTTTGCTTATGCTTTCTGTATTATTTATTTTTATTGTTTCAGTGGCTTTAAGTGTACTTAAAAATTTTTTAACTAATCTTAGTCATTTTATTTTGAATTTTTTTTGGCTAAATGATAACAATTCATCTAAATTTTTATTGGCTTTAGATTTATTGTTTTTGAATCTTTTGTTTATGTTGTTAGTTTTAAAATGCTCACCACTTGTTTATAATTTATATGTTGAATCACAGCTTTATTTTTGGTCGCTAACACAAAAATGTTGCTTTGAAACATATAATCTGTAGCTTCAGAATGCAAAATTGAGCTTATATTGATAAGTCATTTATCTCATTGTTAGATTAATTATAAAAAATGACTCAGCATTGTATGGTACTGGAGGGCAAGTCCTTTTTCATGTTAGTTTTAAAAAAATGTTAATCACCCCATGGTGGCTGAATGAACTCTCCATTGAGTTTAATTTGGCTCTAATGGAAAATTTACTTCTATTTTTTTCTTAATGTGGGACTTTTTTTTATTTCTGATTCTAGCTATGTGTTTTTTTTTTTTAAGTATTTAAAGTCACTTTTTAAAATATGTGTTCTTCTGATATATTTTTTAGGACATAGTGACTTTTGAAATCCTAATATATATCTTGTTTAAAAAAAATAACACTTTGAAACCCTTTTTGTTTGATGTTTCAATAGCTGAAATATTCTGAGCTCTTCAGTGTTTCGGGACTCACAGAGAGTGTTTTTCTGAGTTCTATGGTTGAGAAACAAGAAGCCTAAATAAATGCAATCATATTCTATTATCAGCCAGAATATTTAAGTCATGTATAAATTGAAGGTTAAGTAACTTTTTCAGACTATTTATCATGTTGAGTATTGAAAAGCTTCATACTTTTTTCACCTTTTTCTTTCTACATATCCACTATAAGAGTTTTAGCTCCTTTGGAGCTTGAGAAAATACTCCTGTTAAAGAGAAAAACATATTATCTATGTATTAAAAATTAAATACATATTATATTGGTATGTTTGAGCATGTTCGTTTGTGTAGCTTAGAAATCTGTATTTTTCTTAAAAATTTGGTTATTAAGTTTTAATTTTTACTTGACATTATCAGGATTGATTTCGGCAAACTATGTTCTTTTTAATTCAACAGTTGACTCTTGAATTAAATGAAATAAAAAGTGAATCACGTAACAGATATGTTAACTTTGTTGCTATTGAAACTTTACTTTTTACTCAGTGGTTAGTGTTAGAGTAAGAAATGTAATTTCTTATATCCTATAAAGCACAAGTGGGATAGTTTTGTAGCACCTTTATTTCGTCCCCACCATAGTTGATAGTGCAGTGGCCATGGAGGCACCACAGGAAACGTGGGTGACTAACACTCCACAAGTTGAGGCCCCCCCCTTCCCCCAATGACAGATTTGCTCATTTACCTCAAAGTAAAATGAAGTAAACTATGTAAGGAGTATTTAACGCAATGGTGACATTTCCACCCTAAGGTCAAACCCTCACAAAGTCCGGGTATATATTAACGAGTATATACATAATGCTGTGTGTTTTGTGTGCATGCATGCATTTTTTTTTAGCTTTATGGAGCCAACAGGATGGGATGGTGCACCAGTAATGATAATTATTTGAATTTAAATATAGGATATTCAAGAAAAATGTGTTCAGGGTATACTTTTTTTTACACTTTAGTAGCTGTGTGTATTATGTCTGAGGTGAATGATGGTCAAGAAACCAGTTAACCATATAAGGGGAAAAAACAATGGGTTACAAAAATTCATCAGTTTTTTCTACCTTTTGAAAATGCTCGTCCTTTGTTGTTATTTTCTCAATTGATCATAATAAATAATTAGCTTTTAAACTAACTTTGAAGAGACCATAAATTTAGAACCTAAATAAGTAAAAGCTTATTTAAAATTGATTAATTTAAAAAAAAACTTGCCTTACGTTACTTAAATATAATTAAAAGTGTGTTGTGTTATCCTATTTTTGTTGCTGACGTCATTATTCACTCTAATTAAGGCAGATGCTCATTTTTTGGTTCTCTTCCCATTTTGATACATATTTTTGTTTCTCCAATCAGCATCAGCTTACAGTCGACCATGTCATTTGTCAGATCAGTTAGCTGCTGTGGTGGGAACCAATGAGGTTTGTTTGTATCTTTACTGCAAATAGAGATAAGCTACCAGAAGATTCTATTTGATTTCAGAAATGCAGCATGGGGAAATATTTATTACTTTGTGGAGTATCTAATTTGCAAATCGTGGTGAGCTGTTAATGTATTTAAATGTGTTAAAAAAAAAAGGATGTGTAGTAATGCAATTGAATTTTCTAGACATGTCCTGTATATCTTTGCTGCATTTTATACAATTGATAGTACTATATCTGCTGGTAGCTTAAATCTGATGGGAGAATTTACATGAAACCTTTATTCTGCATTTTAGTTTGGTCATCATTCACCAATTTGTTTTACCTGGATTTGCCCCCTCCCCCGTTTGATACCAATGCTAGTCTTTCTTTATATTTTGTGTTTGTTTTTATTTGATCATTTTACATTTAAAATATCATTTCACTTTATATCTTGAAGGATTTATTAGTAGTGATTAAAACTGACGTAAAAAAAATCTGAATATAAAAAAGTCGACGTAAAACATTTAATGAAGTATAATTTTGTTTTGATTTTTATATATTTTGCATTATGCATCAAATATGTAGTATATATTTAAATATTTGGATTCAGCTTCTTGTTCGTCATCAATTGTGTTTATATTATTACATTCACTATACACTTTGTTTGCTTTATTACTTTCCCTTTTTTTTTGCTTATCTAACAATTTAAAAAAAAGTATTTATCATTCTTTTACTGTTTTTTTTACCAACATTATACAAAATTTAGCCTTTTTGTTAAAATCATTTAATTCTATTTGATTATTTACTTTAAGTCAATTTTCTTAAAATAAATACTTTCTATTGCACAATAATTTTAAAAAGAAATTTCCTTAAATGTTCATTGAGAGGTACATTAAAATTTAGTCAAACATCTTTGAGTAGTTAAGCTCATTTTTGGAATTTGAGTCCTTTACAATGTTCTTGCTCAGATGGGATTATTTTATTTTTAGATTAGTAATATTAATGAATTAGATTGTTTTAAGACTATATTCTTTCACGGTGTTCACAGATGCCAAGAGCAGAAGTTGTAAAGACTTTGTGGTCGATAGTGAAGGAGAGGAATCTTCAGGTTTGATCAAATAATTCTCATTTATGCAATTTTGAAAAACATTTTGAACTAAAATAAAGTACAGATCAACTTCTGTAACATAGAAGCTTTAATACCACCATTTAACCCATTCTGGAAGCTTTGATATTTTACTTTCACTTTTTTCAAATTTGTGCAAAATGTTGGATTTAAGACAGTTATCATGTAAAATACATAAAATATCCTCCGTTAAAAATGTTTAGCCTGGCCTGGTGAAGGGATGATGAGATGTGTGAAATCAGTGTATAATCAGAAATTGAATATGTATTGTAATGGAATCAGTGTTGCAAGAACAGTCAGCCTTCATTTAAAGCTGCTCTGCTTCCTGAGATAATTTTTTTTAATTAGCTCATTGATTTTTTTTTTTCCATCATCCGGATGCAAAAAACATGGCAAATCTATGGAGTTAATCATTCCTTCGTTTCATTATCACTAATAGTCAGTCTGATTTAGAGTTAGGCATCAGTGTCTAGTAAATGCGAAAGGCTGTCTTAATATACGCTTACGATACAATCGTGTTGCATATTAAAGAAAATTGTTTTATTATCACGATTTTTTTTTAAATCATAAAAAGAGTAGTGATGATAAAATGTCAAAAACAAAAGTTAAAATCATTTAGCTGAATAATAAAAGAAAACTATGGAAGTTGATTTCTCGTGTTGCATTTATTTTCCAGAAATTGTTGTTGCAGGTTTTGTTTTAATCTCCATGGCTCATTTGATAACTTAGGAAATGGTAATGAAACTTAAAAAAAAAATCTTTAATATACAATGACACTAAATTGTAGATTAAATGTACTATAACACTGATCAACACAACTTAGAAATAAGGCAAAATTAACTATGAATAGAGAAAGGGCTGGAAGATGTGGAAAAACTTCAAGTACTTGGGACTTGACACTCTCCATGGATGGATCCTGCATGTCTGAGATTCACACTAGAATCACAACTGCTATGGCTGCCATGACCAGACTTGATAGGAGACTTGATAGGATCTGGCAAAGTAAGGCAATTAACTTTGACTCCAAGTCATTGGAAATTCCTAGACTGCAAGCTGAGACCGACAGAAGGATATTGGTATTTTGATACCATATCCTAAAAAAAACCTGCTATGGTGAATATGAAAAAGTTTACTTGGTTTGGGCACATCTCGCACCGTAATTCCCTGAGCAATACTTTAATTCAGGGTACCCTTGAAGAGACATGCAGAAAAAGCAGCCCCAGAAAGTATTGGATTGCAACATTAAGGAATGGACTCGCTTAATGCAGCGGCTTTACTCTAAATCAAATGACAAAGATAGATATGGAGAGACCTTTCCATGTCTGCCGTCCAACCCCCACCCTACCACACACACACTAATTTCAATGACTAATATGGATGAATGACTGAAACACTACATGAAAGATTAATACACAGTAACACCATATGGTTAGTTTGTAGGCTTTTCGGGCATTACTAACCTACTGACTCAGCTTGAATTTACTGTGATGAACACAAAATTTAAGAATGCCATTGTCTTTTCTCTTTTAATTAATGTCCATAACTGTTTTTTTTATTGTTAATTCATTAAAAGATAATGTGATAATGTAATAAATATATATAAATCTGAATTATACAGCATTTTAACAGAACAGCATCAAGCTGTTTTAAAAATTAACGCCAGAAATTGAAGAAAAATATAAATGTGTGGAAAAACAGCGTTAATTGGGACACGATCATATTGGGGATTTTATTTTAACATTGACATGAACTTTTTATGTCAGAATATTTATGTTTTAAATGAAGTATTTCTCAGACCGCATGAAGAATCCTAGGCCACTAAAAATTGTTTTTTTTTTTTAAACTTTCCTAAACAACTTCTAGCCTCATAAATCAAAGGTTTTTTTAATTTCCTTTCAGGATCCTAAAAACAAACAGTTTATGCTATGTGATGAACAAATGGAAACTCTGTTTGGTAAATATTATTGTCTAAATTATTTGCTTCAAATGTCTGCAAGTTGGATAAATCATATTTTTACTTATGGTCATTTATATATTTTCATTTTAAAAAATTATTTAAACTGGTTTTTCTCCTTTACAGGTTCAAAAAGAATAAAGTTGTTTGGTATGATGAAGTATTTAAAGAAACATATAACGGACATCCCTCGTTAATGGCACATCTTTATCTTTTCTCACAGCATATTTGTTGACAGCATTCTTTTATTAAAATTTCTAATTGCATAGGCTGTTATGAGACGTAATAAAAAATGTTTTTTTTTTAAAAAACTATGTTTAAATTAAGTTTTTTCATGTAAAGTTTTTTAGTGACAAAAATTTAGGGTTTTGTGTTCACTACAGTTTTGAATTTCATGGTAAATTTATTAAAAGCAACATTTATATCCTAGTCAGGAAAAAGAAAATTATGGACCTAAAATGTCATTTTATTAATGTGAAATGTAAATTTGTGAAGGTTGTAATAATTTTTCATTACTTCTCAACTAATGATGATGTCTTTTTAAAAGATATATTAAAAAAGTTAAAAAAAAAAAGAAAATATAATCATTTTTTTCCAACTAAGTTTAATATCTCATTTGGTGTGAATGGAGAGTTTCAAATGGTAACTAGAGTCTGGGTTAGAGTGCTTTTTTATCAATGTATTTATATTTCGGTGACATTTTTTTTTTTCATTCAATGGGAATGTTTGTTTTCATTTTTCTCATTATTTAAATTTCTCTGAATTTATCCATGTCATTTGTTTAGCTTTGCAAACATTAGCATTACATTAATTAGCCATCCTAGCTTTGTCATATTAATGAACGTGTGTATTTATGTCATAATGATTATTTACATGGTTACAGTTTATTTTATCCCCAATATTTTAAATCTTTTTATATCACTTGGTGTACTATTTCATATTATTTTTTCCTCTAGCAGATTTTAAAACAATGTGTTTGGGTGGAGTTCCTCCTCTTTGTTTTTTGATTAAATGTTAGGAGTTATAATTTGTTTTCTTTACACCATTTGAATAAAAATCAAAATCTCACATTTATGCTTAGTGTTTGTAAAATGTGTATAAACTGATTCCAGCTTTGAATGCAAAAGTTAATATGATATGAAAATAATAATCTGAAATGTATTATTATTATCATCACATGTTTATGATTTAACTCATATTGAATTTTTTGACCTAGTTTTTTTGTTTTAAAAAAATATATATATATATAGCTGTAAGGGGTCATCTAAATTGGAAAGTTGTAATGTCATCTTGCATTAAATGCTGTTCTTTGGTACACATTTATAGAATACAACTAAATGAAATGTGTATTGGGGAAATTATAAAGAAACATGTTAAAGACATTTTGTATTTTTGTTTTATTTTCAACATTCTTGTATCATGAAATTGTATCAAACTCATTTTGAAAAAAAAACACTTGTGTAAATAAGTAGCATTTATTAAAGATAAAAACATTTTCACAACATATGTATTTCATCATTACCTTTTATTTGTTTTGAATGATATTTAGCAGAAATTTTTATTTTGTTTTGTTAGTAATGTGTAATTTTGAGCACATAAATGCCATTTTTATTATAAACATTGTGTTACACATTAACAAACTTTTTATTTGAAGGGAGGTCCTCTGTCTAGCTGCCAGAAGAAGTTTATATATAGGTTGGCCTGTTTAATTCTTTAGCACCTCTAGCGCTCGTTCTCTAGGGTTGCATTGCACAGAAAGATTTTGAACAGAGTAATATGGGCTGATACATACTGATAGCCATGACACTAGTTTACTGCTGAAACGAAGGGAGGTTACCAGTGCATTTACTCTCCTTTCTGCTGAACTGTGCGAGTGTTGTAGACAAATTGTCTGCCCTTAAACCTTTTTTAATCTGTATTGTAAAGTCTAGATGTTCCAGTATATCGATTAAAGAAAGAAAGAAAAGAGAGCTCTTCAGTTAATTTTTCTTAATTAGATTTTTCAGTTTTAAACAAATCGCCTAGCCCATCATAAACTGATAAAGAATTCATTTTGTAATGTTCCCAGCCCACTATGCCACATTGGTTTGGACGATTTATGAATCCGTTTTTGACCCCTTCACTTGAAATATTTCAATCCTATCCTCCCTTGCACGCCAGGGTTTTGTAACTTATTGGGTAAGGGATATTTTAATTATTATTGCTAGTTCTTAAATTTGTATAAATGTATAGACTTAGTATATTAAAATGCTGATCAGCTCCCTAATCTCCACATCACCTCCTCCCATTTTTTCCCCCTTCAAATTTTGATCTTAAAGTTTAGTAGAACATTTTCAGATATTATCACTGCGTTTAATGTGATTAATCATTTAAAAAAAAAAATAATTAAAGATGGTGATGCTTATAGTCAGTGTTTCTCAAAGTGTGGGTTGGGGCCCACTGGGGGGAGGGGGTCGAGAGGTGATAACAATTCCGTTGAAGTCCCATCATCGCTCGAATTACAAATCGTACTATTTTTTTTTTTTAATCATATAATGTTGGTTGATCTGCCGCTGATCCTCACAAACTGGGTTTTTTAAAATATTTAGCCGCATGCCGGGGCGGAATTAGCCATAATTATGTATAGAATACAACTCAGTGAAATATGTTTTAAAAAAAAGTAAAGTAAATTTCTCTTAGCCCTATCGGGAAAGATGAAGCGTAGAAAACATCTGTTTCCATAACCTCGGCATATGAAAGGATTGTGTGGTATGCACAACGCCCAGCCGCCTTTTAAATGGTACCCCATTTAAAGCTGGACTTGTGGGACAACTCTGCACCAAATTTCACCTGGAAAAATTACCACGGTTCTCACAGAGGATTGAACCCAGGATTTTCAGGTTGACAGTCGAGTATCTACACCACTCGACCATCCGTCCCTCAAAATATTTTTTGGGCAAATTAAAAAGAAACATTCTCACAACATTTTGTATTTTTATTCTAACAGAAAATAATTCGAATTCGCTTTCCAATTTGTTAGACTTTAATGGCGTTTGGATCTCGAAAATTAAATGGGAAAGGCCGGGGGGGGGGGATTTTTTAGAGTCCACCCCGGGCGGTAAAAAACAAACAAACAAACAACTATTTACTCCGCTGATTTACTTTCTGTTATCATTTTAAAAAAATGTCTTTACAAGTTGGTCCGGAAAACGGAACATATTTCTTAAGAATATCGCAAACGTTTGAAAATCACTGCTTTAGTCCCAGCATACCTATCGTATAGTCAGGCGACTGCCACATTACAAAAGGGACAAAAGACACACTACCTAACAAATTTGGGGGCCCTGACAAGTACTTTTTTTTTAAAGCCCCCCCCTTCCCCCACATGCTTTAGGAAACATTCTAGAATGGTTTTGTTTTGATTAATAAGAATATTTTTTTTTACCGACATTATTACTTGTGAATGTCATGAGATTTTGATATGATCATCTCAAGCATTTTTGGTCATAGCTTCGATTTCTTCTGAAAACACTACCGATAGCCTTACGTTGGGCTGAAATTCTAAAAATAGATCTTGGTACTTCCCGTATTGACAGATATGTAAAGCTGACGTCAGTCTTCAGGGGCCGATCCAGAAATTTTGTCTAGGGGGGGCACAAATAAAATGTGTCGGTAATTTCTTGATATATATATATATATATATATATATATATATATATATATATATAGGGAAAGAAAATATAAAACGTTTTTGGCATTGAATTCAGGTAACAGATACCAATCCTGTTATAAAAAATACAGTTCATATTGAATTACAAGTGTAAAAGGCGAGTCCACATATAAGGGATATCGCGCGCAATTTGATGGCGGGCAACCGATTGCGCAGGTGTGGACGTCGATTGCAGATTGTAAGCAATCGCTTGTAATATTGCGGGAGATTTAATTGCATAGGTTTGTATAGAGGTTGCGCAAGTATGGACAGGCAAGTTTGCTGGCGATATCGCCCATATGTGGATGCGCCTTAACACACAACATAGAGTGCCACTTAATATCTAAATCCTATGCCAACACTTAGGCCCCCCCCTGGATCGGCCCCTGGTCTTTGTGTTTCTGTTGCGAGGAAGTTGTGTTGTTTTTTTTTCCAGAGCCTAAGTAGGAAGTTTTTTGTGTGTATATGTTAGATTTTTATTTTATCTGATCGATGTACTGATAATCACAGCTGAACGATAACATTCAATCCTAAAACATAGTTCGCATTTTTTAACTGTACAATTTTTAAAAAATAAGATAATAATTGAAGATACATCGTATTGTTTTTTTTTTTTTTGTATAAATAAATAAATATAAACAATCTGAAAAAAAAAAAAAAAAAACAACTGACAAAGTAACTAGATTTACCGAATGCACAGTTGACGAAAGTGTAAACCGATAGGGCTTAAGCAAAGATTTGACACTGTGCACATATGATCGGGCCCATAACACTAAAGCCACTGGATTATCAAAGAAAAGCAATACGCACAGGAGTATGAAACAATTCTTCTGTTTATTTTTAGTTTTGTTGTTTGTTTGTTTGTTCAACCTAATCAAAGATGCATTTGGGTACACTAGGCTAAAGTACAATTGGAAAGGGGGGGTCACTAGGCGAAGGTAATTTTGGGGACCTAAGCAAACCTGTCGCCCTTTGACTCCCTCCTCCTCCTAACTTATCGCCCTTTGACCCCCCCCCCCCCCCACTGAAACTGAAACATAATTTTGTCCCGAGGCCGAGGCCCACTACAAATCCTCGAATTGTCCTTCCATATGCCTCGGTCCAGATAGGGTGCCCCTATTAGCAGTGGGGGGGGGGCTGTAAGCGAACGTCTAGTTTGACTAGCCATTATTTCAACAGTTATGCAAGACTGGACACAATACAATAAGTATTCCTCTTGTCTAAAGGGGGAGTTAACAAAAATATTTAAAATACAATTAAGCCGTACAGTTGATATCCCTGTATTAATTGCACAGGAAAAAAAATGAAAGTGTAACGCCAACACACCAGCCCCGTAGCCCGGGGGGCCGTGCCCCCCCCCGCTAGATGTGGAGTGCCCCCCCCCCCCGCTTAAAAAGAGGAAAGAATAAAAAAGTAAAGGTACCCCCTTGCTGGTTATTGGTGCCTCCTTGCTTACTTTGAACTGGCTACGGGCCTGCAACACACCATCATGTAATGGTGGAAGGGAAACTGAAAGTAGTTTAGATTATAGAAATTTGAAAAAAAAAAGTTTTTTTTCCCTTGAAATAATAATAACATAATAAAAAGATTCATTTTAAAAACAAAACGACTTTTCTGTCTGCCATTACTGTCTTACTAATCCACTTGGTTTAGGTAGCCCAACGGTTCATAACCATGGTACGCGTACCCCCATGGGGTACAGGAAAAGGTCTTGCAAAGGTGTGTGTGTGGGGGGGGTGTACGCAGCGACATATAGCCTACTTTTCGTTTAAAACAACCGAGAAAGGCGATCATATTCCTTACTTACAAGCGACGGTTAACAGTGGATATATTGTCGTACACATTGGGGTACAGTTGCGAAAAACGTTGTGAACCGCTGAGGTAGCCTATATTTAGCTGGGTTATTGAGTAGGCCTAGTTATTATTTTAGTTTCTGACACTTTGGCCCGTAAAGAGGTCACAGAACTTGTGTAACATTTTATTCATTCTTCGGAAGAACCTCCCGCTTTTTTGTGTGTTGTTGTTGCTGTTTATGTTGCTCAGAAATAGTAGAAACAGTTGTTTACACACATAGTTCAATCCTATTGGCTCACTGACACAAAACGTTTCTTTTTTTTTTTAAAGGAAATTTCGGTTTGTTTAAATACAAGTCTTTCCGTCAAGTCCCGTAACTCAAATGTCGACAGTACTTAGCTTTAAAACAAGGGAAGAAACCTGCACGATTGCCACTTAAATAAAACTGATTACTTGGCTATTATTTGTTTTTTGAAATCAATTGCATGGTGTAATAAATGAAAATAGAATGATCTCATTCAACGATGCACCTCTCATCTGGCAGTATGTAAGATAACTTAATTTTGAAACATGCATAGACAAGACACAAACCAGTGCATGACAGTTGCCTCTTTACCTCTTTGTTTCTTCTTCCATAAAAAATATAACGGATAAAAATCTTGTTCTGAAATTTAATAACTATTTTGCACTTTTTTTTTGTGTGTTACACAAATACGTGTAGATTCTAAAGTTTGTTTGTCATGTCTACGAATCAGTGATTTGTGTGTGCACCTATTCAGGTGAAGTAGTTTCATATTATAAGTTATCCTCCTTGTCTCGTACATCAACCGTATGTTTACTCAACAAATTTATTACGATTGTTTTCTTAATGTTAGCGTCTATGGGTAAGCTATATGGTGGAAGCCTTTTTTTTTTGCTAGCTCACTCATAAAAAAATGTTATTGATTCGTATAACAAGCCTTGGTGCACACTAAGAGATGCAGGTCACATAATAAATAGTCATTAACTCAGAGGCTTGCATAGGGTGGGGAGGGGGGTCCAAATTCGAGAGTCCCCGGGTCCCAGCTTGAGGGGGCCCCCAAATTATTTTTACATTAAATATTAAATACAATATCTCATGTCATGGTGTCGAATGTCAAAATGCACGGGCCTCCAAAGAGGCCAAGTCCCTCCGGACCCCCAAATCGCTAGGTTCGGCACTGCAATAACTGATATATTAGCCTCTTTTTGGCCCCTGCATTTTGACATTCGACACCATGACATAAAATTGCGTACTTAATATTTAATATAAAAAAATTTTTGGGGCCCCCTGAAGCTAGGGCCCAGGGTCAACTTTCGAATTCAGACCCCCTCCCCCACCTTAGGTACGCCTCTGTCAATGTAGGTAGTGTAAGCTGTTTAAACCAACATGTAGGGCCTATACAAATACTGGGATCTTTTACTTGTTGATGAAAGACAACAACTACAATAATAAAAAAAAATGAAAGTTAAAGAGACAAAGAAGTTTGCCAATCAAAACACACCGACACACAATGACACACTGTGGTCCACACACCGACACACGCAATGACACACTGTGGTCCACATTCAATTAGAAATGCAAACACTACCGACCGAGATGGCCTGAACGTAATAGTGGCAAACAAGCACGTGCTTAAAGTCACGGAGAACTATTGTGGACGAAATATATTAGTTTATAGTACTGGTCATTGTGCATGCCCCTCCTCCCCCTCATACACACATACAGTCGATAGTTTATAGTACTGGTCATTGTGCATGCCCCTCCCCCCATACACACATACAGTCAATAGTTTATAGTACTGGTCATTGTGCATGCCCTCCCCCCCCTCATAGACACATACAGTCAATAGTTTATAGTACTGGTCATTATACATGCCCCTCCCCCCATACACACATACAGTCAATAGTTTATAGTACTGGTCATTGTGCATGCCCCTCACACACACAGTCAATAGTTTATAGTACATGCCCCTCATACACACACATATTGTGCATACCCCCCCCACACACACATAGTCAATATAGTTTATAGTACTGCTCATTGTGCATTACTAAGTAGAGCGAACAAGCAGAGGGGGCTAGACAAAACGCAAATAAAATAACACTATCAGTTGTCCGGCACCGAACGCCATTTTGATTTGTTTACGTTTTGTCAGTCACTTTGACTACATTAAAATGGACTCAGATTCTCATTATTTAGTGGAACAAGAACTTAAATCTAGTGACAAAAATGAAACTAACACTCGCTAAATCAAAAAAAAATATATAAAAACATTCTAAACTGACCAAAAAACATTTTTTTTCAACTTTTTCAAGAAAAAACACAAGGTAGCCTCACGACACAGGCGCGCATAAGGCCAAACCCCTCACTTTTTTTACAAAATGTCAAAAAAGTGAGGGGCAGTGCAAAAAAAAAACACACTGTGCATTATGTTTTTTTTAATAAAAAAAACTTTTTTTTCTACATTTTTTGCGTTTTTCTTAAAATTAAAATTTTTTATGTGAATAATTAAAGAAAAATATGCATATTTGAAAAAAAGTCACCAAACATTTTTTTTTTGAAGAAATTGATTGATAACTGAATATTTCATTTCAGAAATATATGTAGATTAATAAAATGTCTGAAAAAATGTTTTTGTTTTTAATACTTGTTTTTTGTCTTATTGCTGTTTGTACACTTTAAAAAAAAAAATTTTGTTTTGTTAAATTCTTTTTTTTTAAATATTATCAAAATTCATTTTCACAAAAAAAAAAGCTGCACAGTTTTAAAGCCTATTCAAAGAAGAAAAAAATGATATATCACACATATATGGGCTATAAAGGAAACAGACAATATAGTCCAAAATGTAAGGACACCTGTTTGGTAATAAAAAAATGCCAAAAACCTGCCGTCGATTAAGAGTTAAACAGATTTACTTGTCTCTTATTAATTGCCATCAGGTCACCGCGTCCTTACAGGACAGCAAGAAGCTACGTGCTACCAGATGCTGTTGAGAGCTATAAATAGACCAGCTCATTGTTATGGTTATACAGCTCTGTGGCATTGGCATTTATAACGAAGGTCGCGATTGGTCTAAAACTAGGCTGCGGGACTGCATTGTGACCTCTGGTATTCGTAAAGACTCTCAGTCAGCTGTAAAAGTAAACAAGTGGTTTGTGTGAAGAGGGAGGAAAGGGGGGTGGGGGTAAAAAAAATTAACCACGCCTCTTTTGACCTCATTAATATATACTAAATGCCAATATGGCACTGTTTTTACAACATACAGAACAAAACTAGAAAAGCCTAGAAATACGGTTGGGGCAAGCTGTCCAGATAATAGGTGAGAAGTTGGCTGACTTAAATCAATGTTTTTATTTTTTTTAACTTTTTTTTTTTTAAATCTATAAATTACAACGACCCCCTTACCTCCTCTTCATTTCTTATCCATACTTGCAAACCTTTACATATTTTAATCTCCCATATTGATATTCATATCTTGCATACTTGCATCGCATCAACACACTCAACCTTTCACCCCACTTAACCTCTAAGTCTGTGTGTACTATGAGATTGATCGGGATGTGTTGGGGGAAGCGGAAAAGGGGGGGGGGGGGCTTTAAGTTGGTGCGATGCATGCGTGCGAAAGTACGTCACGATATTTTGATGGAGTGCAAAAAGAAACGAACCTATGTAAATGTTTAGAACTTAGAACTATGTCACAAGAGCAGGGGTGGGATTGGTAGGTGAAGGGTCGCATTTTTTTGTTAAAGATTCGGAAATTCAAGAAGGGATGATGAAATGTTTTTGTTTATGTTTTTGGTCAAAAGTTTCAACGATTTACCGAAAGAGTGATGCAATGTGGGATAGGGATTAGTCAGCTAAGAACGTCACGGGTAGGTTGTTTACAACTTTATAAGAGTTTTATTTTTTTAGAAAAAAAAAATGTTGGTACATGAACAGCAAATATGTTGCCCATATTTGATGTCGACAACGAGTCAATAGAATTAATGAAATCACCGACCTCATTGGCTTTTTGTTAATTCAAGATGTATCTATGTCCCGTGTACACTAAAGAAATGTGAGGCGTTTATTGAACATTATGAATTGCACCGAGATCTAATAGAGTATGTGTGCAGGCCAGTAGCAGGTCAAAGTAAACAGGGGGGCACCAATACCCAGCAAAAGGGCACCTTTACTTTTTCTTTATTTTTTCCTCTTTTCTTCTTTTTTAAGCGGGGGGGGGGGGGGCTCTCCATACCTAGCGGGGGGGCACGCCCCCAGTGCCCCCCCCGGCTACAGGGCTGTATGTGTGTATGATTGTCTGTGTACTGTAACGATCTCTGTAATAGAGCTCAGTGTTCACATGAGACACACCCTTAACAACCCCGCCACACACACCCCTCGAACCCCAACTCCCCCAATTACTTTCTCTTTCCTGGAGATGAATGAGCTAAAAGTACATCTGCAGTTCAAACAACAAGTTTTACAAGTTTTGCATGTTCTGTTTAGAATAATATGATCTTTCTATATACATAATATAACAAATGCCCCTTTTTACTTTTCAGGCACATCTGAAATTTCCATTATGTGTTGATTAAGTTGTAACATATCTTAGTGATGCATTCTTAGTGATGTTACATCTTCGCAAAGTGGTTTCAATAGATCATCAAACTATTAAACTTTACTCAACTTTATGGAATCAGTGAAGTTATTAGTGGGTGTGGGGCGATACAACCCGGTCTATATACAGGGGTGGCATTTTCACCACTATAGTACTTTTGGGCACGGAAAAGGGGTGGCATATTTGAGTGACTCTACTATAGATCTAATCTTAGTCGAGGTAAACGTGAGGTGTGTGTGGGTGTGTGTGTGTGTGGGGGGGTTACAAAATTATTATATTTTAAATCGCACATACAATTTCAATAAGAGCGGAGCCGTCCATTTGGGTGGAAGGGCACACTGCTTAGTGTTATAACCTTAAAATATGTAGGGTACAAAATGAGGGAGGGTGGAGGCGTCCTTTGGGTGCAACTGGTGCAATGGATCCAGGCGGGGGTGGGGAGAGGGGCATCTGTGGGGTGGAGACTTGTTATCGAGACATAGTTTTGGCACTTAGTCGTGGTAAAAAAAAAAAGTGGGGGGGGGGATATTTTTGCACCAGGTGGATGGATATAATAGTTGCTGCATTGGTAATGAATCTCAACAAAAAATGTTTTTTTTTCACCTAAGAGTATACAACTTAATTAACTGTAGGTAAAAAAACGGTTATAATGATTTGGAAAAGGGGGGTGGGGCGGGGGTCACATGGCACCTTTATTTATCGGGAAAATCCGGGGTATTACAGTTAGTAAATAAATTTAAAATAACGTTTAAAAACTAAAGAAACAGTTTGATAGTAGTAGGACTGTGTGTACATAGATAAGATACCATCAGTTAACTGCATCGGCAGCAGAATGAGCATACGCTGATATCCGCCTTGCATGGTTGCTTGTATGGTTGATAAAAATAAACAATCTGTAATTTGATTTTGTACTTAAAACTAACTGTATTTTTCATAAAATTTGATTGACATTTCATTGCTATCCTGATTTACCATAATACACGTTAATGAGGCCCGTAGCGTGCGTGGTCAAAAAATGATGAAAACTGTCTGAAGTGCAATGTTTGGAATTTTTTAGGGCATTCTGTGTGCAAGCTACACTTAAGATAAATACAATAAATACATCATTCAACTCAGGACAAAACAATGAGTAAATACTGAAAATTACAGCCTGATACCTCTTTTAGTTTTTGAAATATTCGCTACGCAATATTCAATAATAGAGTATAATCATGCAATTTCATGCAATTTTTCACCAAGAAGGCGTTAAGACACCAACATGAAATTTTCACCATAGCTAGTACTTGCCAAGGTTAACAAGTGTGCAAAATATGAAAAGTGTGAATTACTGTCCACATGGTCATCTGGGGGTCACAATAAGAGCAAAAATGGATGACCATGATGCTTAAAGGGGCCCACCATGAGTACACTATTATTGATTAACAGGAATTCTCTATCAAAATAATAAACACATATATGGTACTTACTAATTGTATAACAAACATCATTTCATGTCTTATAGGTTCTTGGCTAAACCGAGTCAAATATGGATGAAAACTGTCTGAAGTGCAATGTTTGGAAATTTTTAGGTCATTCTGTGTGCAAGCTACACTTAAGATAAATACATCATTCGACTTAGGACAAAACAATGAGTAAATACTGAAAATTTCAGCCTGATACCTCTTTTAGTTTTTGAAATATTCACGTTCAAATATCGCGAAAATGTAAATGTCACGCGCACTCGCGACTACCCCTAAAAATTAAAAAAAATCATATCTCAGAAAGTTTTTGACCAAATGGCCTAAAATTTTCAGGAATCACTCAACTTTGAATGTACCACAAGCCCTGAAAATTTCAGGAAGATCTGAGGGGGGTCGGGTGAACAATTGTCAAAAAACTGGTTGAGTTGACATGGAATGACCCCCAATAGACTTTCGGTATTAATTCACTATTGTTTAACATAGAAAGAATTGTTCCCATTAAGTTTTAACAAGGTGTACCATATAGGGTTAAGTATTTTTGTTTACTGAATTAAAAAAAAAAACTGGAATGGAGCTGTTCATTTATTTTGGAGCCCCCCCCCCCCCCCCACGGGCAGGGGAGAATTTGAAGGTATCACCGATGAATGATAAAAAGGCGCTACGTGGTACAAGAAATTATTTGATCACTAAAAATGTTGGATTTAAAAGTTAAAAAAAAAAACAAATACAGACCATCAAGTACAATCCCAAAATAACCCACATTGATTCACGTGTGTTTGTGTGTGTGTGTGTGTGCATCTTCTATTGATCTGGATTCCGGCACAGGGACTCACGCTATCTGCACGAGATCATATAAAGCCGTATCGCAGTGTACCGAAATATAGGTTTGTATACGTGTTCTACTGCAGAGATAGTCAAAGTTGTGTACTCTGTTAGGTTGCATCTGTGGGTATACATGTGTGCCTACGTGTGTATTGTAAAGGTTGCGTCTGTGAGTATATATGTGTGTACTGTAAAAGTTGCATCTGTGGGTATACATGTGTGCCTACGTGTGTATTGTAAAGGTTGCGTCTGTGAGTATATATGTGTGTACTGTAGAAGTTGCATCTGTGAGTATATATGTGTGCCTACGTGTGTATTGTAAAGGTTGCATCTGTGAGTATATATATGTGTGCCTACGTGAAAATTATAAAGGGTGCATCTGTGAGTATATATGTGTGCCTACGTGCGTATTGTAAAGGTTGCATCTGTGAGTATATATTGTGCCTACGTGTGTATTGTAAAGGTTGCATCTGTGGGTATACATGTGTGCCTACGTGTGTATTGTAAAGGTTGCATCTGTGGATATACATGCATGCCTACGTGTGTATTGTAAAAGTTGCATCTGTGAGTATATATGTGTGTACTGTAAAAGATGCATCTGTGAGGAGTATATATGTGCGTGTCTGTGTGTTATTGTATGAAAGGTAATTTGTTTTAATATTGAAAATAAAATAAATATGATGGGGTAGTTACTATAACTGCGATAGAGTGTGGGCGGTGGACACATTTAATGTGTGTGTGTGTATGTGTGTATGAGCGTGCGACTTTGCCACGGACTCTCGAGAAATTCGGTGAGCTATTGATTCCTTCCTCCCATCCATTCCCTCCCCACACCAGGATGACCCCCCCCCACCCCCAATCTCCCTCCCTCTCTCTCTCTCTCTCTGGTTCACGGTGCCTCGTGTGACCTGACGGCACTTTTCATTAACGGGTTTGAAAAGAAGAAAAATGCAACACTCTTCTATCCGACTGCCATCTTCCCTCTTCAACCCGGCCTCCCCCCCCCTTTCATCTTTCGAAATAAACGAAGCCGTTTACTTTGTATTTTTTCATTAAAGATGAGCCCATAATATAAAAAAAAAAAACATTTAGACTTGGAGATGGATGAGGGAAAAGTAGGGGGGGGGAAGGGGGGAGAAGTGTTTTGTATATGTGTGTGTTTAAATTAATGTGAGCGTATTATCACGACCCAAGCTAAGAACATCTGCTATTGGTTAAAAATTACTGATCGATTTTTTTTTAATGCGAGTACGAAAAAAAAATGTATATCATATCGTTAGGGCATGCCCCCCCCCCCTTACACTTGCCCAACCCATCCATCGCAAAATGGTAAGCTATTTTTTTGTAAAGTCTAGGTTTATCTGGGTTTATTACCGTGTTGAGTTTTGTGTGTGTGTGTGTGTGTGTAGATGGTTGTGCAATGTGCCTGTCATACTCGTCTTCTGCCGTCTTCAACTTGTAGTAATTATTAGATCAATCTTAGGGTATCATCTCGATTATAGACAGGGTCGCCGCGTGGGTGTAAGGGTGCAACCTCAACACATGTCAGGGCTCAGGGGGTCCCACCAGTTGAAATAATCTAAGAAATAACTTAATTAATTGATGGGTGGGTGAGATCAGAGCGCAGAATGTATGTCAAATAGCCTACAAAGCGCATCGCTGCTTTGTTTCATTTTCCTTTATAATAGTGTAGCACAGCATCTCGTCTCTGTGTGTGTGTGCTGCACGTGAGTCGTGCAACAATTCTTTCTGGTGCGAAGGCATAAAAAGACGCAAAAAAAAAAAAAAGATTGACAGATCATTAAATAGAAACAAAGCAAGATATAATAATATTCGCGAGTACATTTACATCAAAATAAATGTATACAAGATTAGGAAAAGAGAGGGTTGAGGGATTGCTTAGGCTATAAAGTGTTAGCAAACGAAGGTTTATAAGTAATCTATTGAGATTGTAAGAAAACACAATGAATATGACGCTACACTATTTATTTTTTTTACTGGTAAAATGTTTTTTTTTTATAAGTCAAAGTTCAGCAAGGCGAGATAAAAAAAAAAAACTACTGTAGGGATGCTAATGTTGTTTATCCACAGCGGATGAGTCATGCACAACGACAGCGCCACCTTCGAGAGAAGCGCGCTTTTCAAATTGGACTGAGGGAACAACCTTCTGGATAAAAACAATTGATATTGGGTAAAAAAAAAAAAGGGCGCGCGTTTCTATTTCTGATCATCGTTAGGCTTAAGATTAAATCAATAGGGATGCTAGAGATAGGCTTAAAATTAAATCAATAGGGATGCAAGAATGAATAATAATGCATTTTTAATAAAAAAAAATGTTTCGTTTTTACTTGTTATGTAACTGTGAAGTCAGTTATAGCGCATACTATATATATATATATATATATATATATATATATATATATATATCACTGAATTGTAACACTGTATATTCGCAAGAACTGATTACAATGTATTATATTTCATACTCTCAACATTTTACGTACTAGAAATATGCCAGATTGGAGAAGATACAAACAATTGATCAACTGTTTTTTTCTTGTGTTGAAAAATCACGGAGAAACCTTATAATCAGTCTAACGAGCACTGATTTTTTTTTAGCTGTGTCTAAGGCTATAAAGAGCTTCATTAGTCTAATGATTAATTAAATCCTGTATATCAGTGTATATTTTTTGTAATAGACTGTTATCATTACAATAATTTAAACTTGAAAAGGGTAATGCTTGAAAGGCATTAGAAAGACTGAAAACTTTATAAAAGAAATAAGCCTATATATTCGGTCTTAGCCAGGCTTTTTATAGGTACAATGAATTACCTTTTCTTTAATGTTCTGTTTCATTAGAGGTACTGAATAAATTTAATGATGTTGGCTATTGAAAGACACAGGTATTAAGTTTTTCATAAACACCAACTAAACTAAATTATCTCTACTCATTTAGTAAGAGATATTTATTTGAAAGATAAAGTTCCTTCAATTCATTATGTGTGGTGAACATTAAACTAAGCAATAATTTTAGATTTTATTTTTTTACAACCAATCAATAACTTTTTTGTAAGTAAAATTTTAAAACTTAAATAATGTATTCTAAGAAGGCTAATCTTTCACCAATGCTGTAAGTCAACAGAAAGCACTTAACTACCAGAATTAAATATCTTCATAAAAAAAGTCCACATTATTATTGTTTGGTCCAGCAACATTTATTCGTTCAATGTTGTGAACATTTGAAATATGTACAGAATTTTTTGTTAAAGTTAATTAAAATCTAAAAGTATCTCATAAACTGTGCCCTTACCAAACACAACATTCAAGAAAAAAAATGCAGTTATTCATCATGCTAACACATACAATTTAACACACAGACATCCATAACAATTAACATACTTTGTCCCAGTAAGTAAAAACAAAACAGGATGACATTAATTAAAATGACAAAATTAATATCAAAACAAATTTTATATATTTGTATATATATATATTTATATTAAAATATTAACATTTTCAGATCAAATTATTCCACATTTTGCCATTTGTTTTAAAATGTAGGCTATTTTTTCTGTAGATGATAAACTAAATGGTTTTCTATTTAAAACGACTGATAGAATGAATTATATAAAAAGTTGACCTGCTTTCCAAACTGAAATAATTATCAATTATTGATAAACTAGGTCAGGTGGCTTAATTAAAAAGAAAAAAAAAATACAGATTGATGCTAAGTTGACAGAACAGCAGCATCACAATGATTGTACAGGTAATGAAAATTTTGGTTACAATTATAACTAGTCTTCCCTTACGCCTTTCAATAAAAACAAATAAAACCTTTTTTTTTTTCAAAAATAGTGGGTAAAAAATTTAGCATTTGAATGTCTAGGTTACTTAATGGAAGTGACCGATACTAAAAAAAAACAATGCAAGTTTGGCAGAGCTAATTGTTATTAGCAGAATTAACAAGAAAAACATGGTTAAATAAAGTATAAGAACTAAATAAAATTTCTAAAAATTAAAAAAAATCATTTGTGTTCTTATTATATTGAAAATTACCCATATGCTAATATATTAACACATTTTCAATATTATACATACAATGAAAATTGCCATTATGATGTAAAAAAATTTTAATACCATTGTCTACATTCAGTTTTGGCCTTCTGTCTCTTATCTTTTATATTACCCTACCATTCTAATTTCACTCTTTTTTACAATCCATCTTCTTCAGCTATAATAATCAAAAAAATATAACCCCTCTTTCTAACATTGCACATTATCTACATTTCAGTTATTGAGAAGTGGTGATGTAAACACCACTTTGAAATTTGATTCACCCGTAATTGCATTTTATTAAAGTATTAGGTTTTATGTGTGTGTGTATATATATATATATATACCGTATATATATATATATATATATATATATACCGTATATATATATACCGTATATATATATATATATATATATACAGTATATATATATATATATATACCGTATATATATATACCGTATATATATATATATACCGTATATATATATACAGTATATATATATATATATATATATATATATATATATATATATATATATATATGTATGTATATATACACACATACTGAAAGATCAACATTTACAATCAATCAAAATTTTGTTTTGGTGCCCTCCTTAACAATTTTTAAGAGGTACCACAGTCCACAGCAGTCATTCTTTACCTAGCTGCCATTAATAAAAAAAGCCATTTTAACCTCATTTATGTTTTTTTTTTGGTTCTGTAGGAAAAGGGATGAGACGCAACCAAAATAAAATGGGAGAGATCAGCGCAATATTTAATTTTTAACGGTGATTGAACATTATCATTTTACTTATTGTTTTTTTTTCTTCTTACTTTTAAATAACAAAATATTTTCAAACTATACACTCTTTGACATTACTGGATAAAATTGAAATATTTCACAATGGGAAAAAAAATCATTTGAATACTTGGACAAATATTATATTAATAATTCAATAGGTTGCTAATATTTTGAGAGTAATATTATTTTGAACTTACTAATTAAGATTCTTTTACTTATTATGCCCTCAAAAATTAAAAAGATTAAGTTCATAAGAGTCTTAAAGAAATGTTTTCATCGTTGCAGGACTGAAATAGGTGGGGCGCAGATTTATATATGATTAAGATATGATAATCCATACATTTTCACATCTGTTGGATTTTATTTGAACCCCCACTGAAAAAGACGATAAGCAAAAAATATTCTATTATCTTTCATCTACACTGATCAGAAAATAATACAGGGTCCTTTTAACAGATTGTGGGTCCCCAGGCGCAGACCATTGTTTTAGGGTTGCTACGATTACCACTCTAATGAAGGGAAAAAATAACACAGAACCCCTTCACTCATGGGGCTTGCGGAAATATGTTCAGGATAGTCTGATACAACAAAACAGCCCTTTTACAAGCATAGAATTTTCAATGATTAACTCAGTATGTGAAAGACTCAATGTTTCTTTTACCTTATATTTTTTCAATTTCAAAATAGGGACTTAGAACTTGACACTTTACTACTTAAAAGTGTATGAACCCTAACATATGAACACAACAATGCTGCATATCATCAGAAAAATGCATTACAAAATTTAACCTGAGACAATATTATTTAATTTATTTTGAAAAATCACTATGTTTGGGAAGGAAACAAATCACTAGCTTCAGTATCTTGATTTACTGCTGTGACAACAAATTTGCCATTATTAATTTGAAAATAGAATATAGGCAGATTAAAGGTTCTTATTAGAAATATATGATATTAAATGTGGTACACATCCGTCAGAATAATATTTAAGTAAATTTCTGAAAAATATAGGCGAATGACAGTAAACAATTTAATTTAGTGTCTATAAATAATTATGAATATGGGTTTCTTGAAGTTAATAAAACTAAGATCATTTATTTTTTAAAATTACATTTCTATTAAATATATATTTCATTTTCACCCTGATTTTGTAGGCAATGTTTATAATTATATGCTACAATTAAAACCTTTGTTCTAACATATGAAAATGAAATGTGGAAAAAAAAACCCAATAAAATGTAACCAACAAGTAGTTAACAGCCCAAATTAATAAGCTGGAATGTACAGGCCTACTCTAATTTTTGATAAACACCAAATCATTTAATTAACAGAATATTTATTTATCATTGCCTTATGGATTTGATGGTTGCTGTACAGTACCACCTACCACGGTAATTCACATCATTATTTATCAAAGGTAAGGTCTTGTAAATTAATAAACTTCATAAGCCTGTAAATTACAGAAACAAATTTTTCTTTTGGTCGTACATAGTGTGCCCATCTATGACAATACTAACTTTTTACTAATTTTTTAACTTCAATAAGAATACATTTATTTAGGCCCTATTTATTTATAACCAACTACCAACTAAAAAAATTATTTCTAAATAAAAAAACAAAACAATCTATGATCATATCAAATTGAATTATGGCGTACTGCACATGGTTCTTGTTTTCACAAATGTTCAGTTTAGAAAACTGAAATCGTCTTTAAGGCCTATAAACGAGTGGTTTGTAATTATTTAAAGACCTATTGTTTTGGTTAGAAAATCTGATTTTCAGACTGTGCAATAAGAAAAAAAAGTAAAAAATTAATAAATATTTTGAGAAAATAGCATATGCTATTACGTGTAATATGATAATATTACTTGATTAACCAAAATGTTACATTTTAATAAAAATAATAATTTTCATAATCCATTTTCGCCATCAAAAGACTTTAAATTATTCTCTTCTGAAATAACCTTTTGTTATTTCTTTATTTTTTCGCACATAATAATAGTTGTTAAGTATTATCAAAATTTTGACATCATGTCACTCAGCAATCTTAAACCCTTTATTGCAATGAGAGGTGATTCTGTTATAAATTCTGGTTGCACAGAGGTATAATACAAGGAAAGACATTTAAAAGTAGTTTTAAAAAAAAAAACAGAAAGAGCCACTGGCTTTGTTTGCAGTTTTTGAGAAGGCACACTTTGCACAGGTCTGATATCTAATAAGCAATTCAAAATATAAAGTGCCTATTTAGCCTTGCAGCCTCTTAACTTCATAGAAAAAAAAAGTGTTAAAAATCAAATCCATTTATCTAACATAACCAAATAATTCATCATAGAAAAAGCCAAATCTTTTCATATTTTTTTTTATTATATATCACAGATATAATTTTTATCATGAGAACACCACAGATGTGACAAACCAAGCTACCAAACAGTAACTGTTGTGGTTGCCTGACAACCATGCTATCAATTCAAGAAAAAAAAAACACAAATGTTCTATAGTAGTATGACATCCTCTAAATCACAAAAAGTGCACAATTTAAAAAAAAAATAAAAAAATCAAGCAATTTAAGTTTACAAAAGTCACCTAAAAAAAAAATTAAAATTGATAAATAATGAAAGTAAGCTAAGAAGAGTTTTTTTCAGGGCCAAAATTGTTCTTTTTAAAAAAAAAAAAGATTTCTTAAAACTTGTTCATGGTTTACAGAGTCAACTCTGATGGTGCTGAAATGGAGGTGGGAAATTTTGTGGAGGATGCGTTAATATGATACAAATAGCCCCTTCATACAGAGGACGCGTCAACACAGGCACAACATACACACAGACATAAGTATAAATACACTAAATACATTTATACAATGAACAACTGTTCTCACACCGTTTTCTGTACACTTAAGACATCCACACTGGCCACATGCTAGATAAAAAAAAAATTAACATGAACATATGACATGAGTGGCTCAATGCTATTTTTTCTTTAATCCTCAGGATAAAAAAAATTATTAACCTCCTTTAATACCTAACAAGGACCTGCGCAAGCATTTCATTGTTCACTTTCACAAAAGTGTCTTGTGTTTTGAAAGAAAATTTGTACAGTAAAAGTTGTCATAGATAAATCTGTCATGACTAGCAGAATTTAACTAAAGTATACTTCTGGAATGAACTTTAAAAATTTCACAATATCATCGATTTGTTAAGTAAACAACACTCAAAATTTTATTTATAAAATAAAATCTTTTAAACTAACAATCACAAGTTTACCTTTAAATCCTTGACAGTAACACCTTCCTTTTAGCGGATGTTAATCCTTACAATAGTTAGTTTGTAGCAGAGAGGAAAACAAGTGCAGAAACTTGGTCAAATTGATAGGCCAAAAAGACTGCAGCAACACTTTATCACTATATTAAAAAAATGAAATTCTCCCTGCATGTCTAGAGGCCATAGTCAGTCTAAGCACCACGCTCATCCTAAGGGCATAACACGCACTAGCCGCCTCATGCTGCCTACAACGTTGCCATGCTAGCATGGACTGTGGAACACTGAAAGATGGGAGGCGGAAGAACCCATAGCCATTTGGAAATAAATCACAGCTTTCTTGAAAAGTGTAAAAAGAAAATAATCAAGAGAAAGGGCACACTGGATTCCCATTGATGCTTACGAATAGACTCCATAATCTGTCAGTTTGAAACCTGTTCTACAACAGTGTAACATGAATACTGATTTGAGAATGACAAATGCTTGAAAGCATGAAGAATGCTGATTTATATTCTTTCTAGAATATCAATCCTACAACCTCAAATATAGAAAAGTTTTAAGAGACAATAAATTTTACTTAGTCTGTAATAAAATATCATGATTTACTCCAAACCTTTGGTCTATTTTTTCATTAATTTTTTTTTATATTTGGGGGGAAAAAATGATGATTAAAATAATATATGCTCATAAAAATTGTGCTGACAATACTTAACATATATTTTGTATAACTTGGCCAGCCAATTGTGAATCAAACAATGGCAATTATTCTACCATTCCATTTTATGCTACATAAAACTAAATATTCATAAGCACAAAAACATTCATTCAGATTAATCAAATGTTAATGCAAATGTGAACATACTGTTATGTGTACATAAGTGTTACATTTGCTACTGTTCATAAATCTGACATAATAAAAACTGTAATTCAAATATATTAACATGTACAACATTAACACTTCATTCAATGAATCTTCTTTCAATTTTTTTTTATAATCCATGTAACTGCACACTAGTTAGCAAGTCGTTTGTCCTCATGAAAAAAAATCAATGAATGAGCGATAAAAACTGGTAGTAATCCAGATCAAAATGTTCTAGTTATAATCCAGTCCAAGTGTGACTACAATTTTCTCCACACAACATTAAGTCACTATGTATTTTAATAATAGTAACAAAGAGATGAAAATTGCTGAACAACGCAGACGCTCATTTTTGCTGATGCAGCTGCAAGCAAATTGAGCGAATGGGGAAAAAAGAAAGGAGCTAAAGATCAAAGGGAAACACCTGAATCTTCTAAAAAGCTGCTCCTGTAATGTCGACAATCAGCACTGCCACCATCACTACCAAGACTTTCAATACTGCAGCGATCATCACTGTCACTTTGGAAGCCGCCAACTATATCTATTTCATCTGAGGAAAGAAATTCATTTATCCTGAATATAATGATTATACCATCTAAGTAAATAGCTAAAAAATAATTATTTATAAATATTGTAAGTAGTTTATATATATGTAATAAAATGTATATAAACTACTTACAATATTTATAAATGTATAGCAAATTAAATTGTTTCCTTATTAATTTTTTTCTTACAAAATTTAAACAAGGAAATAATACGGTTTAAGTTTTTTTTAATGTTTTAGCCTTGAAAAAAATAACATTATTTTCTTCAGGGATATTCATTGATAACAGAAAAATTTGCCACATAAGATGAAACTCTTAAATCAGAATTTTACAAAGTGCATATTGCTTTTGGTAAAACACTTTTTTAACTAACCGGATTCTTCAGATTTGATGGACGAGGTAGAGGATAAAGATGAAGATGATAAATTTGTTGCTGTACTACATTCACTAATACTGCGCTCCTGGCGCAATCGAAAAAGGTTGTGATGATTGTGGTTACTTTGCTGAAGCAGGAATTCCAACCTGCGACGAAGATGTCTATTTTCTCTTTCAAGCTGATCTCTGAGTAAGATTGCTTTTCTCTCTTTCTCTTCCAAGTTCTGTTAGTTAGGCAAAATAATCACATCAAACTACAACATAAAGATTATTTTAGAAAAAAAAAAAGAATTTAATTTTGTAATGACATTTTTTTTTCATTTTCATCTAGTTCTAACAGCTCAACCAACCTTTATAAACGTCCTAGCTTTAGTTAAGAGACCTAGAGTTGTATGCCTAGATGAGTCAACGCCCAAAGGTACAAGATCTTTTAATCGCTCTAAGCAGTGTCTTAGATGAGCTCGCCTGTGAAATACAAAGTAAAAAGTTAATTTCAAATAAATTTCAAGGGGCTTTAATTGGGATTCAGATTTTACAGTGTATTTTGTAAAAATTGCACAGAAATGAAGTTCCTTTTTGATCCTTTAGTAAATATTTTTTTTTATTACTAAGTCAAACTGGGTAAGCATGTGGTTTAGTTTATGATCTGTTTGCATGTAGCCTCAACAACATACATTATTTACTAAAGGCTATTACTCTGAAAATAGGGGCTGTTTTACTAATGTTTTAAGAATTTATAAAGATTTTTAATTACATAAAATTATTCTATGTTGCAATTAACATTATTTAACAAAACAATTTAAGTCTGTTTATCCTCAGTTATTAAAAAAAGCATGAAGATTGAAGGTGTAACACAAACTTTAAAAAATATCAATTCATATGCTTGGATTTATCTACTGACTGTGTGTGTTAAATTTCATCTTAATTAAAACAAACATAAGTACAATGTCAATGTCGTAGTAAGGGAGAGGCAACCAAAACACTTGTCAGGGGACCAGAAAAATACGATGGCCATGTCACTTTCACAATTAATTTGTAATTCTTTATTATTCTGCTGGATAGTGAAATCGATAGTGAACTTGACTGTCATGCAGAGACTTTGCATCCAAAGGGTACAGGGTTAATTCAATCCCTGGTAAAGCCAAAAATATTATAGCTGACTTGGAGAGGAGATTGGTTATTCTGCTAAATCGGGGAGGGGGGGGAGGAAAAGGAAGGTCAGAGTGACCCAGCTGAAGTAGTTTGTCAAGGATTTAGAACTTTTAACAGCAGCTCTAACTATGTAGTACACCATTTCAGCCTATGCAATATATTTATGATATAAAAATAATTATGTATACAGTACAGTACAGTCATACTTAAACTTAGTGTTAAGAATGAACTATTAACTATGGTATATTAAAAGACCACACAATTAAAAAAATGCACACTTCAGGGCTGTCAGAGGCGTAACTAGGGAGAGGGTCCAAATTCGAAAGTTTCCCCGGGCCCCAGCTTTAGGGGGGGGGGGCAAACATTTTATTAAGTACATTATCTCTTCTCAAAATGCAGGGGCCCCCAAATCCCTAGGTTCGGCACTGTGGGCTGTGTACAGCTTTATCTATTATTTTAATAGTCGTTTGTGATCTCCAATAAAGACTGTCCACAATAATATATAATAATCTGTGGTCCATCACTAATTTTAGCTATTTTTATATACTCTCATGTCCGAAGAGGTAAAAACAATGGCAACAAAACAACCGGGCCACTTAAGCCTTTGGTGGTGGTTTATTCTATTAAAATAAAATAAATCTTTTTTTTAAAAAAGGCTACTGTGCTAACATCATTCAGGCAATCTGCCAAGTCGGCTGCATGAGATATGAAAAAACCAAGTACACTTTGGGGCTTGTCTTAAAAATAGCTTTGTTCTTGGATTGGTTAATTTAAAACTTAACTTTCGCCATTTCGTAAATTAACGTTAAACAGGGAGAAAATCTTTAAGCCCTGGAAAACTGGTCTTTAATCAGATATATTAGAACTCAGTGCTCAGTAAAAGAACCAGCAAAATTCAGTAATGCAGCAGTGATATACTATAATGTAGCCCAATGAATAGGTGGAAAATTTTGGCACCAATAATCGTTTCGTAATCTTATTCCCCCACACTCCATACCCCGTCCCCTCTCCGCCCATAACAACAACACGGGCTGTGCATGCACTTGGCATTTAGGTCAAGGTTGTAGTCATTCAAGCTCAACAACAACCTCGCAGCCGGGCCGAGCTAGCCGACCTGCTACCAGGAGGAGAAACAACTACTACAGCCCCGGGACAGCTGCTGTCATTATCACTGCTAGTTACGTGCATACATTTTCATTTTATCGATTGTTATTTTTTTTCGTGTGGTATTATTCCTGTAAAAACATTAGTTAGAACACAAATGATCACGTGATCCTTGGAACTTTTGTTTTTTTTTTTGTTTTTTTTTTGCTTAATGTTTCTGTATTGAACAAGAGCCAAAATAAATCGTGATAGAGAAACACCTGTATTACCAGAAACACCTACATACAAGACATAACCCGCATTTAAATCTATTTTTTTTTTAAATCATTAAAAAATTAACTCCAGAAAATATGTCCGCAATATTAAAAAAATTTAATCGCGCAATAGGTTGATAAAGGCAGACTAACTACCCAAGCTGTATGGACGAATGAGGAATATCAACAAACCCAACAAGTTGAAATATAACTAACTAGAGAGCAATATCTAAAGTATCATATGTTTGTATTAATCAATCATATTGTGTAAAAGGAATCCCCCCTTCAAATGAATACATAAACAACCCGGATATATAAAGAAAAAGTAAATATTTGGAAGTAAGTGTTAACTTAGAGCAGAAGGGTATATAATTATTAAGCACAAAGTTTAACACATTGGAATCTGTAGCTATTCCTTTATTTTTATGCCTACGAAAAAACGTTTAATTCTTATACAAACAAAATGGCTACTGATATGACTTCATAAATTACAAATACTGTTTTTACAAATACACGTTTTCCTCCTTCATTTCTACAGTAGAACAAGAAACGGCTTGCCGCTGTGTCGGTCATAATATGCATTGAAAATAGTAGATTATACAATTCAACAAGTCAGCATTAAAAATAGATAGTCAATGTGCAATGTGGCTTTTCAAAAAAAAAAATAAAAAAAATCTGCCACAAGCGCCGAGTGTTAAAGGCCCGGTCTGTGCTAAAGTTTTCATTTGTCGAAAAAAAAAAAATGTTTACTTTTTGAGGTCAACTCCACACAACTGCTGTCCCGAAGGAGGGAGGAGGGGTAAGAGGAGGTGGGGAAGGTGGGGGGGGGAGGGAAACTGAGGTCAGGCTATGCCGTAACTGTTATCTGTATCAAAGCGAAGGTCTGTTTGTCCTGAAAGGCGGGGGCAACTACGCTACTCCAGGCACTAGGCGCGCGGCTCTCGCTTTGTCCTAAAGACCTGTTTACCGCTAGCGGGTGACTCAGTTAAAGGGGAAAAAAAAATGAAAACCACTATTTACTTGGTGTGCGTATGTGTGTGTTTATTTTTATGGTAACCGCCTTCTTCCCATAATTCCTTTCACAGAGAGAGAGGCAACTACACGAACACATAATAAACAAAACAGCGCTGTATCCAAACAATTCCAGAAACACTTCTAGTTTTTAATGTAGTCCGTTAAAACTCCTAATCCCAGAATTATTATAATATGCACGTTTAAAACAAATATAATTCTTTATCCATTGAGAAATAGTACAAGTCACATGACACTGAGAATTAAATTTTAAACTGCTGAGCATACGTACCTATTTTTTTCAAGCTCGTTATGTGTGGACCTGTTGTTGGGAATCAGAAAAAAAAATCCACATTAATTCTGTTAATGAAAATAACTTTAAAATTAAACTAACTAGGTGAACAGGCCTTAGAAAAAAAATGTTTTTACTTAAAGACTATTATTCGTACAAAAGACTAACACAATTTAAGAAAAACAAACAACAATAATAATAAAAGGATTAGCTTCATAAACGAATGTAAACAAACCAAAATACAATCCTGACTTTGAGTCAAATAACAATGATTAATTATAAAAACAAAAGCAACAAAAAACAAAACAAAACAAAAACAAATAAACAACACACACACACTTTTCAAATGGAACTCGTTTAGTGATTGTAAACTAAGACAAATGCTGAGCGATGATATGAGGGCTGTCGACTTTTTGATCAACCTACCTGTTACTTTGAGACTTTTTGGATTTCGACCTCCTTTTTGAAGAATTGTAATTTAATTCGTCAGGCATAGGTAAAGTAGATGCATAGCCATGTTCGGCCTCTGTCATAACAGTAATAATAATACTAATTGAAAACAGAAAAAAAAGGAAACTATTTTCAAGACTACTTTCAAAATTTCTAGGTTTAAAGAAGCAGCAACATTTGTGTTTTTTTTTTAAAAGGAGAAAAATGTAAACAATGCAAAACAATGACTATATAACATATTCTATTTACCTCTATCACGTCTTTCAATAAAGTCGGCTGCCTGTAAAAGTTGCTCTATGCTGTGCATTGTATAGTTGTAAAAAAAATATAACAATGTATTATTTTATCGCAGTTAACAGTAAAAATCCTTGTAAAAAAATGTTCTGTTATGATAATAACAGAGTCCTGTCTCCAAAAAAACTCCAATGACCAAAGTTGCCCTTCTTCGTCGACCGATCCGAACCTAACTCAAGATACGAGGCTAAATGAAAAGGAAACAAGCTGGCTGAATGTTTACAAGCTGGGCTGGTCTTTCATTGGTGCTCCGGGAGCGGAGCGATCCAATCGGCGAGCTCGTTTCAAACAGCGTAGGGCGAGAAATGTATTTTTGGGGTAGTAGGAATACGGGAAAATGTGGCCAGGCTTGCTGGCGTAGCCACGTTACTGGTCCGCTCGCTGTATGTTGGTAACTAGGAATGCAGGTAAAATTTACTATACAGAGTTGTTGTTTTGATTTTTTTTGTTCTTCTTTTAAATATTTTTTTTATAGGTGTAGGTATCCTAAACGTTTGATACAGGTGCATTATATGCATTTGAAGTGGTATTTAAAATTCAAAATGGAACCGTAGGGGGGGGACTCCCACGAGGTATTGTTTACAAACATGTGGTCTAACAACACGGCGAAGAGGCCATAGCAGAACTGTCACGTGCTTCTACCCCCCCGGCCCTCTCTCTTCCTCTCTGTAATCTACATCTGTCCTTCTTTGCTCCCCCCCTCGCCCTCCTCTTCTCTCGCACCCCCTCAGCATCCCTGCCCACAACGTCTTTAAATTTGCTGACAGGACAATATCGATTGACATAAGTGATTTTTTTTTTCTTTTCTTCAAAACTACGATATCATGTAGCCTAAGAAAGCATGAAGTATTGACTGTTGGGAGGTGAGGGTGTATGGGGGTGAGTGAGGAAGGAAGGAGATTGCATTAAGTAATCGATAAATGATATGTTAATAAATAAAATCAGTACGGTGAGTCATATGCATATCACGCATACATGCTGCCGTAGAATCGTATGTCAAAACGTATTGATTTATTTATTTTGCTTTTTTTCAATGTTGGATGCATATCCAGTGCCGCCGAGAGGGGGGGGGGGCAAATGCCCAAGGACCCAGGGAGTTTTAGGGGCCCGGACTGAGCTGTCCAATCAACTTTTGAAAATATTATTATCAGCACGGGGGGGGGGCGTGACAGCCCTGCCCAGGGGCCCGAAATTTCTGTCGGTGGGCATGTGCATATGCTGTCTATCTTCCGCTTTTAACACCCACGCAAACAAAGGCCGTCGCCGGTGGGGCAGTTAACGGCGGGCGCCCTGGGCCCCGACGCATACATGCTGCCGTAGAATCGTATGTCAAAACGTATTGATTTATTTATTTTGCTTTTTTTCAATGTTGGATGCATATCCAGTGCCGCCGAGAGGGGGAGGGGCAAATGCCCAAGGACCCAGGGAGTTTTAGGGGCCCGGACTGAGCTGTCCAATCAACTTTTGAAAATATTATTATCAGCACGGGGGGGGGGCGTGACAGCCCTGCACAGGGGCCCGAAATTTCTGTCGGTGGGCATGTGCATATGCTGTCTATCTTCCGCTTTTAACACCCACGCAAACAAAGGCCGTCGCCGGTGGGGCAGTTAACGGCGGGCGCCCTGGGCCCCGACTTCTGAAGAAGAGCCCCGTCCAAAAACAACAAATTTGTTACTGTGTACACTACTCGTATTTGTCTTCCTGTCTCTCTATTTTTTAAAGCCCCCAACACCGCCACCACCCCGCTCCTAAACCTCCTTCTGCGCACGGGGGTCTCGGCATATCTTAACCCACCTGCGGCTGTGACCTCCATGGCCATTGGCAGCTGCTATTATTGCTAAAAGTGGGGGGGGGGGTGTTATAAAAGATCCATACGGGAATGTTCATAATGTCGATGTATGTATTCATCACAGTATGGCAGCTATAGTATCAGGTAGAATGTTTGTTTCTTATATCCACCAAACCAAAGGTTAAAACGCAGATGCGTGGGGGGGGGGGGGCGGGTTCAAATTCGAAAGTGCCTCCGGGCCCCAGCTTGAGGGTGGCCCCCCCAAAATTTATTTATATTAAATATATATATATATATATATATATATATATATATATATGTATATATATATGTCTCTATATACTGGTATATATCACTGTAGACTCTGTGTGTGGCTATGTAGGCGGTCACAGGTCTGTATAGTTATCACACATGTGCGATCGGGATATGGCCATTATGACACTATGGGTCGTCTTTATTTGATGTTATTATTTTATCTTACTTTGTTTACACATGATAGAAAGCAAAGTTAGCCTGAATCTTATCTGTTACACAAATACATTATATATATATATATATATATATATATATATATATATATATATATATATATATATATATATATACCCTTGCTTAAATGCTAAAAACATTTGAAAGCATTTCTAAAGGTTTCCGTTTAAAGTTTCGCACAAACAACAAGGGTAACATTATTTTAATTGCTTCGCTTTTATTGTGTGTGTGTGGCCTGTATCCACCCCCCTCCCCAATCCAACATAAGTGTTTCGTTTAAAGGGAACAGTTATAAAATATGTCACACATGTTTTGTTTACATTTAGACCGCCTCTACACATCATGTAGGCCCTCGCTACACACTCAGCTCGCGTGCTGCGACACACACAGTACATTCACTCGAGTTCACAAACTAGCTGGAGCGTACGAACTTTTTCTCTACTTTTTTTTTTTTAAAAAGTCGATCAACCGGTGGTCACGTTTCGTTTTACACCCATTAAATTATAACGGCTTGATTAGAGAAAAACTATTTGATCTGACACCGCCACATCTGAAATGTGCTAAAATAAAAGGTTGTTTTAACCCCCCTCCCCTCCCACCGCCTTTTCGTCCTAAGCAGCAATTGACATTGATTATTTTCTGAGTCGTGTCTAAGGCAGATGTACTTTAAGGACGAACTTGGATCTTTGTGTGTGTGTGTGCGCGTGTGTGTGTGTGTGTGTGCTTTTGTGTAAGCTAATAATTGTAGACAAATGGGTTCGATACACACTGTTCTCGTCCTTCATCCATTGTATGTAATGGTATCAATTCCACCCTCAGCAGTTGCTCTCTTGTTCATCTGACTCGTCTAATTGCTGCCTGAAACTGGTATATCATTTTCGTTCTCACTATTATGATCGGACATTTTTTTATACGACCTTCTTGTCTCGACTTAAATTGCATTTTTTTTTCGTTTATGTCTCTAATACCTCTAAATTCTAATTTCAAACTGTTCCCGAACTTGGTTCAGATTACAAATCGTTCGAATTCCAAGACAGTTTTTTTTTCTTCTTTTAATTCATTTTTTTTTTTTGCAAACTAGATGTATCACTCGGGTACTCGGGTACTCGTTGGTGCTTTGGTTGTACAACTGATGTGTATGGTTGAGGTTGTGGGTTCGATACCAAGATTGTCCTGTCGCCATCTTGTGTCTTTTGCGGCGCCCATGTAAGAACAGTGCACAATCTTCTCTGGTTTAGTTGGGAAAACATGGCCCCACTAAACTTTCCCATTTAGTCATATATAGGTTTAATACATGGGCAATGGTACCAGCGGTTTGGGGAAAGTACTCATTAGCGCCCACACACAAACACAGACACATACACAGACAGACACACACACAGAGACAGACAGACAGACACACACAGACAGACACACACACAGACAGACACACACAGACAGACAGACACACACACAGACAGACACACACACAGACAGACACACACACACACATATATATATATATATATATATATATATATATGTATACAGCCCAATACAAGGCACAGAAATTTGTCAAAACATGTAAGGACCGTGACTTCGAAGAACTTGTTTGAATAAGTCTTACCCCCCCCTCTCGGCCCCCCGTCCCCCCACATCCCGGGCCTGTCACACTTGGTCGACATTTTCACACGCCCCTGTTAAATAGCATCATGAAATTGCCTCTGGCCGACACCGAACATTTTTTATTTGTATATCTGAACTGGGCAATTCGGCTGCAAGGCTGCCACAATAGGATTTCTTTTTCAAAACACAAAATGAAGCAGTGGAAAAAAACCCCAAGATATCAGGAAAAAAAACAACTCAAACTTTAATATATATATATATATATAAAATCAAGCTTTTAAAATATATATAAAAACTCAAAATCCAAACGCTTAAAACTCGAACATCTCGGCATCCGAAAAACAAATTTGAAATAATTTTTTTATCATTTGTACAGTTTCCCTCACATTCTGCAATTTATAGAAATGCATTTGCTGTTCTTAGGTCAGCATACGTCATCCAAGTCGGATCTTTGTAGATGTCACTCTGAAACTGCTTTCTAGCCTGATCGGACGACAGAGCAGTAGCCAGGCATGTCAATGACGTGAATGATACCGAGCGCTGCATGTTCTTTACAAAATTGGCATGTGCCGAGACGTCGAGCGAGTGCGCGAAGTTAAAATATTAAAGAGCGAACTTTTATCCCTTGACCATCCAGGAAAATCACAACCACTTTAGGGAGGGAGGGGATTTCAAAATACACCCCCTCCCAAATCCCCGTCAATGGTTGTCTCTCAGGAGATTGGTCAAACTGACCTATCATCCTGAATGAAGTGTAAATCTTCTTTATCAAAGCACGTACATTTGCTGAATGTGCATTTGTTGTACCCATCCGCGCGCTATTTTCAGCGACATACATTGTTAATGTTGTACGTTTCACACTGACATACATTGTTAATGTTGTACGTTGCACAGTGACATACTTATATTTATAACCTTTACAGTGACATACTTAGATTTTTAACCTTCACCATGATATACTCAGATTTATAACCTTCACTGTGACATAATTTGTCAACGTTATCAGTCTCACAGAGACGTAATTTGTGACACTGCTTTAAAAGTTTCACAGTGAAACATTTGTTACTGACCTAAGATTCACAGTGAAACATTTGTTACTGACCTAAGATTCACAGTGAAACATTTGTTACTGACCTAAGATTCTCAGTGTCATTGGTTGTTACCGTTGTGATCCTGACGCGCGTCAAGTGACGGTTATCGCTTCAGACTGGCCAACACTGAGACCTGGGTTTATATTCCTGACCGGACACTGAAACTATTCTCCATTTAGACCTAACGAGGAATGGGCTGCACGTTGTCGTCTATTTACCAAGACATGCCGAATGCGGCGCTACCGAGGTTGCCCTATAGAATTAGGACAGTACCCTTTGCCCTTTAACCCCAGAGCCACACGTAATAAACACATAATTTTTCCATATTAGGATAAATACATTTTTCGTTGAATGAAATCTAAATGATTTGTGTAAGGAATGAGAACACGGCGCGTTCTTAACGGAGCTGAGTCTAATGGTGATTTACACCATTGTCAATATCTGTATGTTAGATGTGGTAAACACGTACCCAATAAATGTATGTTTGATGTCGTAAACACGTACCCAATAAATGTATGTTTGACGTCGTAAACACGTACACAATATATGTATGTTTGATGTCGTAAACACGTACCCAATATATGTATGTTTGACGTCGTAAACACGTACCCAGTATATGTATGTTTGACGTCGTAAACACGTACCCAATATATGTATGTTTGATGTC
The DNA here is from genome assembly GCA_021962125.1 of Bulinus truncatus. Lineage (NCBI taxonomy): Eukaryota > Metazoa > Mollusca > Gastropoda > Planorbidae > Bulinus > Bulinus truncatus. Next base: position 473,091 of record JAGDYQ010000287.1, on the reverse strand, counting down.
GTAAACACGTACCCAATATATGTATGTTTGATGTCGTAAACACGTACCCAATAAATGTATGTTTGATGTCGTAAACACGTACCCAATAAATGTATGTTTGATGTCGTAAACACGTACCCAATAAATGTATGTTTGACGTCGTAAACACGTACCCAATAAATGTATGTTTGACGTCGTAAACACGTACCCAATAAATGTATGTTTGATGTCGTAAACACGTACCCAATAAATGTATGTTTGATGTCGTAAACAAGTAAATCAAGCCAAACATCCCGTTCTTGATTATTCACAGAGCCGTTCTTATGTCTTTGGGTGCCCTAGGTGGAGACTTCCAGAGATATGCGAGGGACCCTAGGCGAAAAGTAAATGTCTGGGCGCCCCAAGCAACAGATTTAATTGAAATCAATTCTAGATGAGGCACCCCGTTGGTATAAGAGCTGCATTGTTTGCCCCATCCATACGAACGGTTCTTATTATTCACACGAATACTATTATTCCATTTATATATTTCTGCACATTTTTTTTGCATCGCTAAAGACAGATCAATTATTAATAAAAGTTATTTACTGGCTAACATTTTGTATTGACATCAGCGCATTTCACTTGCAGCCCCTTTTTTTAAAAATTATTATTATTATTATTATGCTGACTGGCCAATTCTGTTATAGTTAATTAATTTGTATTTAAAAAAAACAAAACAATACCAACAACAGTTCGTGGCCTTAAACTTAATTGACTGGCGGTGATGGTGATTAATGTACCGGTGATGGGTTGATGGTGTTGATGGTTTTGTGCTCTTGTTGGTGCTAAAACGGTAGTTGACAGAAGATATCACAAAATATCACTTCGCCATCTCGAGGGGGCAGACGTAAAAGAAAAAAAAAATCGCTTTCACTTTAAACGGTAGAGGGGGGGGGGAGGAGGGGGTGTTTTTGTTGTTGTTGAAGGAATATGCTGACCTCACATTTTCTTTTCGAACTGGGTCAATCTCTGGCCACGTGACGTAAAGCACTGACCTCATCGGGTCATTCGTGGGAAGACCCACAAATATTTGACCGACTCCTCCTCTCTCTCCCCCCCCCCCATTCCGCAGCTGCCGCGCGCTTTGTTTGTTCTCTTCACCAGGTACCTGACCACTGGCCAGCCGATAGAGAAACGTACGTGCGGTAGGGTCAGTCGGTCAGTGACCCTTTTTTGCCACGGCTCAGGTATCAAGTTGAAAAATAACGGTGGTGGTGGCGGTGGTGGTGGTGGGGAGGGGAGGTGCGTGGAAGACTTTATTCACCCGGACGGAGCTGGTCAGCGAGTGTACCATCTACCAATGAGTGGCACGCGAGGGCGTCTATATCTTCACTTAATTGAGACGATTAGACCCGGACTAGACGAACGACGAGACAATCCTCTCAACTCTTCCCAGTTATCCGCTCTTGGTCAGACTGCTGGGAATGTGTTCGGCTTGACCTTTTTACAGTGAGTGATTCTGTTTGGACTGATGCAGGTGTACGCGCACGTTCTCCCCCCACCCCTTGACACTTGTATCTCATTGTTCCAGTTATGTCTTTAGTTTTCTTTTTGTATATCTCTATCTCCCCTCCGGGTCATATGACACCGTGTTATACGATTTGCTGGACTAAGATATTGACCTATTTTTTAAAACGAAGATTCACGGTTTTCATCTTGTGGACCAATGCGCTCGCTCCTTTGACAGCACTGATATTACACATTTCTACATCCCGCCCAGTACCCCTAGGGTGTTACTTCATATATTCATTCATATTAAATCTGATGGGTTTAAGGGTGGATGGATGGATGAAGGGATTGATGGATAGAGATGGGTGAAGTAATGGATGGACGGTTGAATTGATGGATAAAGACGAGGTAAGAATAAATTGATCGATATATGTATACATACACTGGATAATGGATTGATGTCATGAATTGATGCACGGGATGTCGTGAGTACGAAACAATGGGGATGAAGTGTCTTCACTTCAGTCGTGTTGAATATAACGAGTGACTGTTACTGTCAAGAAAGAGGTCACGATTAGGACAGTCATTAAGGTTTCGGTGACCTTAAGTCCAGTGTTTGAGATTTACAACAAATGTCAGCTGAGATACAGTTGGTCCTGGTTACAACAATGTTTTATGAAAACTAACGCTGCATAGAACTATAGGGTCTTTGACGGGTACCTAGATAGGCAAAACATGTCAAATTAAAATATTTCTAATTAAAATTTTTCATGTAACTTTTTGTTTATTATTATTGTCATTTTAAAAATAACACAATAATTTAAAAGCCTCTGCCTAGGGCCCAAAAAAAAAACGACTTGTATCGGTCCTGTCTGACAAACCATGTCCCAAAAGAGCGAGAGTGGCAAGAGGTCGCGATGCTGCGAGTCGTCGCGCATGTGACGAGTTCGCCTCCAGGTAGGAACTTGTCGCCGGTTAACTGGGGCCTCTCAGACCACAACACCAACACACAAACACACACACGCACCCACGCACGCACGCACGCACTCACGCACACACACGCACGCACGCACGCACACACACACACGAGAGAGAATATTTCCTGTAGATGGGCATATACAATAGCATCAAGAGACCATTCATTACACGTAGCATGTGCTCAGGATTTATAAAAAAAAAACAACTTGGGTAGGAGGGTTCATTTGTAGAGATGGTCATCCACTGGCCAAATGACCTACCAACTACTTTGTGTAATCTTTTGCAAGGTTTCTTCATTGTCATTTGGCTCAGGTTGGCTCGTCCTTCAACTTGTCTGCCACCCAGTGGCTGGCTGGGTTACAGTACCTGTACGTTCACACACACACACACACGCACGCACGCACGCACGCACACACACACAATGATATATAGTAGCCACGAACAATTCTGTGACTTCCTTCCATTGTCTCTCCCCCCCCCCCCACCACACACACACACACACTCCCGTTCCTTTCAGCAGTTACCCCTCAACACCCTTTGGACAGGTAACTGGTAAGGTTCAATCAGTCCACACTCCTTGATCCAAAATGACGTAAGCACGTATCTAAGGTCCCCATAGTTACTGTATACCAAGGGCGGCAACTGGTGTGGTTTTATTCTTTAACTCTTCTTTGTTCTTTTTTTTTTGTTTTCTATGCAGGTTTCTTTGACAGTCAAACAACCAGGGAAGAATAAAATATTTCAATATAAATTTCAGTTCTAGGCAGGGACCTTTTATGTTAATTTACCAGGGGCGGCTACACATTTTGTCTCTTTCTCTTCCATCCCTTACCAACCGAGATATCAATATTCCCCCACCCCCTCAAGGCGTTATGAATTTGTATTGCTCTGTTCAACAAAATAATGTTATTCTCCCATGTAAACTGGTACTTAGGGACCAGTTACCTCGGTGATATCCCCTCCACTCCATCCTTGATTTACTCCATTGGTCTGTGGGTGGGGGAAGCCATTGCGATTTAACGTTCGATCAATCGGAGCTGATTGAGAGCCATTGACACGGTTGAGATCTACTATTCCAGAGTTGGCAGCGATCTGCATTTGTCGAAATTCCTGTAACTGCGCTGGACTTTTGGGTGGCGACTAGCATGGGCGTATTCATGGGGGCATTTGCCCCCCCCCCCTGGAGAGAGAGAGGGAGAGAGAGAGAGAGAGAGAGGGAGGGAGGGAGGGGGAGAGAGAGAGAGAGGGAGGGAGGGAGAGAGAGAGAGAGGGAGGGAGGGAGAGAGAGAAAGAGAGAGAGGGAGGGAGGGAGGGGGAGAGAGAGAGAGAGAGGGAGGGAGGGAGGGAGGGAGAGAGAGAGAGAGAGAGAGAGAGAGAGGGAGGGAGGGAGGGAGAGAGAGAGAGGGAGGGAGGGAGGGAGAGGGAGATAGAGACCCCCCACCCCACCACTGCCACCAGTACTAATCTCTATCAAATTTGTAGCAAAAATGCTATAGGGGCCCCAATGTTTATGCATAATGCCCCCAATGATATCTCAGTTTTTGCCCCAGATATAATAGTCTCCGCCTACCCCCCCCCCCCCAATAATCTGAAAGCAGCCCTGTAAGTGAAGATTTCTTTTAAGTGTAATTATTAATGGAAGCTACCAGTAATGGAGGTTGTTCTACAGATAGGATTGCCGGTAGCTGTTATGTGTCAGTAGGTATGTGTCTAGATGCACGCGTGTACGCACGTTAGTACTTTTGCGTACGTGTGTGCGAGTGTGCTGTTCTACATACCAGACTGACACATGGTGTGTGTGTGTGTGTGTGTGTACTGTGTACACACGGTCGAACACGAGATATGACACGCTCGTCTAGCCTACCGGGATTACGTGGACGCTAAAAATAGATTTTTTTTGGGTCTGATCTTTATAATCTATCTCAGCTCCGAGCAGTATCTTTGGTAGATTGCCGATAACATTCGCACACGCCCGCACACACACCCGCACACACGCTCAGACAAACAAGCACATAAACATACATTAGCACGCACGCGAGCTTACACACACACACACACAAAGGTAAAAACCGTCAAACTTGCATACATAATCTTTCAGTAATAATCTTCTGGCCTCCTTAACACTGACCAGATCAGCCCACCGGTCAAGAAGCCTTAGATTTAGGATTTTTTTTTTATTGCGGAAAGAGAGGAGAGGTTCCGAGATCTTATATCTGACGATCAGTGCCGCCGAGGGGGCAAATGCAAATGCCCAGGGGCCCGGCGAGTTTTAGGGGCCCGGACTGAGATGGGCAATCAACTTTTGAAAATAGTATTGTCAGCACGGGGGGGGGGGCGTGACAGCCCTGCCCAGGGGGCCCGAAATTTCTGTCGGTGGGCCTGCTGACGACCTAGATCAGGCATGGGCAGACTATGGACCGCAGGTCAAGTGATTGGTACATGTATGTTTACGATTTCATGACGCTTGTTATTCACTTCCTTTGATTGTGTTTTTTATCTTCACAGGTGGGTCGAGAAAAACAAAAAAATAAAAAAACTGTTGTCAGCGTGGATGACGGTGCGAACACGTCAGAGAACCACTGTACTAGCCTTATGATGTCATTCATTCGTCATCATTAGAATGTTCTAGATTTATGACGTCACAAACGCGATATCAGGAGAATGTTCTAGATTTTTTGACGCGACTAATGTGGTATCGGGAGAATGTTCTAGATTTATGACATAACAAACGCCATATCAGGAGAATGTTCTAGATTTGTGACGTAACTAAAGCGATATCAGGAGAATGTTTTTTGACACATCAAATATTTTATTTTTTGTTTGATATAATGACAGGTATTTTTGTTTTTCGAACGCATCTCCTCTATTGGGAGTTGACAACAGTCCTAGCTTGTGATGTTATGTCTGTGTGCTAACAGTAATTATCAATTGTTGAATTAAAATTGATATGTTTGTATGCATGTGTGTGTGTGAGACGTCTACCATCGAACGAGATCAAAGGTGAACGAAAATGTCACACCACTTTATAACTGTGACAAGTAATCCAAGTGGGGGTGGGGGTGGGGGAAAAGGGGGGGGGTGAGGGAGAAATTTTCACATCTACTTACTAATGAGCGCACTAGGAACAAATCAACACCACTCACCTCAAATTGTATGTCACACGAACACTCGCAAATACCATCTCTCTCTCTCTCTCTCTCTCTCTCTCTCTCTCTCTCTCTCTTAAACATACTCTCAAATACACAAATACACACATACACACTCACAGATAACAAGCACAGTATTTTTTTTTCCTGCCAACTTGTAATACATTTTCTTGGGGGACTGTAAATAAATAAATATATATATATATATATATATTTATTTATTTGTTAGACCACTGCCATGGGTTTTGTTTTTCATTATTATGTTCGTCATTTACGAACAGTTTTGTTAAATGTTGACATTGTAATCGATTTACAACAACATGCATGTAAAAAAAAAAATTAAAGAAAACAATGGAGGAGGATTGGGGGTTGGGGGGGGAGGGGTGAGAGAGAGAGAAAGAGAGAGAGTGTAGCAGGATGTTTAATATCCCACTCCGTTGTTTAGTTTTTATTTCCACCGAGGCTATGGCGAGTTCTAGAACTGGTGGGAGGTCAAAGTGCAAACATTACTCCGCCGAATGAAACAAAGCGAGATTTGAGTTAATATTTATTCGCTGTGATGGCGTCAGGATGTCATAGGGTGGTGGGAATGGGGGGGGGTGATTTCCTGCTTCCTGGGGTCCCCTGTCTTAAGAGAAAGGAGGAAGAGGATTGAGGTCGGACCGACAGATTCCGCACAAAGTAGCGCCACAATCCGAGCCCCCCCCACCCTCTCCGCTCTTTCACAGATTCCTATACATGAGGAGTGGCCTGTGTTAAAACTTGCCAATGCAGCGATTCTATTGCCAACAGCAATGGTAACAAACAGTGACGTCGCTAACAACCTGTGACCTCTATCGCGGCATCCGAACCATAAGATTGACTCTCCTTCTAACCATCATTAACCGGTACAACTTAGGGTAATCCGAAAGTGCTCTGTTATTGTATACAGCTAAAAAATATTCGGACCCGTGTAAATAGAAAAAAAAACAACAATCAAACAAAGAACAGCCGTACAAATAGCATATCCTGGTGAAAAACAACAAGTGTGAAAATAAAAACATGGTGACGACACCAACGCATTCACGTGGGTAATTTATTTGGCAGTACGTCACTTATCTAAATAATTCAGCGATTGACGAACACTATTTGAAGCAACTGCTATTGTCATTCACGTCACTGACCTGTGCCAGCGATCGGTTAAATATTACCTACGTCTGCACCAAGCGTACAGTTTGAAAATGATTTTGACCTTTTGTTTTGACGTAAGCATAGAAAAAAAAGTTTAGATTATTAAATAAAGCAAAATTTTCAAGATAAATAAACATATTTTTTAAATATTTTGATAAATCGGGTACGCTCTTGTGGTTTTCCGAGAGGGGAAAGGGGGAGAGAGGGAGGGGCATTGGAAAAAGGGGGGCCCAAAGCTAAAGGTACATGGTGGGGGGGGGCACGAGACATAGCCTAAGCTGATGACGCCGTTAGTAAATCCTAGGCCCACCGGGAGTATAATCACTGACAACTGCCTCACCTCCGTATGTTGCGTCATTTTAACACGAGGCCTCAGTCACGTGCTCATTAGGCCTTTGAGAGCCTCACCGTTGGTATTTCAGGCCTGCCAGAGTGCTCAAATCGACGATAACATTTCTTTTTGTAACCGCTTTTAGTAGCAAGATGGTTCGGTAATACTTGTAGTTTTAATATAGAGCCGGGGGCTCCGGCATCGGAAGGGCCATGTACAACACCAACTGGTTTGATTATTTTCTCCATCTTCTCCCTTTTATCCCCCCCCCCCCCACCGATCATTTTCCGGCACTGCTTAAAAAAATAATAACAACAGTTTTTTTTATTGGGTTACAACAATATGAAGGTCTCAACTTAGCAGAGAAAGGGGGTGGAGGGGGGCATAATCAGTCATCTAAATTGCCTATCTATTTTTGGTCATTAGATGTTCGTGAATCATGTGAAGTTTTAAGCAGTACTTATTTCAGTGACTTTTAAAAAAAAGAATCTGCATCAGAAATGTACGTACGTAAGCATTGCCATTTTACATTATTATATAGATGAGTGAAGTGCGTATGTCTAAATTTAGCATCTAGGTCAAAGTACGTCACATCAGGTTCAAATGCTGGCTGTCGGCAATACAGCCAAGAAGGGGAATATTGTACATGAACATATAAAAACAAGGAAGCGGTATAATTAGGCTTTTGAAATAAAAGTACATGTCCTCAATAATTTCTTTCTTTTTTTTTTTATGACTTTGTACTGAATTGTAAATGACTTTGTCACATGATAGACCATCACGTGTCGCCCTCTACGCCAACACAATCATGTCATCATTGTTTATTTTGTACATTTTGCCTGGGGCAATAAGAGAATCCGCCATTCTCCTTCCCTCCCCTCCACCCAATGGTTCTCTTTTTTGGACATTTCATTGATAATGTCATAGAGTGGGGGGAAGTGTAGCAAATACACACTATCTTTGTACAAGTTTTTATTTTGACTGGTTGTTGATAAATTTGTTACAGGCGATATTTTAAGTCCTTGTTGGTTCCTGCCGACGCGAAATGATATTAAGGATAAGAAAAAAAAGACAACATGCTGCAGATTTTGATCCCCAAATGACCAGGACCGCTGCCAGCAAAAATATCGGGCGCCTGACAAACTCTGACAACTGGGGCATCTCTCTCTCTCTCTCACTGAACTCTCTCACTGAAACTGCGGGCTGAGACTTAGTCTCTTAGAGCCCGTGACATCAGACTTGCATCTCTGTCCCCTTACATCTCTAAGTGAGCTCAGCTTCACTGTAGCTATATAATTTCTTCAAATAAATTTTGAAAGTCTAGGATCTCATAAGATGTTAACCTCCCACTTTGCCAGGGTTCTGTTTGCTCCCCCCCCCCTTGCTGCGGCCTTATATTGAAGCAAGTTACCTATGGCTAGGGTGATTCAAAAATTTTTT